>JAOXYF010000028.1:16544982-16571524 GCA_028565775.1 Sternarchorhynchus goeldii | reverse complement strand
TTATATAATTATATTTATATATATTATATAATATATATTATATATTATATATAAATTATATTCTATAATATACTCTCTGCGAACATGCGTGCCCGATGACTATTTTTTAAAGGTAACGCGAACTGGAGGGGCAGCTGAATTTAATGCAACGTCCTGTCAGCTTTCTTGTCCTCAGTACTTTTCAAAGTAAAGTTACGTCCATGATTTATAAGCATAAACTATATGCAAGCGTTAGCAATAAAAACAGCACAGTTTCTGCAATGTAGAAAAAACATGATTGGCATCACTGGAATGAAGTGATTTCATGTACGCCGATGGTGATAAATTGATGTGTCTCAACTGAACGCGATGTGTGAATTAGCCTGTGTTTGTAATAACTTACCACAAGAGGGAGCTAAATTCATATGTATGAACATAAACTTTCCGAACAAGAAAAAGTGCATTAATTTAGCCATTGGCTAGTGTGTTCATGGCAATTTAAAAAACTATCTTTGCTTCCCACAACCAAATCCACAAACGGTTTTTTCTAGATAAATATGTCTTCACAGAGGTGGGTCTAAAAACAGAAGCTTTACCTCTATTAAAAGTTCACCAGTGATAACAATATGTTCATCATATGATCTTCTAAACCAGTCTGCACGTGGGCCGATTATCTACTCTGTCCTGATTTTTTTTTGCTTGTTTTTTGTGTCTTTTTTTGTAAAGAAATGTACTCACAAAGATTACCCAAATTTTCTCTCTAGCCCATCAGTGTACACCCACTTGAAATAGCCCAATTCTCTTACGGGATTATTAAAACCCAGTTCCTGTTGGCCTGGTTAACGAGGCTGGGGGGGTTGGACCTGGTCTTGCAGTCTCTGCTCGAAGGCACAGCCATGATTTCCGTCCAGTTCCGTTTATTACAAACAAACAGGCTCCTGGCTCGAACCGCTGATTTGGCACGGCGAGGCGAAAATACAATGCACTTGGAACGGGAAGTACGGCAGAAAATGCAAATGTAAGAAGGTATTATTTTAAGAGGCAAAACACGATACACATGAAGCATACAGTGCGGAAATGTATCTGTTCCGGTCACGGATAGCACAGTAAAATATACATAGGTAAATAAATAAATAAGTCGTGCTTGATATCTAGAGGTTTTCACATTCAAATGACTGAGAAGAACGAGGGAGTTAAATTCTTCCTCCGCGTTATTAGCTTCTACTCCGCGGGGATTTTTTGCCCTTTGATGCAGCCCCTTGGCACACGGAGCCATACACAGCCAGGCCTCGCGCTCCTAGCTCATCACTGCCTCACAACTATCACCGTCTTTGTTATTATTGCCGACTGTGCGAACTCAATTTTACTGCGGACCAAAATTCATTCTGCCAGGCCCCTTGCCAAAGAAAAAGCCATACAATAAATAAATAAATAAAAACAAAAATATACGCCCTCCAATAATCATCTCACCCCTCGGGTATATTTTTTCCGTCTTCACAAGCTTATCCCACTTTAAACTATTCTGTTTGACTGACAGGCTGACAACCGAACCCCGTGAGAGATAACGATTCTTTCTACCTCGCTTTTTCATTAAAAAGAGCAAACACGTTTTCTTCAACACTCAGGTGCAGTAAATAAATCGAAAAACGTCAAAACCGCACAATAAAATCACTTGCTACATCGCTGGATCCAGAGATGTTTTTTCTGCTGTTGTGTGAAGTTTGAGAGCAGCCGCATTCTACTTTTCCACCAGGATGGTGGTATTTTGTTAGCGCTTTATGGATTTCGGGTTCAGTATGCCAAAGCCGTCTGCTCTCAAAAGCAGCATCCATTAGCACCTTCAGTATGCGTTTACCGCTTAAAAGTCGCGGCTATAAGTAACGGCCACTACGAGAACGCGCAGTGGCATTCGTTCCAGGCTTTTAGCTCAGCGCTGGACAAGTCCACGCTTCCATTGCAACAGTTTCTAGCCACTTTGCTAAAAACACATGCGCTTTATATTGCTCCCTTAAGCACATCTTTTTGCTTACACATCTATTCGTTCACCCTAAGAGTTAATAGTTAGTTTTTGACTGTTTGGGATATTTTTTAGGTGGGGGACCTCAACACCGCATTACCAGGGCCATGGTAACGCGACAGAAGACGGCTGACACAGGTGACACAAGCAAAATAATTCCAAGCAGAGCAGCAAACACATGCGCTGTGCTCCATCTGGCTCTCAATGCTGTGCTTGACTAAACACCACCACAGGAAACCTGGCCACCCCAAACGCAGGTACAGCCAGGCTGGACTGGAAAACGGCTCGACTTGCATTAAGTGTTCCAAGAGTTGATGATGAAGAATGATGGAAGAGGGCCTTCCTAATGGTCTTTGTGCTTGGTCATCCACTGGTGAACCAGGGCTTTTTCTAAGGTGAACAGCACCAGGTGGAATGGAAATGCATTTTGTGTTACTGCATGTTCTTTGAATCTGTATTCATTTAATTACTCCCAAGAAACCACATTAACTAATTAAGAATTTGATATTTAAATGTTCTTTTAAAAATGTCTCTGTTGAACTCTGTTGAATGCTAATTGTTCCTTTATAGAAGCAAAACACTCATTCATAAACTCACTCACTCACTCATGTTTAGAATCAAAAATTAAAATTTTCTAAATTGGCTGCTTCGCTGCTTTGCTGCAGTGACACAGTGTGTCCTTGTTTAAAATCAAAGTGATACTGCAACCGAATTACACAAGATGCTGAAGCAGCATGGAGAAGCTCGCAGCTCAGCCCAGCTGGACCTTCAAACAGCTTGGCACAGTGCCCCCTGCTGGGTGGTTTTGGACTCTCTGTGGCTTCTCAGTGGCAGCAATCATGCGCAGGATTACATGAGAATATATCATCTGTTTTCCCTGCGGAACAGTAGTCAGATGTGCTCCCTCCCTGTTCACCTCACGTTTTCCTCTCTCTCTTGCTCTCAGCTCCTTTTCTTTGTGTCTGAGCTGAGGGGGTTGGGGTTGTGGGTGGGGGTAAGAGCAGAGTGATGCATCAGGAAGGAGCTGTCATATCACTGCAGGTCACCTTGAGCAGCCTGGCAGCTTCAACCTTACTGTAGCTGGTATGTGTGTTTTTGCATGTAACTGTGTGTGTGCGTGTTCATGTGTGTGTATGTACATGTGTGTACGTGCGTGTGTATGTGTGGGTATGTATGTGTGTATGTGCGCACATGTGTGTGTGTGTGCCTGGATCTTTGGGGTTTCCTCCATGTCGTCTCCACTCAGATTCACCTCTGTCTTTATCCCTGGTGAGGGGGAGAGGTGTGTTCACAATCCTAGCACTGATGAAGCACTAGAGGATGACCTCTGCATCACAACAGATGGGGTATATCTGTGTCTGTATCTAACTGTACCTCTACAAAGTGTGTCTAATTATTAATCTGAGAAGATGGATGGTAAGTGTTTATATCAGCGTTTTATATATAACCCGATAACTCTTTATTCTTTAGTTACTGTAAAACAGTGAGAAAGACCAAGTCAAAATGAGACCTGTAAATATGTTCTCTTTCTTTAGTAGATACAATTTCCTATGACTTCTAAATGAGCCCTAAAGAGGAAAACTGATGATTAATTACCTGATCTGAAAGACCACACCCCTAGGAAGCGAAAACATCCTGTTACTATGACACATAATGACTGCAGCTCAGCCAACAGCATTGCTCGATTGAGACTTTATCTTAGGGTACACTATGTTAAAAAGAAGTAGCTATGAAAGTTGAAAGCAAGTAGGCTCCTTTATCTCGTGTTGGCCATTATGCTGTAGCCATGTTGGCGTATTTAATGTAGCCAGGAACATTCATGTTATTTCTGTCATATTATTTGCGCAACCAAAGCCCAGCTGCTTCTATTCCATCATAACCCTAGTTGCAGTAAAAGATGCACTGGCAATATGACTAATAACATTGTAAAAATAGACATTTTCAATCATTGCACTTTAGCAGTATCCTATAATTCATGTAGCCCAGTTGGCTTTCTGGCACATCCCTCTAATTCCACTGCAGAGTGATTGATGTACAGTATATTGATTGCAAGTGTGATTTATGGAGACCACGCATGGAGATGAGACCATCAGACAGTGAAAGATCAGTGATGCTATGGCTGACCGCATGGAGTACTTACCCACAGTGCCCTTGGTGAATGCTTTTCCCCATGGCCAACCGCAGCTGAGAGAACAGATCAGTATGACAGAGCAAGGAATCCAGTGGGAATGTTCTGTCCAGAAATTCAACTGCCTTACCGCACAGTTGTTTGTGATGTTCAGGGGAATGTGAACCCAACTCCTAGAGGCCTGTCTTCCTGCAGAGTTTCGCTGGAACCCTGACTTATCCAATACTAATGAACCTCACCCAACACTAACATAACTCACCCAACACTAACACACCTCACCCAACACTAACATAACTCACCGAACACTAACATACCTCACCCAACCCTAACACACCTCACCCTGCTAATCAAAACCTTTTTAAAAAAGACCTGACTGGCTGGATCAAGTGTTGGATGCAATCAGGAAGTGAACTCTGTATGTCTCAAAGGTTGGTGAGCATGCTGTATTATCATATTACTCACACACCTCCGATTTCTACACCCTCAAAGCATCATTAATATTCTTATAATATCAAAGGGCTGTATGGAGTACAGAGATGAAAATCTGATTAGATATGTAGTGTGAAAGGAATTGTAGTGTAATTTGTAGTTTAATAAAATATCTACATTTTTGCACATCGTCGGGACATGACCAAATGTATTGCACACATTTGCACAAAACCTCGAAAACCTTCGTAATCAGACTTCTGCAGTGCCTCTCTGTCCTCTGCTGGAAGGAGTTTTTTTTTTTTAACAGCTGTCACTCAATTTTTCCCTGACATTACTGAGTCTTTGCCAATGACAGTATGACAGCTGTGTTTCAGGGGGGAAAGCCTGCACACTCACTCCCACTGATCTGGGATCAGTGACACTTATGAATCACCTGTCATATCGTCACATGCTCAGTGGCGTCTCACAGCTCCCTTGCTTGATGGTGGCTGAGTGAATTTCTGGCAGCCCCATTCTCCTGTGACGCGCTGACTCAGAACTTTCTCGGGGGCGGATTGTTTTTGGTGGGACTGTGGATTGGGCCATGATTCACCCTGCCATTAATGACCGTCCTGGAAAAGAGATCAGAGCATGTGGCTCCAAAAAGTTAGACTAAAATAGCCCGTATTTATTTCTCAATGAATAAGTTTGGTGGCACTTTGCAGCCGATGCATTTTATATGGAAAAAACACCAGTGGAAATCTCGCTTCTCCTTCTGCTGCATGGAATTTAGCTCCACTGTCTGAAACCCCTCCTTACTTCTTACCATACCCCATATATATATGTTTTGGTTCTTGTGTGCAATTTATATAACCTCAATTTTCTGTTTCAATAATTTCAGTTGAGTGTTATTTGACTCAAATATGACCCAAATATGACTATGACTTTGAATACTTTTGATTGTGACACTTGATGCAAAATGGCCAAGGTTAGTGTCACTAGAAAAGGAGTTTCAAAATAAGATGTGGTGTAAATAGAATGACAGATCAAAAGGGGAACATTTTTTGTAACATTTTAAAGTCAGCAAGGATTTTGTCTGCTTTAGTAACCAATTTAAAACTTGCTATACAGCATTCTAGTGTCTGTGCCTTGTTAATGTATATATAAATAAAATACATTTAGCAGTAGTGAAGATTCGCTGTGAATTTAGAATAATAGTTTGCAGTTTGGGACTCAAATCCAAGGTCTGTCTTCAGCAATAATATATTTATTAACCCTGCACTTAATGAAAAATGCGATGCGTCTTTTTAAGTCCCTTTTTCCTTTTTGTCTTGTTGCCAGACATGTAGGGAACCTGTGACTGGCAGGCTTGTGCCACAGGCTGACACGCCAAGACGTGGAGGGATCCTGGGCACTTTTCCGAGAAGAGCGAGCCTGAGCGTTAAGCCTCCGGGCACGTCCGTGAGCGCTCCGTTTCCGAATCGCCGCTCCCCTCCGCACGCGATTTGCTCTCGTCACGCTTGACGCTGACGCTAAACTCTTCCGAGAGGCCTACCTGCAGGGAGAAACAGGAACGTTTCCGTTGCGCTTCGGAAATTTTTTCAAAAGTCCCGCAGGCAAATCCGTGCGTGCCATCAGTGAGATCACTTCAGGTTGAGGTCAGAATGGAAAAGACTCGATAAAACGTGATTGATTCCCAGACACTTTATGAAAAATGTATGTGCTCAGTAGTGAAATTATGCTGAAATGAACATTTATCATAGAAAATGTTTTTTTGGTTTTTTTTCCAAATGCCAAGAATAGAACAGTTCTGGAAATGTGATTATTAATTAGTCTTATGATTGCATTATTGCATTTTATAGCATTATACTTGTTTCAGTCAAATTTCTTGTGCTAGGAGAGAGACATACAAAGAGAGGGGTGGGGGAGAGAGATTTTTCTGTCCATCTCTCGAGATTATTTTTAAACTCTTGTACAGTACATTGGACAGCACCACAATGTGTGCAACAAGGAACGTTGTGGCGCTGTCCAAGGTACTGTACACAAACAGACTAGACGTTGCCTGGTATTTTAATGTGCACCTTTAGACTGTGGAATTCGAAATGTAAGCAACACACACCGGTTTTAACTTACAGTGCTGAATACTGCAAACGCTTCCATTTCAGACAGGCTTGTTCCATTAAACGATTCGGACACTCTCACTTATACGACTATGCAGCTAATATGCGTAACTCCACATTTGTATTGCCCTGCATACCTGAATACAAACGCTTGCATGCTACCTGGTTGCCTACTGAGCCACTACTAATGGAGGGGGGAAAATACTACTGTCTGCTGACCAATGAGACGTCAGCGGGGCGGAGAACAATCTGCGATTGAACCGCGGCACCGCAGGCAGCTGCGTCTTCAATTCTACACGCGCGCCCCGGTCATCTAGTCAATGGATTACACCGTTTCCCTGCAAGTGCAGCACCAGTTCACAGTGTTCCCGACGCATTTACACCAGGGTTGCGGTTTAGAGCTACAGGTACGTCTCGGACCATCGGTGCAAAATAAACGTGACATTTGTTTATCGTGACCGCGTCCTCTACGTCCTACAAAACTAACCGCTTCGCATCAACACGACACAGTGCATAATTGATTTCATTTTATAAGGTAAGGTGTGCAACGCTATAGAATGATTTCTCTTATAACTGCACTGTGGCTTATGCACTTTATGAGCCTCCTCGCGACTATAGATGCGTCCGTGCGAGCTTCGCTTGGTGCGATAATGTTTTCATGAAACGGCGACGGTAGCTGGTGCTAAGTGATGAATATACATCATATCACAATTTAGACACCTTGTACAATATGTTACAAAGAAAAAGTCTGTTTATCGCAAAGTTATTCTGTTATGTTTTTGTTGTTGTGAACGAGTTCCTTTATTTGATGATGTGATTAAAAGTTTCCACTCGTCTCGACCAACCTGACAAAACTCATTTAACAGTTTAACGTTTACAGTTTGATAGTCTCTAAGACGCGTGCATTCATGACGGAGGCACGAGACAACGCCGCTCTTCGTGTCCTTTCACCTGTTGTTTACCGCAAAGCTATTAAGACATGCTAACAGATGAAAATACACCACTTCTCAGTTCTTTCGTGCAGGAGGTGTTCTGCTGCTCGCGTTCTAATTACCTCTACAACAACGTCTGAACTCCTGCACGAGGTTTGCGTTTAGTGGATAAATGCTTCGGTGTCTTTGTACTTCTGCTTTGATGATCTTATCATGTAATAATGCAGCGACGACAGCAATATACTAATTTAACCCACGACTTTTAATTCGACTGAAACGTACAAGATATGTTGTGTAAAATTCTAATTAATGATTGTAAGGCGGCATCTATTGAGGAGGTGTTTATTGGTTGTGCTAGCAAGCAAGTTCTTGCATCTAACGAGCTCATTCACTCCCACAGTGTAGTATCATCCATCGAGTTCTCAATGCATAAATTTAGCTCATAGAAATGGCGCTTCAGTTGCATACGAAGTCCGGTTTATGCATATGAACCTGATTCATCCTTGAAGTTTCTTCTCCAGGTGCAGGGATCATTAATGTTCTTTCTCCAACACCTCACAAGGACGTAGCAATTAGGCAAATGTTTGTGCGATTTAATAGGCTTATTGTGCTGGTCATCCCTGAAAAGCGAGAGAGCAAAACTTGTCACCGAACTCAGCGAAAGCAAATATTGCTCATTTTTTCATCTTTTCGGGACAAGAGTCGCGGATAAGTTTTCAAAATTTTTATTTTGTTATATATTAGAAAGCTGCGTAGATGGCTTTCTTTTGTCTGGAAAGAAAATTAAAAGGAACAGAAAGATTCTTCGTACAATACCTTTCTTTATAATGGTGACAATAAACAGTAGAGGGGGACAGAGAGAGAGAGAGAGATAAAGAGACAGAGAGAGAGGAGGACAGAGAGAGAGAGACATTGATTGATGTGTTGTTGATGCTGTGATCTTGCACAGAGCGAAAGGTCTTTGATTTTCCTTTGAAGAGCATTTAGGAGTGTCCCCTTCTTCTCTGTCCTAGGGGTAGTCACTCACTAAAAAAACACAACACTCTGTAATAGCAATTTTGGGTTCGAATGAGATCGTTTCTTCACTCTTCACATAACAGACACAGTGAAAGCTTTTGCTCTGGAAAGCATGATGACACAACTTTAAAGTTTGATGGTTCTCCTGCCGTTCTGAATGGCACCTCTCTGTCTCAGAGCTTGGCAGCAGCTTTTTGGATGAAGTCGTCCTGTCAGTCAAGCAGAGGAGTTGCAGTGCAGTTATCAGGAAGTATTGCTTCTAAAGTAAAAGTGTGGTACAGTCCACAAGGTGGCTCTGTTTAGATACCATCTATTCCGTGCTGCGTCTCCTTCCATTATCTCGGGCAGGGCTTCGCCTGGTTCCATTTTTAATACCACGGACAGCTTCCACCTCGTGGGATTTCGCTATGCTTGCGTGGGCTCAATGAGAAGGCCTGCCTCCGTGGCCGTGGAAACGGAGGGGCGGCATAGCACACTCTTCGTTATCTCTGCCATGTATGCGCTTGTACACCAAGAGCTGGACTCTTAAACTGGGTGATCATGCAGGGAACACATATGCGCCGTAGCATTTGTGTCAAAAAGGGGAGCCTCTCTAGCACTGTTTACAGTGGCCTATCCTCTCTTGCATGGTTTATAGTGGCCTATCCTCTCTAGCACTGTTTACAGTGGCCTATCCTCTGTAGCACTGTTTACAGTGGCCTATCCTCTCTAGCACTGTTTACAGTGGCCTATCCTTTCTAGCACGGTTAACAGTGGCCTATCCTCTCTAGCATAGTTTACAGTGGCCTATCCTCTCTAGCACTGTTTACAGTGGCCTATCCTCTGTAGCACTGTTTACAGTGGCCTATCCTCTCTAGCACTGTTTATAGTGGCCTATCCTTTCTAGCACTGTTTATAGTGGCCTATCCTCTCTAGCACTGTTTACAGTGGCCTATCCTCTGTAGCACTGTTTACAGTGGCCTATCCTCTCTAGCACTGTTTATAGTGGCCTATCCTTTCTAGCACTGTTTATAGTGGCCTATCCTTTCTAGCACTGTTTATAGTGGCCTATCCTCTCTAGCACGGTTTACAGAGGCCTATCCTCTCTAGCACTGTTTACAGTGGCCTATCCTCTCTAGCACGGTTTACAGATCTCACACATCAGAATTTGGGAGGAGCCTTTCAAGAGAAAAAGTTTATATTATATTTTACTGTGATTAAATTGATGTACAGGAATTCTTGATTCCACATTGTTAAAGAATGACCTGTCCTATTTTTAAATTTATTTATGTCTGATTGATCTCATGAGTACTCTGGTGTATTAGAACACCCATAGATATGTCAGAGCTTGGAAAACTCACCTACAATGCCTAATATGTGTCCAGATCACAGCACAAAAGTGGGCTAGTGTGCATAGCCTAGTCTCCTGTGATACCTGTATTGCTAAGGCCAGTATCGCGATAATGATTAAAAAAATGATAGATTGGATAGCTCTGGCCGTGGCTGTCACATGAGTAGCTGCTGAAGCTCCTCCGCCTACTTGTCAGCATCTGGCTCAGGAAAAAAAAATTACAAAAAATAAAAAATACATACACATCTTGATATGAAGAGGCTAGACTGTTTCACTATAACTGTGGGAACTGGTGAACACTTATATATGTGCTTTGTGATTTTTTATTTTATTTTTCATCACCACTTTTCACTCCAACACAGACAAAGTTCATGTGTATTACTTTTCTCAGAACATTCCCTCCCTGGGGCTACTTCTGCTGTATAGGAGAACTAAAGATATTTCTTGGTCTTCACCATCCACAATTCATCACCTGAAGTATAAATATCTCATCTGAAGTCTACTGGGATTCTGGAAAAGAAAAATAAAGTGCTGTAACAGGTCTAGAGGTTCCTAGCTTTTGGAGTTAATCGTAGTTCACAATCCTGACCAGCAAATATACCCAATATAGCACACTCATATGTAACATATGTACGTTCTTAAATAGGCAGTATTGTATGTATGCCAGTTCGATAAAATGTCTGTGGAATGACTATTGTAGTACTAATGCCACTGTCTCTAGGGAATTTGCACAGGTCAACTCATAAAAATGAAAAATAGTTAGGTTTGGGGCTGTGGGCTGAGCTTAGCAGTTGTAGTCTGTCTTGCTGTTCCATTCACGTGAAATCCAGTGAGATCACATTTACTCAATTCCTGCACGAGATGCAGTTTCATTAAAAGGGATGTTCGTGTCATGCTGGGTTGGGGGGGCACAGAGTGACAGCATGCTATTTGTGACGGAGCTTGGGGTTAGATGCTTCCTTGGTGGTGCAGAACAGTATTTACATAGGAAACTGTTTTCTTTGTAGCATTCACTGTGAATATGTCATAGAAAATGGAGGTCATTCTCTCCACAGAGACGATGTGTGTGTGTTTGTGTGCGTGTGTGTTGGGAGTGGGCTCACTGCAGTCCTCTGCCATAGTGTAGCACAGAACGCAGCTGGGAGTCTCTGAAAAGCTCAGAAGACCATTCACTCATTAACTCAGTTTCACAAATTGACTTCTGTGTGTGTGTATAAGTATATGTGAGTGTGTTTAATCAGGACCTCAGGGACTGTTCCTGAAAATTTGTGCCCTCATAGGCTGGGTAGCAGCACCAGCTGGGCATGTGTGTGTGTGTGTGTGTTTGTGAACATGCATATGTGCATGTGTGTGCGAACATGTGTATGTGTGTGTGTATGTCACACACATTCAGAAAAGCTGAGATTGATTATTTATGACTGAAATTCTGCCCTTAAAAACTAATCACCTACTCATCACCTTAAAAACTAATCACCTTAAAACTCATCACCTTTAAAACTAATCACCTACTCATCACCTTAAAAACTAATCACCTTAAAACTCATCACCTTAAAAACTATTCACCTACTCATCACCTTACTGGATCATTGCTATGTGTCAAAATCTGCTACACAACTGTACAGATTTCAAATGCTGAAATGATTCTTTGTTCAGTCAGTAATGTAAAGATTGTCGTTCCTGTGCCTCCAAGTGAGGGTTTTTGGCCAACGTCAGGTTCACAGCCCCTGACCAGTTTACACCTGCCGGGTTTCTCACTCAGCGAGGTGCTGTCATGTTACCTTCCCCTCAACACAAAACGTTGTCTCGTGCGCTAATCGCAGCTCGCAAGCGGCCCTCTGAGCGTTCAGGATTCATGAGGAGGGGGCAGTGGGCACAGCTCCTCTGCATCTGCCAGGTGTGAGGTGCTCATGTCAGTTTAATCTGACAAATACGGTAGAGAGTGTCCAGGATAGCGAAGGGACATTAAGGATGTTGCTGTTAGCAAAGGAGAAGTGTCAAATGACTTTTTTCCTTCTTTCTCTCTCTTGCTCTCTCTCTTTCAAAAGAGCTATTCTGACTGATGCAAACATGTTGATCAGTTATGATAACTGGTTGTTAGTGCATTGCGTTGGATACTCACAGCACAGTTAAGAACAGCTGTCATTTTTCAGAACACTGTGAAAGCATTCAACCATTCACCTGCAGCATCTGTCATCAGTCCAGGCCTTTTACAGCTCGTGGACAGAAAATCCCTGGGATCTTTCAACCTGATAAGCACTTCTGGTAGAAATGTTCCATGACACAGCAGGTGTCCTAAACAAAATGTATCAAATTTAAGGATTCCTCGAATAATGGTTGTGCGAATCATAATTAATTGTATTAGATTAATAAAATATTTTTTATATTTTTTAAAAATAAAAAAAATTGCACACAAGAGCAAAGCTGACAGCTTCAGGCCCTCAGATTAACCCTCAAGGCCCTGTCAGAATAAATGAACATGCAAGCATGATTCCCATCCTTCTCTCCCCACAGACTGAGGTTAGATTTGTAATGTTAGAAGACTGATTTGTTTGGGGATGCTGGGACAATACTGTGATTTGCAGTTATACACTTGTTCTGTGACAGTGGAAATATTCACTGGTGTTTTTTTTTTTTCTCTACACATGTTCTAAACTCTTGGTTTTGTATTTTGATCGTCTTGCATAACAGGACTTTTGTGGTTTTATGAAGTGAAAGAAATGTTTAGATGTGTATGATACTGTTACTCATGCTCCGAATATAAAACAATCTCAAAAACCGGACTGGACTGAGACGAATTAATTTGGCCTCAATTTAGTTGCTATTAAAAGTGCCTGTACTGTGTCTTTTATTAAAAAAATATGTGCAGGTTCTTTTGTTTAAAAAAAGCAAAAAATGCAAAGCTATAAAAGCAGAGGTTTGGACATGAACTAAAACGTTCTAAGAACATCTACCAAGTCTACCATTAATTGATAAAACAGAAGTGCCACATTTCTTTTATTAGTCGGTGCTTCAGTGCACAACAATGTTACTAAACCTGCCATTTAAGTAATATTGCTCAACTGAGCCATATATTTTCCTCATCAAATAAAATAAATTGGTCTGCTTTTACTTCAAGATTGGATTATTGAAATGTTCTTCTAATTGGATGCTCTAAAAAGTTATTAGAATGTGTAGAACCTGTGTAGAATGCAAGAGCCCTTAGAATGCAACACTAGTCCTTACAAGGGCTAGTGATTTGACTGTTGTTTCAACTCTGCACTTGTTTCCAGTTAAATTTCAAACTGACTATAAAATACTCGAGTTGATGTACAAAGCACTAAATTCCCACAGTGTCTGAGGGAATTCACTGTATATTATAACCCACCTTGCCTACTGCATTCTCAAAATGCAGAGTTTCTCTTAGTACCAAGCATCTGTAATATTACAGCTGCGGGAATAGGATTCCCCTATAGAGCTCTTCAGTTATGGAACTTAAAGTACTTAAAGTAACTAAGGAGTTGGTAAGACTCCCATATCTATACTGAAGTGACTACTTTTTCCTAAACATAATGTAATAAAGATGGACTGTTTATTAGTTGGGCCACACAATGAAGTATTGGTTCCCTTTTGAGTCTTTGTCCAAGAGAGCAATCAAGATTCAACTGAGGAGCACATCCTCCTCTGGTTGATACTGGACACTACAACACCAGTCCTACCAGAAGATGAATCGATGCTGCCAGTAAATGTTATGATGTTGATAGGTAGATGAACAGCCAGCCCACCCTAGACTCACTGGAGTATCACTGAAGTAACATATTTTAGAACCTCAAGTTATAAAACATAGACTGGCTACTAGCTAAGCCACCCAATGGAAGATAGCTTTGTTTTTTGAGTCTCCCAATGTTTCTTCCTCAACTTAAACCAGGAGTTTTGCTTTGCCACTGTAACACTGTAACAAATGTATTTAACATTCTAGATGTAGTGAAATGTTAGATAAATTTGCCTCATGCAACCTTGGGTCCAAGCAGTAGCACCTGAGTCTTATCAGAATTCATAAGGAGAAAGTTAGTTGCCATCCAGTTTTTTATTTTCTTTATGTAGTCCTCAATTTAGTTAAGTATTTGGATATCATCAAAATAAGGATGAGCAGATACATATAGCTGAGTATCATTTGCAGCAGTGGAAGCTAAAGTCCAGCCTACAATTTAGCGGTTCTAATGGTTACATATATAATAATATCACTGACCCTTGTGGAACTCCCTATTTTACCAAATCAAACTGTCAAATAAGACTTAAACTAGGCAAGTGCTTGCCCTCTAATGCCAGTAAGTGTTTCCAACCTATCCAGTAAGACACTGTGGTAAATGGTATCAAATGATGTACGAAGATCTTAAAGTAGAAGAGAAGAGATATTAAAAGAGGCACCTTTATTTCAGTGCTGTGATTTGATCTAAATCCAGTCTGAAATAATTAATGGAAATAATTGTGATGAAACTGCTTTATCTAGTATTTTGGCAATTAAAGGTTAGAAATTGGAAACGTATTGGATACAGACTAGGTTTTTTAATTAGTAGTTTAATAACTGCAAGTTTTAATGAATTGGGAATATAACCCAGGCCAAGAGAAGAGTTCATTATAGGCATATTAGGTTCTATAATAATGGGCTGTAGTTCTTTGAGTAAATGAGTTGGATTTGGATCCAGTATACATAAAGAAGATTTTGAAAAATGTATCAAATAAATTAGCATCTCAAGACAGATTGGGGAAAATATTCTAATTGTTTATTTGACCTATTCAGGCAGCTGCCAAAATGATGATGAGTTTGAGGAAGTGCAAATTATTTTTTCGTAATATTTCTTAATTCCTAATTCCTAATCTTGTCATTGAAAAACTTCACATAACTGCTACTTTCCTGCTTTAAAAGTGATTAAATTTCAGTTTGATTCCTAGGTAGATCTGATACTAACCAGGAATTTTGGATTATCTTTTTCTATTAGAGATAATAAGTATAGTGATTGTGCCTCAAGGAGGGCATGTATTACTGGTTTAGTATTTTACCATTGACGCTCCCAGTTTAAATATCTCTAGTTTAGTATTTTACCATTGACGCTCCCAGTTTTACATTGCAAGTACAACTATAGCCATTGCAACAAGGTGCCAGTCTGTTCTCTCCAAGTTAATTATTTTCATTCAAAATGGTATACCCTTGTCTTTTTCTGTAGATGACTAAGAAGCAGTTTCCCAGCATGACCTTCTCAAGCACCTTTGCACTTGGCCCGACGATTGATTTTCCATAATGTTCCATTACACCATCCAATTTTCAGGCAAAAAAAGTTGATGTGCTTTCCCAAGGCATTTTGAAAAGCAACATGCCAGTGCTGGCTTCTGCTCTAAGATTTCTTTTCTTCTGTTTTGTGTGTGTTTTTGAGCTGAAACTTTCATGAGTTCCTTGTCTACCCCGACTGTAGCTGGATGGGTGCCGTTTGAGTGCTGTCGTTAGGGTGCCGTTTGAGTGCTGTCGTTAGGGTGCCGTTTGAGCGCTGTCGTTAGGAAGCTTGGGCACAGACGTGCGCTCTCTTCACCAGAGGAGCTGCTTTAAGTCAGCACACGTGCTCTGTGGCAATTCTTCTGATTAGTGGGAGTCTGCTAGACTTTGCTTTATTCTTTGGTTCTACTTTTCTCTCTTTCTCTCTCTGTCTCCTTTTTAACCCTCTCTCTCTCTCTCTCTCTCTCTCTCTCTCCATGCTTTCTCCTAGTTTCTCTGCTTCATGGTCTGATGTGCTGCCACAGAATGCTAATGAGCTCAATTGGGATACTGGGACATTACTGAGTAGCCAAGGCTGTGTGTGTATGTGTGTGTGTTTGTGTGTGTGTGTGTGTGTGTGTGTGAGAGAGAGACAGAAAGAGAGAGAGAGTTATTCAATCTCAGCCCTTCCTTTTCACTTGATCTGTCCTTCCTTTTTCCTGCTCCACCACCACAGATTCTGTTTGTCTAACAGTGGGTCACAGTGTGCGCATGTACATGTTGTGTGTGTTTTTGTGTGTCTATATATGTGTGTGAGACAGATCTTTCCAGAGCTCACAGCTCAGCTTTCCACCCAGTCTCCTCTGTCAGCATCATCCTGCGTTCTACAGGTCTCCTTCTGAAACAAACAGAGCCACATGAATATTCAGAGACAAAACTTCCTTCTCACGAATATGCGGAAGCAAATCTTCTGAAAATGCTACAGCAAGAGTTTTTACATAAGTGAGTGACGTGATGCTTAGACATATTTCATATATATGTGAGTTTATGAGGGGAATTTGGGAGGATGATTGTCAACTGGGTCACAGCGTTGATCTAATGTCTTACACTTCAGTTGTGCTCTGAGACTGGCCAGTTAAAGACTGTGCCGTGTTCTGCTGGGGAGACAGGAAACATGACTGGGTTGTGACTGTTATATCTCATAGCAGTGGAAGTTAGAGAAACTCCTGAAGGCTGGGTGTCCAGTTATGTGCAATAACATCTCTTTGCACAGCTCAGCACTTCCCTACCAACCAATCACAGCAGTTTCATAAACATGAACAACTGACAACCAAATGTAGGCAGGGTTATTAATATTAATAAAAACTAACATGAAAATGAACTTCTGTACTTGAGTACTGAAAGAAAAACCAAAAAAAATTTTTTTAAATTAAAAAACAAAATCAAAACTGTAGTATTCACTGCAACATGAGCTAGACTAGCTACATATCATTTTACTACAAGGCATGATTTGATTAAATTAAAGTTACAAAGATACTAGTGCATATACTGGTTGTAATGTGGACAGATTTGTACAGATGTTTGTATATTATTATAACTTTTTATATTATATTATATTATATTATATATTATTATATTATAAGTATTTACAATTCTGTGATGTTGGTTACCAATAAATCTAACAAAGAATTTAATTGTTAAACTTTAAGCTAGTTGTGTGAACTGGGTTTGTCTTAGCTTTCAGTGGTTTATATATCATGGACTTTGAGTTTCTATCATTGCCAGGTTAAATACTTCTTGTCAGCACAGCTTGTAGAATAAATATTAAAACCAAAATAAAAATTAAAACAAATCTTCTACAAAATCAAAATTTAAACTATTTACATAGTCTAAAACAAACTAAATCTAAACTGAAACAGACAAATAAATAAATACATACATAAATAAACAAACAAGCAAAATGGATAAAAGAAATAAATGTGTAAACTGTAAAACTGACTGTAGCACAGGTCACCAGGTCTGGGTATCTGTCAAGCAATCACAGTATAGCTGGATTGGTCTCAATGTCTGCTAGCACCACCTGCTGTTGTAACCTGTCCTGGCATCTTCACCGTGACCTCCGTATGCACTTTACAGTCAGCACACACACACACACACACACTCACACACACAGCTCAGGCAGGCGGTCTGTGAGAGTGAGAGACAGTCCAAGAAACACACGCTCAAGCCGTTCACTCGCACCCTAGTGAGGTGCGATGGGAAAGGCAGACTGAGCCAAACAGTGAGGCCCCTCTACCGTCAGCCATCACTGTCCAAGTCTCTCAAATCCTCGAATCACTTTTCAGCTGTGTGTGTGTGTGTGTGCGCGCGCGCGCGCGCGTGTCAGAATGTGTGTGTGTGTGTGTGCCCGTGTGAGAATGTGTGTGTGTGTGTATATAAAGCAGCATTTGGAGTCTGAAAATGCAGAAGGGAGTAGAAAGTGCTTTAAGCTGCTCACTTAGAGTGCTGGTTCCACTAAATCTGTCCACTGTCTTTGCACAGAAAGCTCCAGTCTGTCAAGCGCTCTCTCTGTTGCTCAGAACATTTCCTTCCCTAAATCGCTTTCTCCGCTTTTCTCATCCTTTCTCTATCACTCCCTCTCCTCCCCTCCCACTCTTTTCTCTTCCTTTTCTCTCTCTCTCTCTCTCTGTTTTTCACTCTCTGGGTCATTTATTTATTTGCTCCCCCTGTCTGCTTTGAGGCTGATCTGCCAGCTGTTAATCAGAGCCTGTGTTTGTGCTGTTGTGTATCTCCTCCCCCAAGCCTTCATTGGCACATGCAGCAGCTCAGAATATGACCCTCCAAAGCAGTGTGAAGCTCTGGAAAGGCCTGCCCAGTCACCCTGCCCTGATCTGAGGTCAGAATGTGACCATCTAAAGCAGTGGGAAGCTGGAAAGGCCTACCCAGGCACCCTACCCTGATCTGAGGTCAGGATGTGATCGTGTAAGGTAATGCCTACCCACAAAATGATCTGAAGTCAGTTTCATCCCCTGTGGACATGAGGCACTGAGTGCTTCATGGATCTTCAGACTTTTAACCAGATCCACAGAGCCACCATGTGCTGCCACAGAAATGCAGCTAATACCACAGCCTGCTGGAGATCCTGTGAGACAGACACATATTGGGTCACTGGGGTGTGGTGTGAATATGGCTTTCAAATAAGGACATGGTAGGTGGAGCCTTGTCACGCCTATCTGTTGTTCTTTATATCTTAGATGGGATTGTGTTAAGAGATCTAAGAGGTGTTTCTAATGTGCAGATGAGAGGATTATCCATTCTAGAACCAAATGTGAAATTTCGCCACAGATAAAAAGAAATTTAGAATAATACACAAATGTGTTTGTTTGACATGCTTTCACACTGCAGATGTGTAAATAAACCATCTGATCTGGTGTTGTTTTTTGAAAAAAAAATTCCTAAATGAACTTGTTTCTGTTCGTTGTCCTCTTAAATTAATTGAAGCCAATTGTTAGAAAAATTATCATACACTTGTTTTATTTAGTCAAGACCAATCTAACATGTGTGTGTAAGTAAACTTTTAATTTTATATAGCATATACTATAACCTGTGAAAATACATGTGCAATTGGATCTTTCCTTGTGCGAGTCAGCCCATCAGCAATAATCAATGCAGCCTTAACCACAAACACAATCTTATTAAGTTTTATAGTTTAGATATCAGTAGCTAAAGCCGCATGCACAGAATTTGCTACCGGTCACTGTCTCAGTTAAAAGTCAGGTTTTTGTCAGGTACGCAACAGGACCGAGCTCAGTTAGAGCTATTTCAACATAAATACATCCAGACAGGGCTTTTTACGGTCACGAAAATCCTAACATTATATCGGTATGACTGCACACAGTCCAATAAATTTAAAATGCACTAATGGTTTCTGACAGTCAAGAAAAAGAGTGCAGATAACATTCTTAAAATGAATAAAAATCAGTTTTAACCGTAATATTCTAATGTTTTGTGGCGAGTATGGGTTTGTATTGTATCTCAAAATGGGAACTTCTATTTCACTTTTAACGTTTAATCTAGGACAGAGAGTTTTATACTTCCTAACGGTTTTATTTGGTTTGAGTAATCTCACGCGCTCTCCGAGGCATGGGATTAGAGAATGAAGGAAATGTGGTTGTCTCTACAGCCTTTAACTTCCCCTGTTGATGTCAAATTTGGAAGTGTAAAAGGAAGCAGCTGCACATGTTTTACGTCCTTTTCCAAACCAATCAGAAAATCCCAGTTTACCCTGCTGTTACGGCATCTGAAATCGGAGTTACGGGATTCATTGGAGGTGGATAGGTTTCTTCACGAGGTTTAACGGTTAGCGGAGTTAGCTGGCGGCATTACCCGACACCTTGCGATGCATACAGATGACCCCCATCGATTTAATACTCCTCGTAAACTGCAGGAGGTCATTTCGAGGCTGGGGAGAAGTCGTAAGGAAGAGGGCACAAGTAACAGACGGCTGCTGTCGTTCGCGCGTGCCGCGTATAACGTTATATGCTGTCAGAATCGGAGTGACAGAAAGAGCATGTCCTCATTCTGACATGAACATCCAAAGAGCATGTCCTTATTCTGACATGAACGTCTAATGTATCTGCTGCTGTTATTTTAACGTTTATTTTGACATAATTTTTTTTATGAGTGTTTCTGTTGTTCTGATGCAGTTACAGTGGATGTTTTGTTTACATTTGCCTTCTGCCACACCAGTAGTCTATCACAAAGGCTTGTGATAATTGGGATAATGATTAGGTAACAAGTAAGGGGTAATATTCTAACAGATGGTCATTATCACAAAGTAAAAGACTATAACATGCATTACCTTGGATGGGTTTAATTAGTGATAATGTCTGACTGTACATTATTGCATGTTTTATCGGACTACTCACTAAAGATGTCAATAACATAAATCCAAATAATGATTTTGGATTTATTTTATTAGCTGGTTTCACAATTCTGGTGAGAAAAATAGCCTATCACAGCTCCATCACTAACAGTAGTTGCACATATCAGTGGTAGTTTGGTGCTTTACTGCTTATTTTGTTCATGTTGTCAGTGTCAAAGTCAGTTTGACTTATACAGCACTTTGTACAACACGTGTTGTCACAAAGAGCTTTCCAAATGTCTAGGTCCAAATCCCTAATGAGCAAGCCGATGGCATCAGTGGCAAGGAAAGATCTCTGTGAGTGGAATTAAGGAAGAAACCTTGGGAAGACCAAGACTCACTCAAGAGGGAATCCATCCTCCATTGGGTGGCCTCCATTAGGGTGGGCGGCATCAGATCATGTTCTGGCAGCATCAGTTCATATTCTGGCAGCATTGGTGTTGTGGTGGCAACCAGAGGAGGTTGGGCTCTTCCCTTGAGTATTGGTTCCTCTTGAGGTTTCTACTTTATGCTCTTAGGCAGTTCTTCTTGCCACTGTCACTGTAAAAAAACAAAAAAATAAACAATTTGGCTTTCACTTTCACTTTGGTACACTGTCACAACCGGTACAAAGTTATTAATTTAATTCAGAAATAAAAGACCACCGAACACCTCAACTGACCAATCAGAATCAGAAGTGCACAGAGATGTGTAATATACATTTATCTTTGCTTCCTTAATGAGGTGGGGAAAAAAACATCAGGTAGAATTGCTGACATAAGGTGATGATTGTACTTATAGTCGGTGTGGCCTTGTGGCCCTGATTGCACCTTTAGCTCACGTCTGTGTCTGAGCTGTGACCGCGCCCATGTGGTGACTTTCTCTCTCTTTTCCAGATGAAGTCAGCGGAGGCGGAGAGGGGCCTTTTTACAGACAGCTACTGCAAAGTATGCAGCGCTCAGCTCATCTCCGAGTCCCAGAGAGTGGCCCACTATGAGGTCAGTGCTGTTTCCTGGGCAATTGAACACCCGGGGTTGTCTGCTCACCCGCTCATCCGTGCGCCCTTTCATCTTTCTGTCCGTCATGCGTGGTCATTCAAATCCAGAGCAGCCCCATTTCCCCCCCATCCCCCCACCAACACCACCACCAACACCAAACCGGGATGGCTGGGGTCAAGATACGGCCCCAACATCCTAAGGTCTTTCAACCAAGCAACAGTACACACTGCCAAGCCATAGTTTAACCTATGGTGATGCTTCATTTTTCTCTGAGCATTACTGTTATGCTGTAATACACTGGTAGTGTCGCTACAGCAGGAGAATGGTTTGTAGGTGGTGAATAGGCACCCACCCAACATCTTATGTCAGAGTCCAATCTTTCTCAATCTACTAATATCTGCCTCCCTCTCTCTCACTCTGTTTCCATCTCTCTCAGAAACAGAGAGAGGCTCTGTTTCTCTTTGCCTTTACATATTGTCACCCACACTTGGAGGAGGGGGGAGTTTGAAGTCATTGTCAACATGAAAGAGCCCCTACATTATTAACTCTGGTAAAGAAAAAGTATGAATTTTTCAGCAATTTTCAATCAGCGTTCTCTTAAGGGTTAAAACAAGAGCAAGAAGAGCTGAAGGAAATTGCTTTGCATGAAACATTTTTGCCTATGTATAAAAGTGTTACGGTCAAACAAAAGTGCATGCCTGCTCTCAAGGGTCTCCAACCCTCCAGAACATACCAGCCCACCTTAAAGACACATCCTCCTTTTAAGGTGAACATAACTAGGGCACTATTGCTAATCAAAGATTCCTTTCTTTAGACCACTGGTCCAGCAGGTAGGGTATTCAAAGGATGCTCACTCAGTCGCTGATCATTACCCAGACCACAGAGAAGGAACTACTGGTTGGATCTCGCATGGTGCATGGTGTATGACCTCCAATGACTTCGCCTGTTGTCGGAGCTTCTTGGAGCTCCAGGCAAGTATAGTTGCATAAGTCTGAATGTCTGATAGCACCACCTACTTTTGTGCCCTTTCCTGGCATCTTCACTGTGACCTCCATGTGCACTTTTCAGTCAGGATGCGTAGGATAATCGTAGTACTCTGCCTTGAAATATTGCCCTCTTGTGGCAGAGATGTGGCAGCGCCTGCTGTAGCCTGGCTCTGTGTTGGGGATGCTTGCGTGTGGACAGCAGTGCTGTGGTTCTGTGTTTGGGATTCCAGTCCGCCTAGCAGGCAGTAAGAGAACGTCGCTTCTGTACGAGCCCTGAACAGGCGTGCTGCGGACACAAGCCTGCCCTACCACAGAGCAGTAATCTGAGCCAGCCTCCAACAGGAACACAATGGATTTGCTCTGACAGCTGTTGGAGATAAGTGGGAGTGTGTATGGGTGGTATGTGTGTGTGTGTGTGTGTGTGTGTGTGTGGAGTGTAAAATATTAATGTTGTTTTGGTTTGGCCTGTTGCCTCATGTGGTGTGGTAAGTAGAGAAGGTGTGTTTGTGTGCCTGCATGTGTGTGTGAGTGTGCATATGTGTGTTAGTGGAGGTGGGGTGGGGATTGAGTGGTTTCTACCCATCAGCTCCTGGACAAGACTGATGTGTTATAGACATACTGATGATACAGTGTAGAGCCAGGATCAGGAGAGAAGCCACCCCCCTCCCACCCCCCACATATATACACATACACAGCTCTCAAAATTCTTCCCAGCCTAATTTGTTTATTATAGAGATTAAAGGTCTTTTCATCTCTCCCCCTCTTTCTCTCTCTCTCTCTGTCTATCTGTCCTTGTTTAACACAGCCCCACCCTGTCCCTGATCCTCAGACCATAGATTGGAGACTTTCCTATGATAGATAGCTCAGAGCAAACATTATGCAATTATTCACGTGTAATTAAAGATCAGCTTTCACACTGCGAAATGCAGATTTACACAAATTCCTTTTCTCATCAGGTTAATCAAACATCATATTACCTTTACATCCTACTACCAGGTCCTCCCTTTGCTTGAGCATCTTTTAAGTATTAAATCTAATTTACTCTGCATACTGAAAACGTGTCCTGGCAGTGTTAATAGCACAGTGAGCTGACTGACAGATCCTTTGTGGAGTTGGTTATTGTGGATTGAATTTTATGTGAACAAAGTCATTGGCCACACACAGTTGATTGTCAGCGAATCAGATCTCTGGAGTGTCTTGTGCAAATGAAGTCCCCGCCCCTTGTTGTAGGACTATCATGTGTTGATTATCATGTGACACGGACTATAGTGGGCTGGTGGAGGTCAGGGGAAAACTTTAAAAAAGAGGCTTTACTACCACAGTTCTGGTTTCAGGGTTTTACGCTTAGAAAAGCAAATACTTTCCCCTGCTACAAGCTTTAATCCTTACCCCAAGAACATCAGAGAGAGAGAGGGAGGAGGGGAGAAGGAGAGAGAGATAGAGCATGTGAAAAGTTCAAAAGCAATGGCACTGGAAAAGATATTATACATAAGCTTTGTGTTTTTATTGATCATCACTACAGTCTTTTTTAATATTACAAAGATCCATCTTAACATCTCTACATTGTACCAGTGTGCTCTGAAACCTCAGACTACCAGCAGAGCTGTACAATTATGAAAGAGCTACTCTGTTAGAAGAGAACTGCAAATGCTGCCGCATGTTCTTGACTTACACTGTGATAACAGAGGATATAAATTGTGATCGAGGAGGACATTTCATTTCGTTATGTGGTCGCACGGCCCTTTTCGCATGCAGTCATCCGGAGCCGATGCAGTTTCACTGGGGCCCTGGGTGCAGAGTGGTTCGATCGGCTCTGACGAGCACTTTAAAACTCGGTTGCTGGAGTCCTTGGGTTGTTTTGCTCTTTGTTGACTCGTTTCGCAGTGAGCTCAGACAAGCGCAACTTCTGAAGGCTAAATGAGGTGGAAGATGATGGAATGTTTTGCCACTTTTGCTTTTACGCATTTCACATAGGCAGCGCTGTCAAGCACGCCACACTCTCATCCTCTCCGGCTTTGCTAAAGTGAATCTCGCTCCTCTTTCTCTGTAGTCTCTTTGTCTCTCTCTCCTTTGCTCGCTCTCTCTCTCTCTTTCTCTGCTTCCACCAATCAGCACTCTCTTTCTGCATATGCATGAACGGTGGGAAGGGGAGCTGGAACATTAGCGGTGTCAATAATTTACATTCATCACACTGATGGTGGCGGCCTGCAAATGTGCACCTGCCTCCCTCCTATGACTCCCCCCCCACCGCGATGCTCTGGCTAGAGCCCAGACCTCGACTTCCTCAAGAGCGGCGGCACTGTACGGGCTGCTCCGTACGGCTCTGGCGCATGTCCTCGGTCAGTCATCTGACCTTGTCCTGTTTTCATCCCTATGGCTGGCAGCGCTTAAGAGAAATTGATAAGAGCACTGGTGACCTTTAGTCTTCTTTTGTGACCTCTGAGCTCAGGTCAGGAGGAATCTAACTTCAATACGATGTAATTCAGTGTGGGCACTGTCTTTGTTTTGTCCATAATGTGTGTACATGTGGTCAGGGCCTGTAAACTGGCTGCAATAGTCAATTTAGAATAGTGCCAAAGGGACCCAACTCTTCAAATTTTTTGGCGATAAGGAAAAATATTCATAGAAAGAAATGATGATATTCTATGAAAGAAATTATAACATACTGTGAAAGAAATGATTATATTCTATGAAGTGTCTCTCAGCTGGAAGTAGTTCATAGTCACACTGAATGGTGGATTATAGTTAATATAATTATAGAAGGAGTCATCCAGGTTAACTAGGAAATTGTTCTGAAAATGAAGTTATGCGCTTTGAAAGTGGCTCAAAGCACAATCAAGGAATCACAAAGCCAATTCCCTAAGCTTAGTTTAATGGTACAGAAGTTCCTTAACTCCATTGCCCTGCCTTCATAACCACTGTGTGTGTGAGGCCCACCTCTCTCTGCCAGGCCATTGGTTGCTACCCTCTTCCAGCACCACTTCATTGGCTAGCAGGCTTCCTTTCTTATCGTCCAGTCAAACAGCTGCTCTCGATTAGGGACGAGGATTCTGATGCCATCTGAGGGTCACTGCACATAACAGCTGTTACAACCTCATAATTTTCATGCTCAGAGCAGCAGAGAGAACTTCACCTGAGGGCGTCGCTTGGCGCAAAACGCTAACATCAGCTAGTGTTTTAAAATGGAGTCCAGCTGCTTTTCAAATAGCACATAAATGTAGGACAGAGGAAAAATAGGTCAAGATTGGGTCCCAAATACACTATTTAAAGAAAAATGATGTCTTAGTTGAGCTTTGTCTTCACTGAGTTCACTGAGGTGGCGGTTATATGACAACAGTGGCCACTAGTGGACAGTGAAAGCCAGCAGCTAATCAACCCCACTATATGCTAACTTGTTTTACCAAAGCTCTTCAGTCTTTTTCCACTGGCTCATTCTTTTATTTCAGAATTAATTGCTAGCTTTTATGAGCATGACAAAGTGGACATTTTGAAATCTATAAACTATAACTGTGAATGTTATAAAATTATTACGTTAAACAATTATATCACCCACCACCCCCCCCCCCCACTCTCCAAATTGAATCCATTCCAATGCTCTGGCAACAAGGACCACAAGAAATCATGAGCTGGAGTGTAGAGGGCATTGACAGGCTGAACTGGATGAGAAAAAGGCGGTATTGTGGCACCCTACGGGACTCTCTGGCAGTCGGGCCGATAAACAATTACTGTAGACGCCACAAAAAACACAAGCAAGTGGCTCCACGCAGATCATGTCGATGCCTTCGGTTAGACATCACGGCCCTGTTCACCAGGGCGAATGGATTCTTTCCCTCAGTTTATCTGGGTGCGATGGTGTTTTGACAAGAAGGCTGTGGAATTTCTGTAAGGTAAACTTGACAAAAAAAAAGTAGAAAGTGAGAGAGATAACAGAGAGAGAGAAAAAATGCGAGAGAGAGAGAGAGACGAGAGAGAAAGATAGAGAGAATGAGAGTGGGATTAAGTGGCACTTGGGTAATGTTCACGGAGAGCTTTTCATTTTCTCTGAAACATGTGAACGACCTCTTTTCTACAATTCTGGAATAGTCTGAGAATGTGACACATGGTCATAAATCAAAATGTGCTGCGGACTCAGACATTGATGGATAAACATTAATCAGTCTAAAATATTAAAATGACAGAATCTGCAAATAAGCCAGGAAGAAAGCTGTATGTGTACTAATGATTTTCACAGAGGGTTAGAGGACCGAACTTTTCTGATTTCTTTTTGCGGTTCAAATAGAGATGGATGATGAGAAGAATGAAATGGGGAAACAGAGAGAGACAGAGAGGGAGAGAGAGTCAAGTCAAAGGTGAAGGTTAATGACACTGACAGGCAATGAAGGTAATGGAACCATGACATGGGGCCTTGGTCTTGGTCCTAGGGATTGTAAAAATAGAACTTTCACTGAATCAACAGCAATCTTCATGTTGCTCCGGTCTTGGTGGAGACAAGGAAGTAAA
>JAOXYF010000028.1:16525974-16541272 GCA_028565775.1 Sternarchorhynchus goeldii | reverse complement strand
CCCCCTACCCCAACCTCTAAAGCAAAAGTGGTTCTCTCTTTTATGGAGATCTATAGTGTAATCTTTATGTACAGTTTGCAATTCAGACCTGGACAAAACCAAAATTTAAGGAGTGGAAAGATAGAGAGTGAAAGCAGAAAGAGGGAAAGCAAATGGTTACCTGTTTCTTTCAGAAAACAGGTGAACCTGAACCATACAAAGCATCAAATGTTGTAATAACGTAAGATGATAGTTCCAGGGGCCAAACATTTCGTGCTACACCCCTGCACATACAGTTTCCCCTTCTCTACACACTCACTCCCATAGTACTTCTTCCATTCCACACACATACACACACACACACACACACACACACACACACACAAACTGAATTTCCTCCACTCCAAACACACATACAAAATCTTTCCCACATTACACACACTCATACAGTGTTTCCCAAACTTTACTCCAACTATAAAGGCTTGTCTGGCATACTCAGGACAGAAGGAAAAATCCATACTGCATTAGAAGTGTGTGATGGACACTGCTGAGAGAACAAAGCCACGCCATATAAAAGTTGCCTGGCTCCCCCTTTCCCCCTACCCTGCCCACTTCCCCTTCCCAAAGATCCGGCCTCTCTGGATAACACAGCATGAGTATGGCTGTGCTGAGCTCCAGCACGCCGCTGAGCTCTGGATGCCAGCCAAACGGGCCGACCGGAGGCAGACCGAACGTGCAGAACTAGCCTATCGTGGAGAGGCAGCCGCGTACGAACAGCCCCCGCGGCTGAGCTGCGGCAGACCCTTTAAAAGAGCGAGACTAGCCTCTGACGCCCCAGGCTTGGGGTTTTCCAAACTTGGCCAAGTGAAGTCTGAGTCGAGTGGGAGAAAAAAAGAAACGGGAGATTGGCACAGGAAACTGCCATGCCTCCGGAGTCCTTCAAGAGAACAGCTAGAATTAAATAAACTGGTACATGGTTCACAAGTCCAGCTGGGTGGCCGAAACTCCCCTGATCGAGGTGATTTAACACACAATAAATGTGCTGTACAGAGCTTTATTGTAGGGACAAAGAAAGAGAGATTTCTTTTTTGTGCAGAATGTTACAGTTTTTTGTTCACTGCAAGCTCAGAAATTCCAAGCTGGGTCCTCTGTGGTCAGATGATAACTACCGAATATAAAAGACAACAACAAAAATAAAAACAACTATTTGATCAGATCAAACATTCGGTTGCCGAGTTTTGCCTTTATCCTGTAGATGAAAGAAGATTAAAGGGTTTTGTTCTCTAAAGTGTTTAGTAATGAACTGATTACATGCTACATGTTTTTTTTGCTGCCTTTAAAGGAGGAGACAGCGGAGGTGTGCAAATCAACACCAGCGGAAGCATAATTGATGCAGCACGGGTGGTGCGCTACCGTTCCGAGATCTCTTTTGAAGAAGCACAGTTATAGCAATAACGACCTGCAGGATTCTGCAGAGAAAAAAAAGAAAAAAGAACGGAGCCAGCTCTTTTTCCCCCCAGAGGAAATGTGTCCTTTGACGCATTAGACATCACGTCAGGCCAGAGTTCCTTTCACGATCATTCATTAACTATTATTAACTATTTACCAGTTCATGAAATCCAGATGTCAACGTATCTTGAGGTGTCTTCCTGTGAACGATTTAATCCGTGCCAAAGCTGTACTCGCTGTCTTGCTCGGAATCCTGCTTGAAATCCTGCCCGGAATCCTACTCTTGTGCTATGTTGCTTCCTTTCTCTCCTGAGGTGTTCCAGGGAGCTGTCAATACTAATTTAGTGCATGACCAAACTGTACGATAATACTCCTCTGTAGCTTTTGACCTCAGAATTGAACCAAGGTCATTTTATTGGCGTGGCGATGATCTAGACATTTTGTCTGAAGCCAAAATCCAATTAGGTAAATTTTAAAAACCCTGGAAATAAATATGTGGTTCAAATAAGTGCTCAGAAAAGAAACAAGATGTTTCTACCACAGTTATGTAGACCATGAAGTGATTATGTATGATTTTTGTCTAGAGAGTGCAGCTGAAATTAGACGAAGAATCAAAATTGCTTTGTAGTCCTCAAATGAACCAGCTTATGGTCCATAGAGCGTGTCCTCCACATGGAGGAGGCCACGTTTAAAATACATTTATTAAAGCATCTTAAACATCCAGACCAATAGGTGTTGAAATAATGGAGGTGAAGAAGAATCATTGAGAAATGACTTATTGCCCCTTTAATTCATTGCACCATAAATGATCCTTGAGTTATTTCCTAAGAGAATGGGAGTATATCTTTTGAAAAGCATATATATATATAGCATATATATATTGTGTGATGTATTATACAAACATAAAACTTATGTTGTCATTACAGTGTTTCTAACAAAGATTCTGTGATGCAGCCAGGCCATTTTAATAGCCCTTAGTTGGATATAAATTAGCTTCAGTAACTACACTGCAATGCTTCATCAGATACACAAAAAGGAACTCTACGTGTAGAGTAGCTGGCTTATTTAGTATGCGCAAGTGATTTCTCCACTATCGAAGCTTGTTGTGTTGCTCAAACAATTGATTTGCTCTCACTGTTCTTCAAAATAACTGTTGTTTTTATCATTGTTAGTTAATTAGCCAAGATCATCCTCGAGTCTCTTTAGCTTGTAATTAAATTCTGATAGCAAATGTACCAAATCTTCATTCACCCTGTGATGTCAAACTTTTTTTTATCACACAAAGCAAAAAAAAGGAAGACGTGGAGGTTTTAGAAATCAGTCCTTAAAAAGCTCTAGGTTGTGCAAATTAGACAGCAGGGATGCTAGCAAAAATAAATCCAACGTTACAAACAATTGAATTGAATGTGTTTTAAATGATCGCTTCTAAACTGACAACAGCTCTATCTCCACAGCCATCAAAGAGATCAGGTCTAGGCAGGCAACATAGCTCGGACAGGCTGGGACTGCCGTGTATAGCCAGACTACCATGGCAAAATTGCTCTCAGTGTCTTCTTTAATATTCTGTTCAAGTCTCTGCTGTGCAAAACTCCCCTTTCATGTCCTGGAATTCATCAAATGTTGTGTTTTCCTGTATTTTACTGGCATGCCCTCACAGAGTTTTTATTCCCTGTGGATTCCACATTTCCACATCGGTCCCACATTTTTAAAGAATCCCCCCTACACCTCTATCCTCCCCATCCCCTCATGTGCTGAAATGAAACAAAAACACTAAAAGTTGTGCAAGTCAGGATTTATGATTTAGGATTCATGT
Source organism: Sternarchorhynchus goeldii (assembly GCA_028565775.1). NCBI lineage: Eukaryota > Metazoa > Chordata > Actinopteri > Gymnotiformes > Apteronotidae > Sternarchorhynchus > Sternarchorhynchus goeldii. Next base: position 16,538,031 of record JAOXYF010000028.1, on the reverse strand, counting down.
TAGGGGCTGAGAAATCTTCCACATTGCGTGCACAGAAATACACAATGAAGTAGCTAATGCCTTTCTGTAACGTCCTTAGCATCTTCGCTATTGATGGCGCCCTGTCACATGGAATCTAAGAGAAAGTAATGACTCCGAATCCTTCTGCAAATGTATTTGTGGATAAGCGAGGACGGCTTCATTATCTACAGAGGGCCAAACGCCAAGTGCTGTTAAGCCACTTCTGTCTCTGGGAGGGGGAGATTTCGCGTGCTGTCCATCTGCGCAAGATGCATCTGCTGACGAGGAGCGGGCGAATCGGTGGGGATCATGCAGATGTTTTGTCTTTATCTGAAAGCTTTTCATTTGTTTTTTTTCCACCTATCACTCTTGGCCAAGTCAAAACAATCCGGCAATGTTATTTACAAAAAGCAATGCGCACTCGTATCTGTGTGTGTGTGTGTGTGTGTGTGCGTGTGCGCGCGCATGCGTGTGTTACAGCTAACAGTCGTGAGCTAACACAATTTGCTTTGATGTTGCTGCATAATCAGAAACAATCAGGCAGTAACCGTTTCAGCAAGCCTTTTGTCTGTATATTAGCTGATGCAGTTTTGCCTTAAGCTGCGTATAGCATTATCACTGAATCCTTGAAAGAAATCCACTTAGTGCCATTTTACTGGTACAATGAAGAATATAGAATGTCGCATGTTTATTACCTCGTTAGTGCATCTCCTCCAATCAAATCTATTCTCAGATTGCATCCAATTATGGTCTATTACATGGCCTATGAAAACTGTAAGATGATGACAGATCTTACAGTAAATATGCTGACTGTTTGTTAAAATACTCTAGCAGTTGCTCAGAAATGTAAAAAAACTGTTCAGGCACGCCAGAAGTAATTGTGGAGGAACTAACTGTGACAGCCAAATTTAGGGAAACGATTAAATGGCGACACTGATCATCAGTGGGGTAATGACACAGGAGGAGTGATTAACTGAGACACTTGAAAATCACAGCCAGTTCCTCTGTCTGTCCAGGCAACTTGGAATCAGACATGAGCAAATATTAAAGCTTTGGAAATAAGTGCCCATCAGTATCATTTCCGGTTTAATATCACGCATAACTGCTGTCTTGTCAGCTTCAATGCTTTTTTGATTAATGATGTCCATTATATCCTTCAATATAAAACAGCTGTTACAAGCACCATGTCATTCCCATGTAGTCTTCTTCCAGAACAGCAGTGCAGTTCCTCACTTCCTTTGTTTTCTAGTTATCTCCACCACCAGCATGCAAAATGGCCCTACACAAAACAAAACAACGGTTAAATACCATATAACATGCCGTACAAAGCATTTGTGGAACTCTTCACTGCCATTGTCTTTTCTTCATTTTTCAGAGTCGAAAGCATGCGAACAAAGTGCGCCTGTACTACATGCTTCACCCAGTGGATGGAGGCTGTCCAGCCAAGAAACTACGGACGGACAACGTGAGTAGCTGGTCCTGCAGGCCCCGCCTTCTCATCCAAGCCACGAATGGAGTGGGTTGCCTGGTCTGAATTGGTTACCTGGTTTGAGCTGGTTCCTTGGTTAGAATGGAGACCCCAATTTTGAGCATTGTCTGATTTGAGTGGCTCACCGAGTTTGAATGGGGTGCCCAGTTTGAGCAGGTCACTTGATTTGAAGAGGTCACCTGTTTTGAGCAGTCACCTGGTTTGAGTGGTTTATCCAGGTTTGAGTTGGACACAAGGTTTGAGTGGTTCATTCAGATTTAAGTAGCCCATCCAGGTTTGAGTAGGTTGTCCAGGTTTGAGTGGCTTGTCCAGGTTTGAGTAGCCCATCCAGGTTTGGGTAGGTCACCCAGCTAATCCTGGCAGTGGTGAGACTTGTATGCTGGGTCTACCTTCCCATCAAGTGAGTGGACAGGAATGCTCTTGAGCTCATGTCAGGGCCTACACACACCGTCCGTTCCTAAGCCCATGAAGCCACATTCAGAGGGTTTCCATTTCCAAGAGGGTTTAGTGAAAAGCATGCAGAACCAGGAATAGCACCATCGACCCACCATTTACTCCACACTGAGGTAAGGCCATGAGTTGTGAGCATTGGTACTGTCATGAAAGCTTTGAGTGCATTTTATAGTACATGATCGTCTCTGGACTTCAGCTCCTACGAGTCTTAGACACAGCAGGGATGTTTAAGAACAAATTTAAAAGGAGGAACTTTTAGATAAAACTGACGTCTTACAGAGATTAGCAGTAAAACCTAAGTGGAACATCTGGACCCAGTTTGAGCTTAATGACAGAACTCAGGATCTCATACAGTTTCACACAGCAAAGTGTGTTTTAGTGTGAGCCAGAAAACATCAAATAACTCCAAATAACTCTGCCATTCCACCACTCCAATGCCCTCTGATACAAACAAGCAGGCGCAGTTGGATGAATATCGGCTAATGCCTTCCCCCTTCACAGTGATAGTAAAGTTTCTATTTAAGAGTTTAAAGATTTAAATGCCAAGAAAGTTACATCGCAACCTCCAGACCTCTAAAGGAAGTGGTTTAGACCCACCATCAGCCCACAGAGAGCCCTCAGCTTAAACCGATCTTCAGCAGAGAATCCTCCAAAGGCAGCGTAATTTAGACAAAGGCCAGGGCTTCCATTGCATGTCTGCAAATAAAAAAAAAATGCAGCCCTGTGTCTTCCAGACGGTGGCTTATCCCCGGGGAAAAATGAAGCACAGCACTTCCACGCCATCGCTTCCTGATGAGGCATTAAGAATCAGAGCGGGGAGGGCAGGGGGAGGCGGCAGAAGGGGAGGAGATTGGGAGAGATTCTTGTGTGCGAGGATCTTTTCGTTTTGAAGGCCTCGGCCTCTCACATTCTCCCCCTTGCTCCACCAGCCTGCGGAGATGCTGGCAGATGCTGCTCTCACATCCCACTGAGTCTAAACAGATCCTCAAAGAGTTGCCCGCAGGTGGGCCCCAGTATTCTTTAAATGCTTACTTGAAACCAGAAGCTTGAATTGCAGAGCAGCTCAGTGCAATTAAAAGTACAGTGTTTATCTGATGAAAAATAAACGATCAAACTTTGATGTTAAGGAAATTTCCTTGGGGTTACATCTTGTGGGTAAATAATGTTAAGGGTTAAAAAAAAGAATTTTGAAGAAGAAAATATGTTTGTTTTTTTTTTTTTTACATTTTATCTTCATTCATAGTGTCCTCGAATGGCTCACTGCAAAGCACTTTTGTGCCTCGATGCACTTGAGTGAGAAAGAATCGAGAAAGGCACAATACACAAGAGCAAGACTGCAGCCATTTACGGGTAGGCGTTGTTGTCTCCGATTCCACCAGGAGAAGGGGATGACCCAGCCTGACTGAGCAGGACGGCAGGACAGCCCTCAGAAAGCTTGCTCGTCTCAGTTCCATAAGAGGATCCAAAGCACCTGATCTCCATCCTGACTGGCGGGTGCCAGTGAGCCTCACTGGCGAACCGACGGCTGCCTGACTGTTGCCTTGACGATGCGGTGAAGCCGGACGATGTGGTCGCAACTCCTTTCCTATTCACGTCTGTCTGTTCACATTTGCCTGGCCTCTGTCATAACGGAAATGTCATTGAGCCAATTCCGATTTAAACCAGAGTGTGCAACAGAAATCGAACGCCCGACCTTAGCACGAAAAGAGACCCTTGTGGAAATGTTGTAACTCCTCAGCTCCCCGAAAGCATACTAACAACAGCAGCTGTTAGTCCTCTGCACTGTGGTACAATGACATTGTCAGGTTGTGTCCTTCAGCTGCATGTGACCCTTTCCACCTCTCCTTCTCATTATTCGATAGCACTGAAGGGCTCGGTGACACACACACACACAAATCACTCTGTCTGGAATCTGTTCTATTCTACGGCTGTAGACACATCAGCAGATCTTTCAGACCTCGACGGCTTAACAAGCTGAGCAAAATCGGTGGTGCAGCCTTCCTCCAATTGGAACTTCTCGTCAGAAGATAAGCGCTTATCGGTACTCATATACATCAGCCTCGGCCCGCGTAAAAAGCGCACTCTTGAGAAAGTGGCGAACGTGCTGGAAGTTTTTCTCTTTTTTTTTATGATTGTATTTTTGTAATTAACCCGTAACCCCCGATAGGGGGAAACACATCTAAGCAATGCTTTCTCCCCTCATGCCCTGCCATCGTTCTGGCAGTGTGAAGAGTCAGCACTTTCCCCACGGGGCTCAGTGGAAGGACGCGGCACTGAGGTGGAAGCAATTATTTTTCCGCTATGTTACTCTCCGATGGCTTAAAGATCAATGTGCTTTGCATGGTTGCCGTTGCATGTGCGCTTGATGAGGTCCTGCGTTCACAGCTTTAGAAAAGTAAAACACGTCTGCTGTTATTTGTGTGTGTGTGTGTGTGTGTGTGTGTGTGTGTGTGTTTACTCTTTGATCAAATAATAAGTTTCTTTCGTACTACGGCATAAGAGCATGTGAGCGAGTCGCTCCCCAGATTTCCAAAAAGCCTCCTCGTTCAGTTTTTTGGAGGTTAGGCTTTCCTTTATAATCTTTATGTTTCCATTCTGTCAGTGTTGCTGTTTTATTTACAGGGAGCTCAGTTGAGACCAGATGCTGGTTAGCAGGCCTTCTCTAGTGCTGACCTGAGATCAGAGTCCCATTAGCAGTCCTCTCTGGTGCTAATAAGAAATCAGCTTTGTAATTAGAACCTGTCCCCAGATCAGCTAAACAGCCAGTGCACACACTCTCACTATGGATGGTTAAACTGCAGTTACAGTGTCTCTCAGTACCTTATAAAACCATGGCAAACCGTCACAGAAGATCTGACCCTCATCTATTCATTTAACACCATTCAACTGTCTGCACTGGCCACTAAGAGCTAACAAAGCCCCCTGAGGGCACTTTAAAAACCTCTTGCCTGCCTCCCTCAGGCATTGTAACCCAAGGCTGGAGCCGTTAAAGAGGATACAATTAGTGACCTAGAATGAGTTCAGGCCTGATTGGATTATCCCACCTGAGGTTTACTCCGAAATGATTATCCCACCTGAGGTTTACTCCAAACTGATTATCCCACCTGAGGTTTACTCCTGATTGGATTACCCCACCTGAGGTTTACTCCAAACTTATTATCCCACCTGAGGTTTACTCCATATTGGATTACCCCACCTGAGGTTTACTCTGAACTGATTATCCCACCTGAAGTTTACTCCGAACTGATTAGCCTACCTGAGGTTTTACTCTGATCTGTTTATCGGTGTTGAAATCTACCTGGGTGACATCTTCTTTGCTAGCTGGGGGTGGGGGGTGATTAATGAGAGGGAAACTTGTTGAGCTGTTCCTCCAGAGTCATGCTGGTGGGATCTCCTCGTTCAGTTCAGAAGTTATGGCAGACGAAGTAAGAGAGACCAGCAGACTCCATCAAACACTTTCACGACTTTCCTCACTGCTGCCATTGGTGTAACTCAATATCCCATCACTCCCATTGCCCAAGATTGATATCCGCATCATTTCTGGGTTTTAATATCATACACACTCATGCGCTGGGCTGTCAGAGGTTTATATACCATGACAAAAGGAGAGCCAGTCATCGTCATCTAAAGCTTTTTTTTTTATCAAGTCCTTTGATTTACTGCCATGGTCAGGGAATGGCCTGAGAAGCTATGTTCAGGAGAGTTTGAAAAACAAACAAACAAACAAGTGAAAAAAAACTATAATAATATCAATACTACCAAACACAATCCTCACTGTGGATGAAAACTAATGTTGTCTCCCACTCAGTTGACGTTGCTTGATTTCAAAATGGGGAAGTAAACAACTATCTGAGGGAGTACGCTTGAAATGGCAGTGTGAATTCCCTGTTTTGATGAAGTCCGATTCTACTTGGCATTTATCACGACTTTAGTGAAAGTTCTTTTCCCATGGTGCACCAGAGCTGATTTGATCCTCAACAGATGTCAAGTCAAAATACCTGCCAGCCCAGGAAGAGATGGGGTACAGTGAGTTAGAAGCTCAGCACAGAATTCAGTGTTTTACATATACATCACTTCTTACACCAGAGAGCTGAAATCAGAATTTAGCACAGTTACTGTGGAGTATATACTGTTAGTCATCAGTATCACAAGCTTTTTTAACAGACATGAATAGAGTCATCGCTTGGTATCCTGGTGCATTTTGGGGCTTTTTTGGGATTTTGTAAAGATACCCAGAGCCCACCTTTGTTGTGCTGGAACCTTGCCGATCCTCTAAGAAGCAGAGATGTCAGCTGGAACTGGATGCGGTTGGCCTGGCAACCTGTTCTCATGGAGACAGGGGGGCTGACTGAGTCACAAGTGTTGTGCCCTATTTTTAGTGCATATACCCCCTCCCCTGCCCCCTCCCCCCACCATGGCCCATCACCCCTCGTAGGTTAAAACATGACCATAATACATCGCCAGAGCAGTAATGGCTGCACCTAATCCTGATGGCTGTGTAATTGACTTGAAGGTATTTAAGTATCCTAAATAGGACCCAAGCTGGATGTCTCTGGTATCAACTTGCTGTCACATTAGCAGATGAAACTTGACACATATATGTATATGGATGAGGGCTTTCTGATGCACACAGACAAAAGTAACAAGAAACAGTCTTTCAAAACAGCGGAACCAAAATGTCATCTTGAGGCTAAATTTCCATATCTATTTCTAAATCTTACATATGCAGTGAAGTTGCCTTAATAGATATTAATAAACACAGCATGAACCAGCATCACTTCTGTGGCTTTTAAGAACTCAGTATTTATTAGTGTTTATTGCCTACAAATCTTCACTGTTCTGTAGTTTGAGAAGAAAACTGTTCTCTGTCTCAGTGAGGACATTGTGATGTTTTTCATAAATTTAGAATTCAAAAATGTCCTTCCGGCATGGTGCATACACCAGACCATAGTTTGCAAACAAAAGAAGAGGATACATCTGAAAATAATATCTTAAGTACTGTAAAGATTGTGTGTGCGTGCTTATCCTCTGAATATTGATTAACTGGATTTTTCATCTAGTAATGGGAAATTTGTTCCCTTCTGTCCTCTCCAGATGCACAACAAAACATCTGTTGTTTTCTTGCAAGCACGTCTAGCCAAAACTTTTGTCAATGCGTTTATGTGTGTGTGTGTGTGTGTGTTTGAGAGGCATTAATATGACATAGTAGGTGTCGGGAGGTGGCATGTCTTGAGAGGGAACATGGCGATGCTCAGCACCAGGACGTGTCACCGGTGTCACACCAAGAACCTCAACGTGTCAAAACAGGTCCCACAATTCACATCAGATGTCCAGGGGAAGCGGGAGGCTTTGCTCAGATATATTTAGACTCCGGCTGCTTGTCTGACATAGCGGCATGTCCAGATGCCGGCTGAGCAGTTTGCGTAGGCATTTGTGTGTTTGGGTTTCCTCGGTAAGATATTTAGAACAGCTAGTCACCACAGCTCAGTGACTGAGATTTAAATGTCCAGTATTTGGTTGAGCGAGACTTTCAGGACGCGGCGAGGCCGTCATGGCTAACCAGCACGCATAGTCCGAACTGCAGAATGGCGCACTGCACGGATGCAGACACCGCTATCGTGTGCTGTTTAGCATATCGTAGCATGTGCGGTTAGCGTGTTAGTGCATGCCACTGGTGTGTGCTGTTAGCGTGCGTTGCGATGAAATGAATGTCATCTTGGAATACAACAAGCAAGGCTCGCGGTGCTGATTGAACAAGATGTGACAGCTTCATGCTCCACTAATTTGGTGTCTCCTTTAGCAGCATTAGCAACAGATTGTGTGCGCACCCTGTCACTTTTTAACACACACACACACACACTCGCGCACAAATGATTGACAGAATAAAAGACTCGACGGGTATATAGTGTTAATTTCAACCAAAAAGGATTTAAATTGCATTTAGCAGTTTAATGTCTACAGTTTACCAATCAGTTGTAATTTAATTTTAGTTGTTTTAAAGTTATGTTATTACAGCTATAGAAAGTGAAAAATAAATTTGGTATGCACTGCTCTCTCTCTCTCTCTCTCTCTCTCTCTCTCTCAGATTATGAATTATAAATCCTGTTTACACTCCACGGCCCATCAGTTAGCTATTAAACACTGTGTGTGTGTGTGTGTGTGTGTGTGTGTGTGTGTGTAGCAGACAACAGTCACTAAGGGGCTTGAACGAGGCAGCTCTCAGATGTCACATTTGCATTCCTCCCTGATCCACATGCTTTAAAATCATTAGCAAGGAAGCGAAACGCGTGGCAACATGAAAGCCGACCCGGACCACCGGCTGCGTGACGTCAGCTTGACGACTCCCGCCATATGCTGCTCCTCGTGCCCTGAATATGGACATCTGGCCATTCGAGACATTTTACCAAACCTACATTCCCTTTTTTCTATCTTTCTCTCCTTCCTTCTTTCTTGAAAGCCTTCAGTTTTGTCATCTGCTTAATAGATGTTTCAGAGCTGCTGGAGACACGCACTCTTACCTTGGTTAGACCTGGTGCTAATTTGACTCACAATTTGTTGGGCTGGTATGGTGAAAGATTAGATTAGATTCTTAATCTGTTTTAGATTAGGGATAGGTCTCTACAGGAACAAACCTACCCCAGTGAGAACATAACTGAAATATATGTATAGCATCAGGAAAACCAGGCCATTTCAAACACATCAGTAAGTGGTGAGGAAACATTCATGTTCCCATGCTGTGCTTTTAACCCATGGGTTGAAATAGGCGCTGATTTGCTGAGATGAGATGTTACAGCCGGCCAGCTGTGTCAGCGCGGTCCGGAGATTTCCCGGCCTCTCCCGCCTTCCCCCACACTGCATGGCAATCCTCCAGACCTGAGCAGCAGGACCTGGTCCACTTCCACTCCTCCCAGCACACTCACCTCAGAACGGGCCCAAGGTTTTGTGAAGAAGCAAAAAAAAAAAGCAAGTCAAAATACTTTAGCCCCAAACAGCTAATGTGGCTAATATAGCTAATGTAGCTAATCCTGGGGGAAATAAAGGCTAGCACTGAACACAGCACTATTCTAGAGGTCATGCTAACTACACGGCACAAGTTTTAATTCACAGCTAGCCGTGTTAGCTTAGACAGAGGCTCAACTTTGATCAATCAGGCAGCGTGTCTGGGTTACGGGTCAGCCCAGCGCAAGAGACAGACCCGTGTATTTCAAAAAAGTCCCTGCGCTGCGAGGGTTAACGCGACTGTCGAACGGGCGGCAGCTCAGCAAATATCGGATCTGCAGAACAAAAAACGAGCAGGGATTTTATTATGCCGTACACAAATGAAGACCCCAAGCCATTGTGTAGGTAATCAAGCATCTTGCAGCTCAACTACGTCGTGACTTGAGTATAATTGGCTGCCGTGTACCATATGGAATGACAAAAATAAATAAATAAATAATGGAAACTGCATCTGTGGGAGAATTGGCATATGGACTATTTACCCTCTCTTATAAAAGTCACATGTCGTCTTTTATTTCAAGGAAACAATCAATTGAAATTTTTTGTTTGCGTGTGCGTGTGTGTACTGTAGTGTACAGGCTCAGGCGCACAACCTGTGCACACATTTGTGATTCCTCTTGAGCACAACCCTGGAGATTTACATAGAGTATGGTCTCTCTGCAGATCAACGAATGGTCTTACAACAGACAGACGCCGCACAGATGCACTCCACTGAAGATGTATTTCATCTATCAGTTCTTCTTATTTTTTCCATCCCATGATAAGGGTGCTGACATCCCCCACTGAAGAGTGATCAGCGCTGAAACCCGTGAGTGCGGAAAAAGTTCTCGCCCTTGTGCAAATCGCTCCAACATGCCCCATCGGGGTGGGGACGCAATTGCTATGGCAGCCCCGACCAGGGGCACCTTTATCTGCCTCTTGACGGAGACAGTGAGAGGCTCCTGGTGCTTGTTAAGCCTTTGTTCTTTGCATTTTAGGATATTTGAGTACAGCAGTGTGTGTTTGTGAGTGTTGCTGGTGTGTGTGAGCGTGTGCGTGTGAGCATTGCTGGTGTGTAAGATTTGCTGGTTGTGTGCACATGTGCAGAAGGACAACACAAGATCATGTGACGCACACTGATGGTTGGTGTGTGTGTGTGTGTGTGTGTGTGTGTCTGTGTTTATTCTTCCTTAAGAGATATCAATTTTACACACATTCATGCACATGGATTATATGTGGGGACACATGGGCTACACACACACACACACACACACACACACTACTGTCATGGACCATTCAAAGCATCTCGTGTGGCATGAGGAAAGCAATTGGTTGTGCCTCACAGAATTGCGCATTTTTCACATGGAAAACACGTGCGTGTGTGTGTGAGTGAATTTGTGTCCATTTATGTGTGTGTGTGTGTGCGCAGTTGTGAGTTTGTGTGTGTTAGTATATATGTAAGCGTGTGTGTATGATTGTACTTTGTATGTATTTGTGTAAATGTAAGTGTGTAAGTGTACTCTTGTATGTTGGTGTGTATAAGTATGCATGTTCTCAATGGCATGTTTCTGGAAAATGAGTGCAGATGAACCACACGCAAGCTATTGCACAATCTGTGTTCTGATACACCATGTGTAGCCTTCACTGGGAGCTGAACAACAGGACACTTTCTCTGCGGGACACGCCACTGTCGACAGAGATTATCGCGGTGTAACAAATCAACACTGAAGCAGATCTGACCTCCAGAGTTCATCATAGATAAACAAATCAGACTACTGTAGTAAAGGGAAGGGGGGCGGGGAGAGTGTGTGTGTGATACAGAATCGTTGTTTTCTAGCATGATGGTCAGTTTAATGTGATTTATTGACCACACCCCTGGCCCTGCTTTGGGCTTGCGGGGGTACATTGAAGGGGGGGGGTTAATGGATCTTACTCTAGATGCCCTCTGAGGAAAAGATCTTGGCCAGTGACGGCACGCTTTACCCAGCTCAGCTCAGGAACTGTTAAATAACAGCTTCACACACCCCAGCAGCAAGCAAATGAGCTATTCCCGAGCAACAGGGCCAAACGCTCTGTCTCCCTCCGTCTCACCCTCTCCCTGACTCTCTCTGTGTCAGTCAGAAGGTCTCTGCCGAATCCTAATGTGTGCAAGAGCTCTTCCACTGGATTTCATTCATTCCGACGGACTCGAATACGTCGGCGTGCTCCTTCCAGGAAGGAAGCGTGTGTCCTCTGCTGTCTAAATGATCTTTGCGCAGCCGCTCTATGGCACCTCGTCCTTGGGCTAATCAGCTGTGGTGACGGAAAACGCGTTTCCCGAATAGCGTGGGTTCAAAGGCCATGCATTCAGCCAGAAGCCCAGAAAAAACAGGCAGGCGCTCTCCGGGCATCTGCAGTCAGCCTTGCGTTGCATGCGGATGCACTGGTGCATATATCGCTCATATTTTTTACCTCTCTACTGTTTATTATTTTTGGTCAGTTCATTGTGCATCTCTGGCACTTTGACAGATATGATTGTCTGAGTCTCCCTTCTCACTGACTCTTTTCCCCCTATAACATTGCAGTTCCCATGGCATTTTTGCTCCATGACTTTGTCTTTTGTTGTCTCCACCCTTGATTTTTGATCACTCTCTGATGTTCCCAGGTGTATTATGCCCTCGAATAATCCTGTGTATTTATTTACACCCCACGTTTTCTGTTAGTAACTGTTAGTGTTTGTTGTCTGGTTGAAGCAGTCTGTTAATGTTCGTGGTCTGACTGAAGCAGTCTGTAAGTGTTTGTTGTCTGGTTGAAGCAGTCTGTTAGTGTTTGTTGTCTGGTTGAAGCAGTCTGTTAGTGTTCGTCGTCTGGTTGAAGCAGTCTGTTAGCGTTTGTTGTCTGGTTGAAGCAGTCTGTTAGTGTTGTCTGGTTGAAGCAGTCTGTTAGCGTTTGTTGTCTAGTTGAAGCAGTCTGTTAGTGTTCGTCATCTGGTTGAAGCAGTCTGTTAGCGTTTGTTGTCTGGTTGAAGCAGTCTGTTAGTGTTTGTTGTCTAGTTGAAGCAGTCTGTTAGTGTTCGTCATCTGGTTGAAGCAGTCTGTTAGTGTTTGTTGTCTGGTTGAAGCAGTCTGTTAGTGTTTGTTGTCTAGTTGAAGCAGTCT
>JAOXYF010000028.1:16497083-16515620 GCA_028565775.1 Sternarchorhynchus goeldii | reverse complement strand
AGAGAGAGAGAGTGAGAGAGAGAGAGAGAGAGAGAGAGAGAGAGAGAGAGAGAGAGAGAGAGAGAGAGAGAGAGAGAAAGAAACAAACACAGACAGGGTCAGTTGTATGTCATAGGTCTGATTTATTAAGTTTATATGATTTGCATTTGATCTCCAGTCAGTCTTGCCAGTTTGATTATCAGTTTACCCCACTTCCCTTTGAGGGCGTGAACCAAATCGTTACTTTTCAACTCGCTTCTGTTTCTTACTATGAGATAAATGGCTTTCAACTTTCCTTTAGAACTCATCTCAGTGCTGCTCTTCCCCGGCTATGATCCTCCTCCAAATAAGTATCTGCCTGTGCAAAGCCTGAAGTACCAGGGAGCATGTTAATTGCTTCAAAAAGCGTAGGAGAAGCGTTGGTGAACGCTCTGCAGCCTGCAGCGAGGTGAAGCTTGGTGCTGTGTGCACCTTTTGGGTATCAGGAGCTGGCGTCATTCACTTTGATCTGAAGGGAAGCGTCCCAGTGGGGGAGGGAGCAGCACAGGCCACGCCTCCTGCCCAAGGCTGCCTGGTTCGCTGCGATGCCACAGCCAAAGAAGGTCAAAGACAAAGGATACGACAAAGCTGATCTCAGATCAGTGCTTGCTGGGTGTCGATCGTGGGTATCCAAAGCACGCTTCCTGGCAGGGAAAGATCTCTTGGGTGGAAAGCTGGCCCCAAAATAGTGTGGGGAGGCTTGGTGATGAATGAGAGTGCAGGCCCCCTGTTCTCCCCACTGCTGACCATAAACACATTAACTAAAAGTGAGAATGTTGGAGGTGTTTTGGGCCAAAGACCGGGAACTCAATTTGGGCACCACAGAAGTGCCATTAAGGTGGGGTGAGTCTGCTGTAATTACACTGGGCAAGACAGTGGTGTAGAGGCACGAAAGTGATGATGACAGAACATGACATTCTGAAAATGCCACCTAAGAATATGCTTGGTTTTGTTTAGTTGTTTTTTTGTTGTTGTTTATTGGTTTGTAAACATGCATGGAATTTGCGCTCAGAAAATAGGTACACGCACCAAGGGCTGTGGAAATGTTGTTTGTAAACGCACGGAAAGATGGTACTGTGAAAAATGTGCATGTCAATCAGCCAATGTGACCCCCAGTGGCCCACCCCTCAGTTCTACAAATAAACACTGGCTCCAGTACTCGACGGGCCAATATGGCCTCCCTTTCCCTCCATCAGCCTCCGCTGGCACAATCCTCACTCAGATGAAGAAAAAAACAAAATAAAAGTCCTCTCAGAAAAGCGCCGGCATCAGCTAAACCGAGTGCCTTGGGCCACGACCGAGTGGTGACCCAACGCCACATCCTCTCACCCGTTTCTTCTGTGCTAGATGTCTTCCTCTAAACAGCAGTGTTAGTGGATCAGCATGGATGTACATCACCGGCTCCTCACGCCTGTGTTGCTCCTTGTTCCGAGTGAGGGCGATGGTTAGTGCAGAGTCGACTTTACTCAACGGTACTTGGGTTTAACAGCTCGTAGGGGCGTGATATGTTTCTGCCCCTTTCAGAGGCAACGCTGATGCAGCTGGGCAGTTAAGTGGGCAGTTAAGAATGATACTGCGATAATGTAATCTACCCCTGAGCATCCCCTCAGAAAGCTTCAGCCAGTGCACAGGACATCATCCATGTTCCCTGATCTACAATGAATTAGTGTGCCTCAGTTAAAACAGATCTAGGATATATACCATGTTGAGACTACTAGCTGGGTTATGTAGGTCCTGATCTACCTGTCCTGGGTCCATGTTCTCTACAAAAGCTATAATGGGTGAACGAACCATTACCCAGTTAGTGTATGTTCATCCACAGGTTCAGCTGTTCTCCTCTGGCCACACTATTTGATGTTGCTGCTTCTTATCTCAAGCAATTTTATCTTGTGCTATATATATAGTGGAGTGGATATATATACCAGTGGAGGTCCTTAATTAGTGACAACAGCTGAATGGATACCTTGTTGGGAAAAGAAAAGAAATGTTTTAAATGTCAGGTAAAATTATTCTTCTTCCAAATGAACAACGAAGATTTCCAGGGACCCTTTGTCACCCTCTGCTGAAGGGGGGTGGGCTGCTTTCTCAGAGCCCCTCCCCCACCCCGACGACTGGGATTTTGTCCTTTTCACAGCACTTAATTGCCCCAATTAAATGTTGTCCAAACAGAGAGCGAGCCACGACAAGAAGCCTTCAAAAGATGAAACAAAAAAGAAAAAGAACAATGGAACAGCTAGGCACGGTTGTATACAATGCAATTATCTCTGTGGGACAAAAAGCATGTTTTTTTACATGCCTTGTGTTCATGGCAGTGGCCTAGTTTCTTCACACATGCTAATGAAGGGAAAAGCGCTTTTGTAATCAGCTCTAGCATTGCCTTTCTGATGAGGGAGGCCAAAGGCCAAATGTGAGAAATCACTGCACATTTCTAATGGCTTCTTGAGGTATTGTGTGCTTTCCTGATGCCCTCATAATAGCCAAGTATGCTAAAGGTGCGAAATGTTTCCAAATCGGCCCACATAAATCTCATGTGGTAGTACTCTTTACTAAATGAAGCATATGGAAGCCATTAAACTAGCTCCCAATAGGTTTCTAATGCTGATTTCAGCAGGGTGGTTTGGATTGCTTTTCTCATGCCACTCAGCTTCCATGCGAGAATGATGTCCGCCTACTTAGAGCTCCGTGTGCAGGACGGGAATGGCGGACTCCCCCTTTTGTGTCCCTGGCAAGACCCCACCGGATGCAGATGCATTCTGGCATGCAGAGATCCAGAAGTGTTCATACGGAAAATGGGAAAGCGTGAAGAGCATTGTCATCCAACCACCTTAATCCGCTCCACCCGCCCCCTCCCCACCTCTCCCCCCCTAAGCACATTTCTCTCATCTCCAATCATTTTCTCCACCCACCAGATGCGGCGCCCAGTCCGGTGAAGCCGGCAGGCGAGAGCTCACCGGCAGGCTTGCCGCGGCTCCGTGGGGACTCGGATCGCTACTGCCAGCTGTGCAATGCGTGGTTCAACAACCCGGGCATGGCCCGGCAGCACTACGATGGCAAGAAGCACAAGAAGAATGCCGCCCGCGCTGACCTGCTGGAACAGCTGGGCAAGACGCTCGACATGGGTGAGATGAAAGGTACCTGCAAGCATTATTAGCAACGTCGGGGTGCTACAAACGGTTAATGGCAAGTCAGTTAGCATTTAGGCAAACACTAAAGAGTTTTGGCTAGCTTTTAAACACCATTAAACACCTTATTAAAATGCTAAAAAAATTGCATTTTAGGGTTACACACATCTTCAGTGTCTGGGCACAGTGACCAGAAATTTTCCAACACCACCACCAAACCAAGATATTTGCCTTTAAGCTTCTTGAATGTGAGTTTTGGAATGTTTCTGCAGACATTTTGCGTTCTCCATTTCATACTGGTGAGCATTTAGCATGTAAAAGGATCAGTTGAGCCACCTGATCCAGTACAGCCTCCGCAACTTCTCACAGTTTAAAAACAATGACATCCACATTGGAATACCAAGAACACTCACTAATGTTTGCCAATGTTTCCATAGCAACACCTTTTGTTTGTTACTAATATACTCTACCTAATATGAATGGATATTAGCAGAATGGATAGCGCCATTAACAGCTGTTTGTGCTCAGTGTCTGTGAATATGTAAATACACAACGGAGATGAACTGGGAGAAACCCACAGGTTTAGACGGCAGTGAACATAGTCATGGAGCGTATGCTTTTTGGTTGTCTGGAACTGGAAAAACCAAGACGAGCCAACATTTTCTCACTTTTTCTCATCTCTTTCCTGCATGGTTTCCTTTTAAATAGAGCTGACTGAGTTACACTGAATAGACCAACTGAGCTATTTCCTGATTGGCTAATATGAAGCAATAATACTCCAAACATGCAAAATATTCCACTTGCTTGAGTCTGCAGTTTTGCGCTGTAAATCTCTTGAGTCGTGACACAGGGAGTTCACATGACTACAACTTTTCTCTGCAGTGTTCTGCAATGGTTTCGTCTTGTCATAAATCTTGGGTCTGAACTGGGCTGAAATCTTGGACTTAAAACTGCCTGCCAACTTATGCTTAACAGGTCAGTGTGTCCTTGACCATTTCAGTGCTGCTGTCTTTGTTGCATTTAAACAGCTATGGGTAATGCTGATCACACACACACTAGACTGATTGCAACAAAAAAAAGGGTACTGTTGCATGACCATTGTGATGTCACAAAGGCACAAATCTCCATAGAAACCAAACAGTCCAGGGATTCTATGTAAACGCCATGTTTCCTGTGGAAATGGTCTCTTGGACATGGCTTCTAATGGCGAATATCCATTGAAAAGCCATTTCTCTTTGCCGGACGGAGCTTTGTCTCTATCTGGGAATAGGGCCCAAAAATGTGTCTGGCTCCGTCGTGACCAGCTGCAGTCACGACAACCAGCTGCAATCACGGCCACCAGCTGCTCTCCTGCTACTGTGCATAGACATCACAGTTCTATATGCTGCAAACAGTTACGTGCTCCAAAAACAACCCCTTCTTCTCACCTACCCCGACCTCATACCCCCCTCCCCCTACCCAAGCAAGGGAAACGGGTGAACCTCCCAGCACTTGGCGCCCAAGCAACTACCATTGCCATGTTGACAAAACATTTCTAAACAGCCACAAGATGGCCCCTGGTTGCCTGAAAACTTCCACTATACCAGTGACCGCGGTGAGTCCTCCTCTCTGCTCAGCATGTGTGAAAATGGGCAGCCCAGCTGGGGGGATTGTTTGGCTCCCCAGTGCGCAAGGGCCTGGGGCCTCGATGTGCTTCACCTCACCTGGCCTGGCTTTTCTCCCAGCAGCCAGGAGAAGCAAAACCAGCTCTAGCTCCAGCAGCTTCAGGCTGACTCGAGAGGAAGTATATTTTGGCCTCGTTTGGGATATTTTTTTTTTTTAGATGGGTAATTTTCAGCCCGCTGACTGAGCGATGCTCACGCAGAGCAGAATTTTCCATTAAAATTTAATAGCAGAACTGGACGGACATGCGAATATTACTTAGAGTTTGTGGGTAAGGACTATCGCCACTTGGCACTTGGAAGGTGCCGAGCAGCACAGTTTTTCTGCACCGGTCGTAGTTAATTCTGTTTAGCGACGAGTGATGCATTCATCCGTGCGAACCAAACCAGTTGGCTTTCTCAAGCAAAACATTAAGAGGTCGCACTTTAGCACGCAAGCTCACATGGGGATTAATGAGAAAAAAAAGCACAGACTAAAATGACTAAATCCTTGCAGAAATTACAGAAATTACATGTTGTAGTCTAGTGAGTTTCTATGGGAAGAATATGCTGGCCTGGATTGATGAAGAGCGCCCATCCTAAAATCTGCTCACAGGAGAGAACTGAGTACTCTGGCTCCTGCATGGATTCTCTCGAAGGTGTCACCTCCCCCAGTGACTGCTGTAACTAAGATGGAGTGGCACGATTGCTGTGATTAAACTCACTGCAGCTCACGAGTTTCCATAGCGCCCTTCCCAGGCCACGAAGACGCAGTCTGTGGAGAAAAACAAGCGGTCCGCTTCACCTCAGCCGCCTGCTTACTAACGTCACGCGACCATTATGCAGGCCCGTAAATGCCAGCATGTACATGGCGAAGGGCTCCCCTTGGACACTAATGAGGGCCTGTCGCCACGGCAATTATCAATTAATAATGATGGAGCAAATCATCCTTACGGGGAGGGAGAGAGAGGGGGGAGGGAGGCATGAAAAAGAGAGAGAGAGAGAGAGATATGGTGGAACACAGCAGCAGAATGGTGAGATCTTACACATAATGAGCACACAGTTCAGCAGTCTCTGTCTCCTTCTCTCTCTGTCTATCTATCTTTCTATCCATCTTCCTCTTCCCCTCTGAAAGGTCTCTCAGCTTCTGTGTCTTGTTTTGTGTTTTCCCAGCTCCCATTCTTCCACCTTGGTCCCTGCTGTTGTGTCCGTTACTTGCCTTCTGCTGCAAGGAAGCAAAATCCGAAACAGCAGAAAGTAGGAGATAGTGAGAGTTTATGTGTGTGTGTGTGTGTGTGTGTGTGTGTAAGAGAGAGAGAGAGAGAGAGAGCGAGTAGGGGGTAGTGGCTGCCAGACTTTGAAGATTACCACATGATAAAATATTCATAGCTTTTCGATAGAGTGCCTTGTGCCTGCGTCTGTTTGTGTGTGTGTGTGTGTGTCTGTCAGTGTTTGAGCGTGTTTGTGTTGGTGTGTACGGTTGTGTGTGTGAGCACACTATATCCTCGCTTCTTCAACGACATCGAGCTGCAGCACAGCCCTCTTTACACGCTACCCATTATCTGCGCGCCGAGGATTGTGGGAGGCGGCCACCTGAGGAGGCTGGCAGCTGCCCTCGACCCCGAGCGTCATTCGTGCCGGCTCTCGTTCTCACTTTGGCCTTCCCTCCCCTCCTCCTGCCATGCCCCTCCCCCTCTCTGGACCCACATTCAGAGGTCCTCGTCAGGGAGGGGCATCTTCACCCAGCCCGACTCAATTATAAAGCGTCCAACCCACCACACCCAGCTTCTCTGCTGGCTCTGCTACTTTCACTCTTTGCATCCTTTTCTGTTTCTGCCAAGATATACGAAAAGATGGCAATTAATATTATCCGCTCATACAATGAGGCGCTTTCAGACCGAAAAAGGATAGACGGCCATTATTTTTATGGCATCAGTTCATAATCGAATAATAAAATAAACCAGGAAGTAGATCACGGCACATCCTGGGCCATTTGTCTATGACAAGACCAGCCACTCCAAAACATACTTCTCCACCTCTCTCTCTCTGTCTTTATCATTATCTTCAGCACTCTGTTCTTACCCCACTCTTGTATTCATTGTACCCAAGCGAGACCCCCACTGACTACTCCCTCATCTAAACCCCCCCACCCCCCCGCAGTCATTAATAAAGCAGGAGCGAGCCCTGTGGAGGTCTGTAAATGGATGTAGCCATTTGTAGCTGAAGCAAACGTGTGTGTGTGTGTGTGTGTGTGTGTGTATTCACCTCACGCACATAATCCTGAACATCCAAAGCCCCTCCCCCTCTCCGCTGGCGTCATCATGGTTCTCGTGCAGGCCGACTGCCTAGGTCACCATGCAGCCTGAATTCTAAGCGTCCTTGGATTCTGGCACAGCACCTGGATCTGGCCGGTTATTCCACTGGAAATGAACAGAGCGAATCCAATTGGTCCAGAGAGTCACACATGATGAGATAAGGCTTCACCCCTTCCAGTCCCAGTCCACCATCATACACGTGGTTTTACAATTTGCAAGGAAACTAGCTTCTAAGAAGACACCAGGTACTCGGGGATATGCGCCCCATGCACCTGTAAAAAGAATTTCCTTTATCGCTGGTTTTACTTCTGCCGTGTTCACTAAATGGAGACGTACTTACTATTCCACGCAGACGTCACACTCTGTCCCACCCTATTAACCTCTGTTCTTCTGTTCCGCCAACTGTCTCCCGGCAACCTCAAAATGTGTTTCTGATCATAAAATTGATCTTTTCTGTTAATAGCACGGACCCGCCATAGGACTCAAATACTGGCCTTTGCTTTGAACATTCTATGCAAACAGACCTCAGTATGGCAACTTGAAGAGTTCATTATATGGTATAGGGACAAAGTGGTTTTTAATACTTTGTGTATATGTTTGTGTGTATACAGTACTGTGCAAAAGTCTTAGACCACCATTGAATTTGTTGCTTTAGCAGCAAATGTATAATGACCATATATGGCTCTCAAAGTCTCTTAAAGCCTGGTATAATATACCAGAAGATACTTCAGAAAACTCCCCAAAAGAGTTTAAGATGTGCTTAGTTCCAAGAGAGGCTACACTAAATATTAACTTTTGCCTGTAGATATTTTGTTCTGAAAATTGTGGTTTTTTGTTTTAATTTAGTCATATTTTAGCCCTGTCGCCTTGCTCCATGAGATACCCTCTGGGTCTCAGCTCCACCTGATAAAGCATTCAGACTGAGGCTGATCGAAATGTCCTGTCTGGCCCCAACTTGAGAATTCTGCTTTCTCTTGTTCCCTTATGGCCACAGTGTCCGTTCCACTGGCGTGCTTTTCCGTAGCACTAATGTCTGCAGATCATTCAGATGGGTTGCTGCCATCACACCAGCAATCGCTTCGCTTTAGCTCTGTTCACCTGCCTGTCATTCAGCACTGACGGCAAATTGCATCTCTCTGCATGCCGCCGTCCTGGGCTGCTAATTAGAGATGTATAGCAGGAGATGAAATTTTCCATGTTCCCCACTGTCATTTTCTGTTTCCACTGTCCTTTTGACTAAGGGCCTTTGCAGATCCAGATTTCTACAATCTGACACTCTCATTTCAACTCAAAGAAATAGTAGTAAGAGCTTTCCTACTGATCTGGGATGTGTTCTACCACATGTCTTAAGATGGTTAATGTTAGATTTTAGGGGGACAAAAGCTGATAAGATGTCATCCAGAATCAATCTTTCCAGGCCATGATGATGGACTACAAGAGCAGAGCACCTCTGACAGCTCAGAAGAGTCAAGTGTTAGCCATTTTCATTTTAATGCACTTGATCTTCTCAACTGCAGAGCAGCATGACCAATGGCTAATTAAGTCTTATGGGAGTTTTCTAAAGAGCTCATACCATGCCAACTTGGAGTTTATCCTTTCTATGTTGTTGCATGCTGTTACGTTCTGTTTATCTTTCACGATGCTCCACTGATCCACTTGATCTGGGTTTCCAAAAAGCATTACGGTGTAAAGAACACTGTAAACGAGAGAGAGAGAGCAATCACCTTGATTCTCGCTCTGCCTTTAATGACTCGTGTTATGATGCTTTCTGGAAACCTGGATGGAGCACAATGCTTGGGGAAGGTGGTCTTAAAAAGCTTCTCTTCTTCTGTAGCTGTAACGCTCCAGAGCAACTTTGCAGTTGAAGAACACTTTACTTCCTGGCATCCTAAACATCACAAGATCTTAACCCTGAGCTGAGTCTTTAAAACTACACTCTTAGCACTTACATTCAGTAAGGTGAGATGCTAATTAGACTGTGTCATAGCATTTCCCATCTGCTAATATTGCCTTAGCTTCAGGCTCTTTTCATTTGATACGGATAGCACGCTTTATCTGCTGCATAAATGGACCAGCTTGATCAGATTATTATATATTTTTTTTACCATCTGCTTTTTATTGCACACATGTGGGTTTTTAATTCTCACCCCCTACTTTTCAAGCACCTTTACGCATCTGTTTCTTAACAGGCAGTAACTGGTGTTTTTCCAACGGAACGCAGACCATTGGAAAGCAATACGTGGCATTCCAATAGCGTTCGACTCAATTCCAGGCATCCAGTGATTGCCAACATATGTGCCCCAGCACTGGTCCATGGGAAGGATGCGGCGGCCGTAACAGTATCAGCACAGCGAGTTCGGGTCCTGGGTCATTGGTGGCTCCCGTCTCTAGCCGCAGTTTCTCTGGCTGTGCCCAAGTGGCTCTGTTCCACACCAGATGGAGCTGGTCAAAGGTCAGTGAGGGCCGGCGAGGATCGTCGCCTTGATGACCGACAAGCGTTTGCCGTCAAGAGATTTCAGGGCCTGCAGTAAAACACTCACGAGGAAGACTTTGTGTAAAAACAAAGTGGCAGTGCTCGAAGGGGAACGCGTAAAGGGATTACTGTCGGTTGCCTGGCAAGTAGAGCAGGTCAGACCGGGCAAATCCCACCTTTCTGGATCTGGGGCAGGATTGATGGATTGATTCTCAGATGGGATTGACAGACTGATGACAATCTAATGATATAGTTGGGTTAATGATGCCACCGCAAGCTTGACTTTGAACTGACAGTAAACTTGTACTCTTTTTCCAGAAAGGTTGCATGTGGCTCTGACATCTCCTCAGAAGCCATCTGAGAAAAAGAGTAAAATGGGTCACACTGGCTGAGAGTTTAATCTAAATGGGGAAAAAAAATTAAACCCATGTTGACAGAAAAGGCCTCGATTTATCATGTGTGTTGAAAAGCAAGAGTTTTTTCTTTTCTTTTTTTTGCACAAAGGGCATCGGGGAAGATATAATGCCCTCGCTTCAGCTGTAAATAATACAAATAGTGAGGAAGATCCAGGCTGACATGGAGTCTCAGGAGAAATAAACATGGCTCATCTCCTGAGTGGGTGCTCATGGAGGATGGATACAGATGAGACAGCCGCAGGTTACCGCCAGGCTCCCGCCAGTTCACAGCCTGGCTGGGGTGGCACACAGCAGTCTAATGGATGACTGGGCAGTGGTGTTGTTCTGCCCCCCACGCCCCGCCCCAAGACCTCAGCTATCTGATTGGCCGAGGCATGAGGCATGAATATGCATCAAGGTCCAGCAGCCCCTAGATTAAGAGGCAAATAAAATGGCCAGAAAAATTAAACAATGGCCTGTATTCAGAAATCATAGAGTAGCAGTTCTGATCCAGGATCTGCTTGTGTCAGTTAATAGATTGCTAAATTGGAGTAAACTGGACAGGAATCTGATCTTAGATTGGCATTTCTCGGGAATAAAGGAATAGGATTCTTCACACTTGTCCCGATTTACTTGTGTCCACACCCGGAACCAATTCTGGGCTTGTTTGGGGGAAGAGCTCATTATCACTGGTTTTCTTTCACACATGAGAATTCCATCTGAAATACGGATCAATTGCATAATTCCATGCATCACTTTTCTGTGCAGACTTGCAAAATATAAGGCAGTGTGTGTAACCTGTTTTCTGTTTATTTTGTCCTCGGACAAAAACACTTTAGCAGCGAAGAACAGCACTTTCTGGATACACCGCATTTCTCCATCTAGAAGCACATGCAAATAAAGAGGCATTCCCATAAGAGAGTTTTTATCCTTGCAGACCAACATGAGGTATGCATTTTTCAGTGTGCCTTCAGGACTCTGCCCAGAAAAGGTGAGCTTAATACAGTAACCTTGATCCAGTCCTGTGAAAGTGTGAATTTATTAAGCATGTATTGATGCATAGCAGTGATAATATGGTCTGCCTGAAATACATTGCAGTCCTTTATCTGCCATTAGCAAACTTGAAAAAGAAGGTAACTCTTTAAGTCGCAACAGTCGATTTTACAAAGTGACACCAGTCATGCAGCTTCACATGTGGCACCATGAGTGGATTGCTTCCACACCAACAGCGGACCGCACCAGACCGCACAAGCGAACCCAAGACCATCTATTTCATAAGGACCAGAGATTGGTGTTCTAGACTGCTCATGGGCTCGAAAACAGCTTTCTTACTTGACCAAATGTACTGAACTCTTGGAGCAAGCGGACCTGGGTTTGGAAAATAAGCTATAGTGTGAAAACATCCTAGAAAGTCTTGTGAAAATAGACTGCTATGAAGAACATACTCTGAAAAACAGAATTTCACATCCAAATCCTAAACTCCATACCACAAAATACTTTTTTAATACTTTACCCACTTTCTAACTTTACTAACTTACATTCTTTGCTTATTATGGCTGTTTCCCCAAACTCGTAATTAAAGCAACTTTCCACACATCCCATTTCTTGCAGCAGGAGACATTTTCTGCCGCTGGTGCCAGGATTTTTTTTGGTCCATGATACTTGGGAGTTTTCCTTTTCTTATCCTTCACTCCCTCTCGGAGTTCTGAAATAATCAGGCTCCTGGGCTTTTGGGGCTCAGTCTGTATCTACTGCTCCCTGCAATCTGGACCGAAAGGGTAACAGTATGAACAGGCACCACTGTGGTCTGACGGATGGTGTCGGGGGAATGAAACCGGACCATACGACAACAAGGAAGCGTGCCTTGTCATCCTGACCTTCTCCTACAACGGGTCCGGTTTGGAGATTTTTCACTCTGCTGGTCCCATTAGTGCAACATGACAGTAATTACACGGGGTTCTTGTTCCTTAGTAGCAAGGTACAGGCAAGCCAAGCATTGCCACGGCAACGCTGTGGCCCAAGATGGTTCTATCTGTCGACCAGCTGCCAAGATGCTGAAGTCAACAAACAGTGCACCGCTTACTGCAGGACGAGGTGAAAGGAGCATCTTTTGGCCCAAACACTCGTCCTGATGAAGTTCTTTCCGGGAGCCAAGCTGTGGCCTGCTGGTCTGACTTCATCAGTAGTCCTGTGCCAAGCAACAAAAGGGAGGCTTCTCGAATGTCCCAAATGTCTCTCTGCATGCACAAAAACGGAGCAGGGAGAGAAAACCAGTGACGTGTGCATCCTGGCAGATTGTCTGGCTTGGATCCACAAGAGGCACCGTCTGCACCAGGACCATTGAGATGCAGTGGAAATGAAGCTGTACACATACGTTCACAATGGAATGTGTGCTAACACACACACACACACACACACACACACAAATATGTCCTCAGGGAGTGATAATCAGGAAAGTCAATCAGGCACATCCAGGAGCCACAGTGGAGGGTTACCCCACAGCAATCCACCGCTGAAATAGACATAGAGAGAGTAAGAGAAAAGGAAGAGAGAGAGAAAGCGAGAGAGAGAGAGAGATGGGTGTTCCCACTCCAACCAACTCTTTCATCAACATGATGAAACGTTATTGACTTGCTCTTCTCCCAGCCTGCTTCACTGGCACCATAAACGCAGGCAGGCCTGGAGTACACCATGAAAACAGACAGGCCTGAAGGATGCTGTGGAAACAGACAGGCCTGAAGGACACTGGATGCAGGCAAGCCTGGACAACGCCATGGACACTGGAGGACATCATGGACATGGGCAGGCCTGGATGACACCAGCTGTTTCTGTTTGCAGTGCAGAGTGTGAGGTGTTATCTCTCTGGTCTACTCATGAGATTTGCCTTATCAAGCTTATAACACACTGTACTGAGGGCTCACAAGAGTAGAGAGAACCAGCTAATCTGGAAATTACTTCGTGGTTAATAATGACCTTGTGTCATGTCTCCTAATTACTTCAAATAAAGAATTTGAAGGTATTGTGGGTTTTTTTCTTTGTTTTTTTACTACGGTTGGACATAATTGATGTTGCCATAAGTACTAGAGCTCATTTCCTTTATCTGATTCCCCTGGGCTAGATCGAAGACTGAAGAGTTGTACATTGTGCTGTGCTCTGTTTTCTTGTGTCATGCTGTGACATGCTGCATTGTCATGTCATGTCGCAAGTGACAGTGTGGTGAAGCGTCATGGTGTGCTGACCTACGCCACAGCAGCTTAATGCTTGCGTCTCTTCGGTTTCTCTGCAGGACTGAAGCGCAGCTACACTTGCGAGGTGTGCAGCGTCACGCTCAACTCAGTGGCCCAGTAC
This sequence comes from Sternarchorhynchus goeldii, assembly GCA_028565775.1. Taxonomy (NCBI): domain Eukaryota; kingdom Metazoa; phylum Chordata; class Actinopteri; order Gymnotiformes; family Apteronotidae; genus Sternarchorhynchus; species Sternarchorhynchus goeldii. The sequence goes on along the minus strand of JAOXYF010000028.1, from coordinate 16,502,309 downwards.
CACGCTCACCTGCAGGGTTCCAAGCACCAAAACAAGTGAGTACCCCTCGCACAACTCCACAGGACAAACCATGAGGCATCCAGACCCAGGGCAATGCTTAGAAGGCTGGCTACTGATAACGCTGGCAGGTTAACGCAACCAGAGTGGCACGGTTCCCTTTGGCCTGGGTTACAATTTTGCACATCTATAGGGTTGGAAAGCGCAAGGCAGCAGGGAACGTTGCCGAGTCTAGTACCGCTAATTCAGTTTGGGGTGATTCAGTTACTTTTTTTGGCAAGGCTAAGCTCTGGGAGCCTTTTGATGGCTGAACTGTAACTCTGCATGCTTGACCAAGACCACATAAACTATTAAATTTTCCAAAATTTCCAAAGAGAGAGAGAGGGGAAGAGTGAGAGGAGGGGAGGGAGGGAGCTGGAGGGAGAGAGAGAGAGGAGACAGGGTGTATATAAAGCTTGGCAGTGTCTCTATTTCCTGTTTTGTTTACCCTCCACTACACTGTGGACAGTCTGGAAGCCATTACTTCCTAAATGTGTCTAATTGAGCTGTTTTCTCTGCTAACATGCCCATGCTAATCACCAGCCTTTTTGCAAAATGGTACAAAAGTTATCTGATGTCCTCTAAACTCCATGCTTTTCACAGTGTTAGCCAGGTTTTGTTCTTTGCTGCCTAATGAATTTAGCTAGGCAATCTGGTCCAAGATCAAGTTTTAAGATGACATACTTTAGCTCATATTAGCACCCATCCAGAATCAGAGGGTTTGTTCTATTGTCACAGACACAACTGTGGCCTGCTAGGAACAATTTGTACCATGAAGATTGGCATTGTTGACAAACTGAAATGTGCTTGCTAGTGGTGATCATTTGGCATTCGTATGCCACATACAACTCATCTGAAAGTACCAGATTAGTGTAGACCTTTACTGTTCACTATGCATTAGCCAAGATATTAGCATTAGCCCACATGCTAGCATTAGTAGAGATGTTAGCATTAGCTCAAAAGCTAGCTTTATCGCAAAGGCAACAGACCAGACACATTACAATAGCTCAATTTTGGCTAATTAGCATTAACCTATTGGCTAGCATTATCTTAGAGGCTAGTATTTGCCCGGAGGCTAGCATTAGCCCAAGCATGGCGTGTTACCATTAGTTCGATTTCTCCATGTCAGACTGTGAAGCCATGTCATCACCTGCTTTGTCATTCTGTACTTGCCTATCTTCACTCCAAGGGATGGCATTCCAAGACGAATAAAGCTTTTAAAACTTGAATGGAATAAATCACCAGCATGTGTACTGGATGATTGCATAACGCACTGTTGTGGCAACGTGCCTGGTGGTGCATATCCTGAGCAGCCATATGTGTGCCACAGATTAAGGTCCAATAAGAGTATTGGATCCGTCCTCGTCCCTAATACCAAGGGACAGGATTCATCTTCGTTCCCAATATCAAGGGATGGGATTTGTTCTTGTCCCAAATACCGAAGTCATTCCTGCTGCTCGCTGTTGATGCTCCCCCAAAGAACCAAATCAATTTATTCTTAGCAGTATGACCTGAGTAAGACCCCATGAATGCATACCTCAGATCACTAGTGCATATAGCAACATGTTTTATTCTGTTAGGTTGCTATTGCCAGTTAATTGTTTTAGGTTCTTTATGCCACCATAGCAGTTTATAGATTGATTTAAAGTATCAGGTTATTAGAAACCTGAAGTGTATACAAATAGCCATTGAAATACCCATGTATGTAAAGATCAATGTAGTAGGTGCCCCAAACTGGGCTGAGAGATTATTACATGCATTCTGGTTGCCTATTAATTCAATTATATTGGCATATTTTGCATATTTGAATGGGTGCAGGGATTCTGAAATATTGCTTTAGATTCAATTGATTGGTCGTTAAAGGATTTGTATTTCTATTCTCTCATAGCAAAACATGCTTTTCTTTTTTCCTGCTCTGACCTTCTAGCTTTTACTCATCAGTGAGGTGATAATGACCTAATAATGACCTAATGAGTAAGGAGTGCTGCTCTGTCAGTGATTACTCAGTGATTTTTCAGGGTGGGATAACAGAGTGGAATCTGGTTTGTGTGATTCGGTGGAGGAGGAGTGACTTGCTAACAGTATCCTCACACCCCTCTTGTAGAACATGTGGATGTGTGGTACTTCTGCTTCCAACTGCACACACACAGACAAACACACGTGCAAGTGCATACAGAAGCATGTGCGTGCACAGACATTCACACACACACACACACACACACATACACACACACAGTCCTCTGGCTCAGTTATGCCTTCTTGATCCACCTTCCCTGTTCCTCTCCCATTCTGCCCCCCAACCATCACCATATCTCTTTATCTCTCCCTCCCCTCTCCTGTGTCCTTCCTTCTCTCTTCTTTCCTCCTGGTCTACACCCCTCTGCCCCCCTCTCTCCACCCTCGCTCCTTCACCCCCTGTGCATACTCCACCTAGGGCAGAGCAGCTGTGCCATGTCCCACTGCTACCCACCTCCCACTGCCACACCTCCCACACCGACTCTCTCTCACGCACAGAGCTGGCCTCTGGGCCATATGACATACTCTCAAACACCCCCTGCCCCCCATGCACACACACACACACACACACACGAACACACACACACACAGATGGGCATATTTAGGCCAGGTCGTGCAAGTGGGGAGGGAGAGGTGTGAATGTGTATGTGTTGGCCAATATGCTCTAGGTTATGCTTCAAGCAGTATTCGTAAAATGTCAGCTCTTATAACTGTCAGGCTGTGTGTAATAGATTTTGGCACACAGGTGGTCCATATTAAATTATCTTACACTTCATTGCACCTCACCAGGCCCATAATGCAAACTTAATTTGAGAAAACGTATTTACATAAATAAATCAGTAAACTGTTTGCACTCTGAGGTCCTGCAGGGGGCACTGTAGCAGAACTAGAGGCCAGCTATTAAAAAGGGCTCCAGAAACTAATTCCTCTTTTCTGTCCTCAAAAGACAACATTTGTGTGTGTGTATGTGTGTGTATATGTGTGCACACATCATGTTAATTCTGCAAGCAGTGAAGGAATCCAATTCATATTCTTGGTGAGGGATGAAGAAACAAATGGTCTGCTCACCATGAGTGACCCTGATCAATGTCCTTCTGACAAGCTGCAAAGCTTCCAGAATGACCTACAGACCCACAGTTGTAGTGGATCTCTGCAATATAATTAACTCCAGTGTAAAACTTGCTCCTATATAATTTTACTACTTTCTTCTCCTTCTCTCTGTCTGATCTACAACCTTACAAGATAATCTATATTGTGAATGCCTCTGACATCTTGAACACAATTTGTAATCTCTGCAGTTTAGATGCACAAGTCTACATTACTGGCAGTGCTCTTACATTAGATAGATAAACAGACTGACTGACAGACTGACTGACTGATTGATTGTTTGATCGATTGATTCCAGAGGGAAATTGTTTTGTAGCAACATAATACTCATCAAAACACACCAGTCAACCAGACACACTAAGGACTCAACATACTAAAGAGCAATTACAGTAGAGTCCATAGAGACAGTACATTAGAGACAATTGTCTATCCATAATACAAAGGAGGTAATAAACTGGATGGGGGGGAAACCTGAATAGGGCTGTGTTGGTGCACTATAAACTGCTGACTATAGCAAGTAGAGTGTAAAAGTTAAACATAAACTGCAAATGGTTAAAAATAAAATTGCACTACTGTAAACAAATACAGTAAACAAATAATAATAAAGTACTTAATTGTATTTACAAGGAGACCACACAGTAATGGAGAAGGTGGGAGGAGTCGTCCCTGGTCCACAGCAGCGTTATGGTCCTCAGACAGTGTCCCCACTACATCCTTTCTATTCTCATCCGATTTAGTAGCCATCCAAAAGCCATTGTCCTATTAGTCTCATTTTGAGAAACACAATTCCCTAAATCATACAAGCAGGAAAGATGTTTGGTGGTTGTAACAAATTGTGTGTGTGTGTGTGTGTTTGTGTGTGTGTGTGTGTGTGTGTGTGTGTGCATATACAATTCATAAAGATAACAATATAAGATTATGTGCAGAGCCATCTCATGAGGGGAGGGGCATGCACCTCGAACCCGACCAAAATGTTCAAACATGAGAGGAGTACTGTGAGATAATGGAGCACTTCTTTGCTGCAAATGGCATCGGTAACCAAGACAGAAAGATGTCTGTTCTCATTAGCGTAGTTGGTGCACAGACGTACAGTTTAATAAGGAACTTGTTCAGTCTGGATAAACCCGCTAGGCGCTCATTCAAAGAGTTAGTGGATCTACTTAAAAGCCACTTTAACCCGAAACCAAGCAAAGTTGTCCAGCGATTTAAATTCAATTCTTGGATGCAAATGCAGAATGAGATGGTGCCAGAATATGTGGATGATGTGCGAAGAATAGTTCAAGATTTTAACTCTGGCACTTCACTGGCAGACATGTTTTGAGCCTGGAGCATGAAATAAATGATGACAATATTCAGAGGAGGTTATTTTCAGGGACAAAATCCACATTTGACAATACAAAATAGTGCAAGCCATGGAATCAACAAGCAGAAATGTGTACAATTCGACACTATGATGTACTATAATGTAAGGAAACGTCTCAAAACAACCACAGAAGGCAAGTGACAGCTGGGATTAATCTATGTTACCAATATAAATGGGAGACATGACTCATCTGAATGAAGATTTAAACGGGAGATCATTCATGTTGTCATTCATGTTGATTGATTCGCCATGTAGCAAAGGTGTATTGTAATAACAAAATGTAAGGAAAAAAGACAAAGACACTAGTCACAAAAGCAAAATGCATAGCTCCACTTGAGGTGGGGGCATTCTTATCATATAATGACAGATTCTAACAAAACATAGAGTTCATGCAAGTGAAGCCATTGATGATTGAGGCACAGGTAGTAGTTCAGGGCAAATCAGTCAAGTTCGAACTAGATACCGGATGCAAGTGTGGTATTAACAAGTAAATCCATGTTTGAGATAAAATGGAAAAATGCTCAAAGGCCAAACCTGAAGGATACTTAACTTACCCTGGAGAGAACCTTGAAGTGTTATGGGTGGCTGACATTACAGCATGATATCAGCAGCACCAGAAAATACTACCCCCTCTACGTGGTTGAAGGGTTTGGTCCCAGTCTAGAGGGGAGATGCTGGCTAGAAGAAATAAAGTTGAACTTGGG
>JAOXYF010000028.1:16461967-16475624 GCA_028565775.1 Sternarchorhynchus goeldii | reverse complement strand
ATAGATAGATAGATAGATTTTTGATTTAATCTTATTTCCTACAAGAAGATTTGTAGAAACAGATGGTGATTATTGCACCATCTCTGTCAGTGCAGGTGTATGAAGGAGCGCGTTAGGTTGTGCATTAGTAACAAGCTCCCCCTGATCCTCCATCAACGTAACCGAGGAGTAAGACATCTCTGAACTAATTACAGACTTTTTTCGAACACACGGCGACAAAGCTGCACCAAAAAACACACTATCTAGTCGAACAAATGCGTTCAACATCAGAGTGCGTGAGCAATCACAGTGTCGTTGCAGTAAATCTGTCACTGTGCTCTCGAAAAAGGCTAGTGTTTTTCATTCGGAATAGACCAGTTCCACACAGGCTCCGCAGACAAATTGCTAAAGCGAATGCTCGTATTAGTGATGGGCATTGCAAATCTTTTTTATCGGCTCAGATCACCAGTTGAGCTGACATTTGGGGTTTTTTGTCCAAACAAAAACTTTTGCTAAAGAAAGATTTTCGTATTATTGCAAGATGTTGTATTTGGACACACGGATCTAGACCGATATTAAACTTGTGTGATAATGAAAAGCAGTCAGTAAGTCAGCAAAGACTAGTCCAGTGTTGTGCACTTCGAAGTGCACCTTTATTTAAAAAAAAAATCTTTCTGTATCTGGACAAATACAGACACGGATTGGGCGCAAGTGTATCTGTGATTTCAGTGTGACCTGGTTTCTGTGATTTACCTACCCTAATCATCCCTGAGGTTAATAGACCAATCATGTGGCTTATAGCCTGCCAAAGATCTCACCCACTTCGCCCGCCCGTCTCTCTCTCTCTCTCTCTCTTACTTCACACAGCAACAGTATGCAATATGTTGCTCCTTAATTCTACCACAAACAACTTTCCAGGAAACTTTTCCCACCTGCTGGTATACATCACATTCTTGTATGTGTGTGTGTGTGTGTGTGTGTGTGTTTGAGAGAGAGAGAGAGAGAGAGACAAAAAAAGATTTAGCAAGATCTGAAATACCACTGTATAAGGAGTGAATGGGATTTTTTCAGCGGCATATAATATGTGATTTGTCACCTAAGTGAAGCCACCTTAATATGAGGATAATAGAGAGTGTGTGTGCATATGCATTCAAGCATTTCTGCATACACTGATCCATAGCAAAGGTAATATGTGTGTGCATGCATCTGGCAGCCGTGATCAGATGCGCCAAGAACCAATGAATATAACCTTATACATTTCAAAGGTGTCCATTATTTTTAGGCAAGTAGCAAACAACTTGTAATTAGGACTTAATGAGAGCAAAGTGAATTGGCCTGCATTTCTGACAGTCTGAATGATCTTTAGTGATTATGTTGAAAAGGCTCTCAGCAAATAATTGAGAAAATTTAATTACACAATTAGGTAAACATTACTAGATGTGGGAGATCTGCCAAGGTTTTAGAACCTTGTTCTGTAGTGAGTCATGTTTTTCATTTGAAGCACTGGGTAGATACTCTTAGCCAGAGTGATTTACATTTTTCATCAGTATGGTACTCTTTGAGAACTGAAGCCATCGCACATTGCCTTACCAGGTCTAGTGCATCTATCTAGATGAGAGCAGAGAACGTAGATCAGTTATGGAGGATGAACCCTAGCTTCTAAGGACTACAATTCCTAGAACTACTGCATAAAAGCATTATAGGTCCACAAATCTGTCATTTTATCTATGTAAATGCATAGATACTATAAACATATAAAGGATTGTGATGATCAAAACTTCATTCAGCCTAACTTTGCCCCGTTAGGCTGAATGGGAGTCTGCCTCAAACATGGTTTCAAGCAGTCATTATTGTTTCACCATTACGAACACCTATGTTTCCTGGGCAAAATGGCAAAAAGCAGAGTTCACATTGGGGCCTTTAGTGCATGGGCCCTCCATCACCAAGCTTTTAACAGCAGATCTTAATTAACAGCTGAAGGGATTCAGAAGAGGAGAACTTCTTGTCTTCTTAACCTCTGCTCTTAAATAGTCCTCTGAGTGCCTCTTCTCTGACCTTCAGCACAGTTACTATTATTGTTGGCCCTGATGATCATATTTTATCTGTACAACTCTTTGCCATAATCTCATGGGCTGGATTTGCCAAATGGCTCATTACATTTCATGAGCTTTGTTGATCAGCAGAGAGCGAATATTCAGAGCAATACAGAATCTGAATGCTCTCACATACACCATTCCCTCCAGCCTCGGATGCAGTCAGACTTCAGTCCGTCGATTTCCCCCAAACCCTCCCCTGACCGATCTCATCAATTACGATTCCTCTCAAGGGGCTGATTTATTACCCAGAAGCCTCTGCTGTGGAGGGGCGGGTCTCACAGCATGTTAACGAATGAGGCGTCAAGCGAGGGCCATAAGCATCAGTGCCAAGGTATGCTGTAATTTTCATGTGAGCTGGCCACCAGCCCACATCTGACTGAAGCATTTATCACCTAATCTGAGACAAACGACCTGTTCAATACGTTACACCAACAGAACCGGATGATGCTCTGCTCATCTTTCTTGCACATCCGTCAACAGTGCCGATCGCTGGGCCGTGATGCGTGCAGACAGCAAACAGGTGGGCGTGTCAGCAGCAGTATGAGAGAGAGGAAGACGTAAGTGATTCTAGGAGTTTTATTGAGCTAGATGAGAACAAAACTGGAAGCCAGGAGCAAGTGCTAGTTCCATGTCTCATTCGTATAAAAACGTGATGTGATGTCGGCCTTGTAAGAGAAACAGGTGGAAGCATGTGATGTCACAGCAGTGCTTGTTTTTTGCTAGTTTAGAGACTTAAAGATTTAGACCAATTCCAGAGGTCCAGAACATTGCAAACGTTCCTATGCTCTTCTGTAACTCCACCATGAGAGTTGCAAGCTTGCAAGCTCCAGAACCCTGTTGCACCTTCTACAACTATAACTATAGAAGTACATTTGAACTATGAATACGGACTTCTGCTAGCAGGCCACCCAATGGAGGATGGGTTCCCTTTTGAGTCTTGGTCCTCCCGAGGTTTCTTCCTAATCCCCACCATCATAGGGAGTTTTTCCTTGCCTCTGTCACCTCTGGCTTGCTCATTAGGGATCTGGACCCATACAATTGTACAGCTGCTTTGTGACAACATGTGTTATATATATATAAAAAAAGCGTTATATAAATAAAATTTTATTTACTTACTTACTTACTTGCTTACCTTCTAGAACCCAGCTTGCATGCTCCAGAACCTTGTTGCACCTTCTAGAACCCAGCTTGCATGCTCCAGAACCCTGTTGCACCTTCTAGAACCCAGCTTGCATGCTCCAGAACCCAGAACCTACACAATAGAACCCATCTCCCACCCTCATATAAGCACAGATATTGCATTCGTGGTTGAATGGCTTGACATTTTGGCTTAAATCGCATTCCCATTGCCCTTCCCTACTGCAGATAATTCCATCAAACATTCATGAAAGTCCCTAGGCAGACGCTTTCTGAAGGTCATTGCGAGGATGATGTAGAGCTCTGAGCTTCAACAGATGCACCTATTCACACGGCCTCCCGTGAACTCATGCTGGCGTAAGACATCTCACAGCCACATATGGCCCTGCTGTTAAAATTTGTTTCTTGACTCGTTCTTTTGTCTTCATAATTCGAATCCGGTCGTAGGTGCTGAACACTTTGCCACAGCTCCCCCGGACTCAGGTTCAGGCAAAGGGCATGGAGCGAATGAACAAACAAGCTCAAGTAGCTCCTCTGCATCTCACCCACTGGCTGGTGTTCTGAGACAGATGGGTTTCAGGCCATTCCACACAAATGTTTCCCAAACATGAAAAGCCTATTGCTTTTCCACGGATGAAAACTGAAAGTACCAGAAGGGAGAAGTAACCCTAGAAAAACTAGGCAACGGAAACAATCTGTGTGTTACATGATTTTGAGCAATATTTTTACAGGTATGATATTTACAAGATATGCTATTATATGTATTTGGATAAACCCTGCTAACAAAGACCTTCTCTTTAAACTCCAAAATGCATCTCACTAAATTTCAGCTGAACTGGCTGAGTCACAAGTGGCAAACCATGTGGAAAGAGGTGTGTGTTCCACCATTGTTCTCTCTCTTTCTCTTTCTCTCTCTCAAGCTTGTCCTCTCTGCACTCTCTTGCCAAAATGTTCAGTTGATCCATCGGGGAGGCGGTGGTTCTATGCTCAGTAAAGAGGCCAAGGAGTACAGTAATCACCACCACTGAATTAGCACACCAGACGTATTGATTTTTCAGAACACTCACTGTGTCATCACAATGGATAGACCCCCCCCCCTCAGCCCCAGCTCATACACACACTCTTACACACCCAGATTAACACAGTAGGCCTAATATTTTCTCTGAACTCTGGGGAATGCATCTTAAATAATTGCTTATTGCTCTTAGGGCAAAAAAGAGAGAAAATGGCAGAAGCAGGAGAGAACAGCTCAAATGTTTCACTGGGTATTCTGTTTGTCAGAGGGAGATGGTGATTAGTTTGACACACCTACTCTGTTGTTCATAATGGGTGGCCATTTTGACTTCCATAAGAATCATAATAAATTATTTCAGGGACAATTTTCTCAGAAATGGTTGGTACTATTAACCCTATACTATACACCATATAAATGGGTCTAGCTTTTCAGTAGACTTGACAGAAATGTACCACCTAGATCCTGCTGACCTGAGAACAGAATTCCAGGTGATCTCACTCCTTTACACCGACCCTGCTGAATATGTTTGAACACAACTCCAAATGCTGGGAGGAATGACCTTTGACTCCAAGGGGTCAGTGCAATCATGTTAGTTGACTTTGGGATTTGGAAGGATGGCAAAATGTGTCAAAAAAACAGAACACTTTAAACCTACTTCAATATACTTTATTTAAATAGAGCACAGTTTGGGGGGAAAAAAAGCATCAAAATGAACAAAAATGGACTGAGATCAGTCATGTATACTGAGTATACTAATTATTCATAAGGAGGAATTATAACCAAGCCCCAGAATGCAGTCAGATTATGCATTATTATTCTGTCAAACTAATTGCTTGAGTAAGAGTATTGCAGGACAGCCACACAAGGGTTAGTCAAACCCTCAGGTAAGTCAAATCGCCACTGCTTTCAATCCAGAAGCAATAAACCTCCATTACCCTGGCCTGAGCTTTTTCCAATGGTGTGTTGAGGAATGTATAGATTTCTACATCTTTGCAGTACAGATCCATTCAATCCTCCTCCTACTTCAAAGATTGTGACTTCATTTCCTTTCCATTGGTTTCAGCCTCTTTGTTACTGAAATATAATGACACACACCTGGGGAGTGAAACATTTCAGAATTCCCTCCTAGAATTCCCTCCTAGAGGGGGGAATAAAACAAGCCAGATGTTTGTAAAGTCTGGCCATGGAGCAGCTGAGGCAGCTGATGTGGAAGTTCACTGTGGGAAGATAGACGTGGGGGGGGCAACACTGACTCAGGGCATGTCTTCAGTTCACATGCATCACATTACGGTTAGTCACATGGCACAACAAGAGGGTACCAGTCAATAAAAAAAAGGGGGAAATGTGCCTCATTTGCATTGACCTAGTTAATGGTCCAATCAGAGATGAACTCAAAGTGGAGGTTGATGATGCTGCCCGTAGCATTTCCCTCGCTGATCTCTTTATATGTCCTACATATATACATCAGAGGGAATGTGCTATGAGAAAACTGCATTACATTGTACTCATTATATAATATAACATGGATTCTTTAAAAGCTATTTGTGCATACCTTTCCTGTGCTATGTATCAGTATCAGTAGATGCTAACATAGGACGTACTAACATGAGGAAAGAGAGAACGTACATTTCCCTGGTAAAAACTGCTGAGGTAGCATGTCGAACAGCTGCCATCTGGATAAACTGTTGGCGGAGCCGATGACAGCGAGCCAGAAGCTAAGAGCTGGGGCATTCTGTCGGGGTGGAGTCAGGAAAATCCGTTAGGATTGCAGACGAACTAAACAAAAGACTAGATGAGAAAGGAGATGGGGAGAGAGAAAGAGAGACAAAAACACAGAAAGATAGAGAGAAAGTTAAAAAGAAGGTCAAAACTGATGAATATTTTTGCTAATTAAGCCCTAAAGACTCAATGTCAATCCCCAGGGGGTTTTATGAAGGCATTTACATGCCTTGGAGTGAATTTACTCAGAGAGCAGGCAGAATGCTGAAATGTGCTGGTCTCCAGGATTGAGATCAAATCACCGTTTTTGAGATTTGGAGACTTGTTTTTGAGAGGCAGTCGGTTTCAAGCTAGCCTCCAGTGCTGTTAGACTGCAGAGTTCCCTTGACTCTCTCCCCTAACCATCACACACAGCTCATGCGTTCAGATTTCTCTTGATAATACAGGTGTACTTGAGTGGCCATTGGAACTAAGTGGAATTGATTAGTGGAATCCAGCCAATAACTGATAGCAGAAATGGTATATCTGCATGTATGGATTTTTTTTACCTGTCCCAAACAATGGAATTGAACCACAGTCATTTAGACAGGGCTGAAGTTCTGATGTATTTATAAATTCCGTCCTCATTCATCAGCATCTGCTTAACTGTCACTCTCACATGGTTCGTGGTGTGCATTGTGAGAGGGACTAATAACAACAGGATCAGGGAACACCCGGGAGGAAGGTCAGGGGAGAATGCCTTTGAAGGTTTTCTGTCAGCCTTTGATGTTCTTTTGATGCGCTCCGAGAAAATGCCTCTGTTGGCACTGACTACAATGCAGGCATTGAAGTGGATTCCACCCCCCCTATTACTTTGACACAAAACACAGAGTTCAAGTACTTGCTAAGAAGAGTTTGTGCGTGTGTGTGTGTGTGTGTGTGTATGTGTGTGTGTGTATGCCAAGTCAAATTTATTTTTACAGTGCTTTTTACAACACAAGTTGTCACAAAGCAGCTTTACAAATCTGTGTGTCCAGGTCCCTAATGAGCAAGCCAGAGGGAGGTGACAGTAGTGAGATAAAACTCCCTGGATGGGATTAAGGGGGAAAAGTTGGGAGGACAAATATAATAAATGATCCATGCTTTATTACATTATGTTTAGTTCAAGTAGCCACTTCAGTATAGTTGTGGGAGTCTCAGCTACTCCAGTGGGTCTAGGGTGGGTGAGATGTATCTGGATTCAGTGGATTCAAATGGGATGGCTGAACGGATATGGCTGCATCAGTTCATCTACTGGAGACAATAGGCATCGTCTTAGATGCTTTGTCAGAGATGATTAGGTCTAGTCCAGTTTTGCTATCATCTCCATAGTAACAAATAAACCAGAGTCATGATATCTATAAAGATGAGCAATGCATGCCCAGTCCATGTTCAGTAGACAGGCTGATGATCAGCATGCAGGTTTATCTGTAACAGTGCGGGTCAGAAGGTGACCTCAGTCCTGAAGGCTCTCTGCAACACCCACATCATTGTCACAAACCTGAAAGAACACATGAAATAGTTGGATGTCAGCATCAACACCTGTATGTGCACATGCGTGCTCTTGCACAAGTGTGCGTTTCTCTGTCCACCTGTGGCATTGAGGCAATGCATTTATAGAGTCAGATGTATTATTTACTGAATTGCTGTAGGGCAACAGGAAGTACAAGCACTGTCTTTTGAGCAGTGCAGTATCTTTACTGTTGGGACTATGATATAAAACTGTCAACAAAGTTAGCAATTCAAAGACCACAGGTTCACAGAAAGAAATGTTCAAGGGCTACTGCTGGTGTGATGACATCAGTGTAGAAGATGGAAGTGTAGATGATAATGCTTTAAAGTGTGAAAGCCCTGCTAGAAATATTTGCATTACAAGGTTAAAGAGTCATTATTATCTGTGTAATTCTATAGATTTCTATAGAAACTACATTTCCCACTATTAGATGTAAGCCCAAGTAGATCCACCTAGTAGGTATCTCTGTCTGATGCAGTTCCAACTGTCTAAGTAAAGGGTCACCTGCCAGGAGCCTCCCTTCATTGATTTTTTGCTCCCTTAATCCCAGAACATCTCGGAGTAGTGAAGCAGAGGCAAGGAGTCGCATCTGGCCTCAAGTTCTACTTCTTCCCATGTGACAGGATTGAACACTCACTCCTGCTGCTGCCCTGAGTCTCGGGCCCCTTGTCCATCAAATTGTGTCAGGCCTTGGTGATGTAACCAGGCTGGCCTCGTTGGCTTCCAACCCACACACCTCCATGACCTCTTCTAGTCATGACCGTGGGGTCATTGCAGCCTTGGAGCCAATTGGGTTCAGACTGCAGAGTTGACAGGTCTTCTCTGAGTCATGCCAAAGGTGCAGATTCCAGAGACCAGGAAGGGAATCCAGGCTGTGCAGGGCCTTTTCCTGCTGTTGGCGCTCTGTTCTGGCCTTGGAGCTCTATTTCTCTCCTTTCACCACCACAGACATCATGACGCTTTTCCTGTCCTTTGGGGCTTTGGCCCACCTCATAGGTCTTGTTCTCCATTAAACCATTAAACAGTTATTATGTTATTCACTATGTCTCTAGTTGAATACTAAAGACAATTTAAAAATGTGGCCTATTGTGAAATCTTTTTGTCAAACATAAACTGAAGAGTAGCAGAATCAATAAAAGTCTGAGATTCATTGCTTTCTTATAATAAAAAAAAATCCAATTTTTTATTCCAAGCATCTTTCAGATGCGTTTAATTATGACGCTGATCTCTCTGGAAAAACATGTACTGCCAAACTGACTTATCAGCTTCTACCCTCTTCGCACAAAGACAATTGATTTGTGACTTCTCTGATTTAGAATAACGGCAGTATAGGACAGTCAATAGAGTGGATCCATTCATCTTAATAAGTCTCCTGCGTGCATTAATCTGTCAAGCCCAATAAACGTGATGTTGCATGACATCTAGGAAAACATCAGCATGGCCTTTGCTAACAGAGACAGGAGTGCTGTTTCTTATAGATTTATGCCAAACGTTGCCTTGGGCAGAAAGCAAACAACTTTATGAAAATGATATAAAACAGCATTATTGTTTTGTTCTTTGCAGTGGTGTGGAGTTCTCCTACAGAGCTCAGGAGAAGGGTCAGAGTGGTCGGAAGCAGGTGGAAGATGTTTAGGGTATCCAGGCCAGTCGCCCCGTGAGTCCTCATAAGCTGTCTCATTTATCAGTGGGCATGTGGAGACCACGGTAATCTGTAGTGCAATATGTAATGTACCAGGTCAGCCTAGCCACTGGTTACAATGCAACGATAGTCAAAGCTGGGCTTTAAAAAGTTGCTCCTAAAAGAACACTGGCAGCAGTGAGTCCCTGTGAGGAGCATCATTTTGAATGATGGACTGTACAAGGAGAGCGAAAGCTGAAAATAAAGGAGATGAACTGTTGTGAACAGAGAAAGAGAACAAGATAGAATAATAGACAAAGACCGATGGCGAGAGCGGGCAAGCAGCCATCTTGGCTCTTAAACACACTGCCTGCCACTTGTGATGGATAGGAAGTGGTAGGCCACGTCACTCCTTCAGCAGAGGCTTTCATTTAAACGTTTTCAGATGTCCGGTGTGAAACTCGCCGACGTGGTCTGATTGAGGCTGCCAGGAGACCTCAGCGGTGCCAGGGCACATGCATATCTATGTCCACAGAAAAGCCATTCCACGTCTCCCTCTCTGTGGTTATAGATTTTCGAAGGTGGGGTGCATGTTCCAGAGATGAGAAGCATCCACTAAGCTCTTCTGGCCAATTTCACTGATGCAACATGATGGCGCAGTAGACGAAAGTAAGGGGGTGAGACAGTACATGTACTTTAGTGACTGGAGCAGGGATCCAATAAACGTGAAGCAGAAAATGCTTCGCCTGGCCCTGATGTAGACGCCAGTGGTTCTAATCATAAATTCTGAGCATTAACCTCCGATGACTACAGAGGAGCCACATTCAAAAATGCTGGACAAAAGAGGAGTGTGAGTTTCATTAACACTTAAACAATAGATTTGTCGGTATGGCAGTGTTTACACAGCTCCAAATTAACACTTGTAGTTAATTGATGCCAACAATGTGGTACAACAAAGTAATACCTAAAGGTCTGCCTGAATATGAACAAATGATACCTGTATGTTGGCGTAATATTGAACATATCCAGAGTTCCACAGTAATATCAGATTTCAGTACAATAGTGGAACAGCACAACTCCAATTAGCACCGCACACAATGGACTACGGTGATAAATCCAGATGGCATGTCACTAGAAGTAATTTATCAATCTCTTTGTGTACTGGCCAATCCTTTAACCAGTGCTGATCATCTATGATGTCACTCTGACCTGAAAATGAGCCACTGGACTGTACGGAATTTATTGCGAAGTTCATCACCCATGGCAGAATGGACAAAGACGTGTGGCTCAGCTGTAATAACAGCCTCTCAGAATGTCTTCAAGGGGCTCTGTGGGAATGCTTCGTGGAAAGCGGTTCTAGGTGGTGCTGGACCAGAGACATGGATGGTGCCATTGTGCCATCCTCATGTGTTGTATGCACCTACAGCGCTAACCTGAGGTAAATGCCTAGTTAAGGAACCCAGGCTGAAGCAGAGATAATGTGGTTCAGCAGCAGTGAACAGAAGATGTGCTTCAGCTTCAGGTCTGTGGTTTCACTTTACTTCCCCCAACGTATAAAACCACATGGCAAGCGTTAGGGTTAGAAAATGAGAGGGAGAAGTACAGAGAGAATATATTGATGTACTGATCAACAGCATCCTAACAAGGATGGAATGTCTTCAATCCCCTTCCACAACTTTTCTTCGCAGTGATAAGTTTCAATCCCTAATCTGAGAATCAGGAGCAGGATTACCTATGGGAGGAATCCAGCGATTTTCTGATCTGAAGATGTGAGTTCGGCACACAGCTAACAACAGGAACGACAGGCTTAAATGTGACACTGCCTCTCCACCCTTGAGGATATGTGCTCAGTGTAGCATCAGAGTCCAACCAACATCAGAGCCCCTGATTTTAAGCTGTTTGTTTCTGTTCCTCCACAAAAAATCCATTTCTGTGTATAATGAATCAGCAGGAAACCAGATTATTAACCAAAACTGCAACTGCAACAGGGGTACCAAGGATAAACAGATATTATGTTAATTTTGCACATCCTTGCAAGGCCTCTCAAAGTACTGACCTTGGCGGTGAGAAACAGCCACAATATATTTAATTGAATTGAATTTATTTGAATATACTTCATTATCCCCTTGGGGGAAATTTGTCTTAGACTCCAGCACTGCTTTGATGGTTGTGCTATTCATCGCATAACTAGCACACACACCACTGTACACAGTCACAAAACAAAAATACAATTTTTGCACTCCACACATCAGCAGTCAAAGGTATTTCTGCTCATTATGTGCTCTGAGGTGAGCATGCAGAGGCATGAACACGGTCTAATGTGTGCAGCATATCACACTTGTCCCCATCTTGCAGTGAAATGTAAACTTGCATTTTCTCATGTCAAAACACATACTGCAGTCACAGTTTGCAGTCTGATTCTGATCTAATAGAGTCTATACCTCACAGTGCAGACTTCTCATTTGGAGTGGGTGTGAAGTGCAGTATGATGAGAAAATTGTAACCTTTAAGAGTCTAATATAAACAACGACACGATCACATTTCCATTAAAGTGATTTTTTACAGAAATTGTCTTTATTAACAATATGTTTTAAGAGCAAAAGTAAAAATAAACTAAATAAGTAAATCACTTGGATGGAAATGAAGACATTGATCTGAAAACATCAAACCTATTTCAGGGCTAATTGTGTTAACTGTAATTATGATGATGATGATGATGATTTTGAATGCCATTCCTTTATTTTCTCTTGTACTGGAATCTCTGTCTATAAATATTCACTTTCAAAGCTCTAAACTATGATACTATTGTTCATATTCTGTGGTTGTCTTTTAAGATATGCAGTTCCATAAAGTAGCACCCCAGAACATCTAATTGTCACTGCCGCATTACCGATTCGCCTCCATGCTTCGCCGGTCTTTTTTATATATATAAATCTAACAAATGCCAGGCATCTCCAGGAAGTCATGACCTCTTCCTCCTCTGTGACTTGCCACCAAATAAAAATAAATGAAATAAAATAAAATAAAAATGTTTTACTTTTTTTAAAAAAAATTTTTAAACCCGCCACGCGACATGGGAAACGTTCGGAATGCCAACGAGCCCGAGGAGCTAACACATTTTTCTTGTCGTTTTCGCACGGCCTAATTGAGTCGCATGCTCATCTGTGTGAAGGCGTCTCATTAAAAATGCATGCGATTGGCCGCGGTGCCAGGCACTGTTGTGTGAGTTTCACTCACCCTCTGGTTGTTGTCATTCACGGAACCCTGGAAAATTAGCTCTACTTGGTGACTGACTTTATTGCGCTTGTCAGCCCACCCTCCCCTACCTCCACCACACGCGCACGCACACACACTGTGTGTCTCCTTGCCCATCTCTGCGATCAACAATCAGCTAGACTGTACATAAGACTGACAGACAACATCAATGATAATGACATCAGTGTGACGACTTCCTTGTCTTTGTTCAGCGGGTCTGTTTCTTTAGTCAGTTTCTTAAGAGACTACTGTCTCTTGCGCACAATATCCAGTGCCTCATCACGCCAATGCTCCTTTTACGTTTGATATTGTTGTTTCCGCGTAATGCGTGTGTTCGCGCTAGGCAACCGGAGACTGAACAAAGGCGCTTGTTTGTGTTCCGCACCGTGCAAACCGCTGACGGTAATCGCCGGAGACCGAACTGACCGCGGGGAGGGAGACGGAGACGCAATCACCTCCGTACTCGAAGCGAACTAGGGTCTAGGCAATAAATGGAAAAGGGTGGGCTGGGGTGTACAGTGATGTATACAGTGCACCTCTGAAACCAATTTCGCTGGAGAAGCCACCTTTTGCTCAGGGTTATATTGCATTTTTCATCTCTAGGCTACAGTTATAGTGTTGCACGAAGGTTTGAGTAGCATTACCCCAAAGGTCCTTTTTGTCTGTCTGTAATAATGGTTACATTCCTTTAGTGACCCGTGGGATACACGAGAGGTCCTTTTTCAAGCAAAGATTGGCAAGCAGGTCTTTCCGATCTGTCCAACATTAAATACTACAAGTAACAAAACACACAGCCTATACACATAATCTGTACGAGATTGTAACAAAACACACAGCCTACACACATAATCTGTACGAGATTGTAACAAAACACAGGAGGATTATGTTATTCTCTATGTTCATTCGCTTCACTGTACGCATAAAGAGTGAAATTATGTGGTTATAAAGAGTCACAGCGGTTATATAACGATTGCACTAATTTGGCCCAATTACCAATGAGCATCACATTCACGGGATGTAATGTTTGTTTGTGTCGTGTTTTTAAAATTGGCTGGTGTAGAAGACTGCAGTTAATGCTCCGCTGCTCACGCAGATTCAGGTATCATCACAAATGGCATCCCGGTACACTCCCTGAAACCCCTGGACGCCGCTACCATGACCTCGTGTGTGTGTGTGTATGTGTGTGTGGATGTGTGTGTGTGTGTGTGTGTGTGTGTGGGTGTGTGTGTCTGTGTGTGTGTGTGTGTGTCTGTGTGTGTGTGTGTGTGTGTGTGTCTGTGTGTGTGTGTGTGTGTGTGTGTGTGTGT
>JAOXYF010000028.1:16438773-16461867 GCA_028565775.1 Sternarchorhynchus goeldii | reverse complement strand
TTCAAACTCCGTAACAGCGGGGTATACCAGCTGTTACGGAGTTTGAAGAAAACCCTCTGCTGAACTTTCTTCACCAGGTGGGAAGAAATGGTCCAAGTCAGATCCTTTGTGATGTGAAGCCATAAGAAACTGATGTTGCTGATGTTCTCTACCTCCTTACTATATACGTGGAGAGGAGGAGGTGTCATTTTCTTGGCTCTCCAAGACAGAAAGAATCAAACTACTTTATAGTCCTCAAATGAAACAGTTTGTGGTCTTCCACATGGAAGCATTTAAAACGATGTTTACAACCGATTTAGTACAGAATCACTGAAAAATCCAAGCCACTAAGTGTCAACTTAATAGCTATTTTATAATGTGAAGAAAAATCAGTGGAAAAAATAACTCATTGATGCTTTAAATCTCATGTTGATGATATCATTAAAACACCTTTCTTTCATTTAAGTCATAAAGCAAGAGTTAAACCTTTCCACAAACTGCAAGGTGCTAAAATACCGATCTGTACTTTCCCATGATTACAATAATGTATTGTTTGCTGGATTACAAAAATAACGAACATAACAATATAATAATAGCATGATATAATAATGAAATAATGCATTGTTTACTGGATTACCAAAAACCACAAGTCACTGCAGCTTGTCAAGCATGTGGCACCTGGAATATTAGCAAGAGAGAGCACAGCACACCTGTTTTAGCACTGCAGGCTGCCTGTTTATATTACTGATTTTAAACCTTGTAATGACACTTTTATAGAATACATCAGGGGTTCTTACCCTGGGATTATGACCCTCACTGGACAGTCGCGAGAGTGGCTCTATGAGGAAAATATCAGAAAGAAAGAAAACAATTTTGATCGGTGCATGCAAGCTCGGTTGAGTAGCTACTCTTATGGAAGATTTTTTTGTCAAGCCAGCTTGTTATTGAGGGAGGGGTCATAAGAGAACAAAGTCAAAGAGCTTTTCTGTGAAAGGCTATAAATGCTTAACAATGAAGCACTTTTTAGCACGCAGCACTGAATGCGGGAAGGTAATGTTCAGAATTACAAAAGGTAATGTTCAGAAATACAAAAGTAATGAAAATCTCAGGAGAAAACCAAGAAAATGAGGAAACATGGGGAAAGGTAGTTGGAGTATGGATGTGCTTATACATGTGACAGAGAGAATTCACAGCCACACCACAACAACCAGTTTGTTGTGAAGTGCTAGCTAAGGAAAGTGTCAAGATCTCCAAAAGGCTAAAGTACCGGGAGATCAGACACTTGATATCTTTTGTAATATCAAATATCAAATTGTATTAAGTCCGGCAAGTCCCAAACACTAAATAATTTTTTTTTCCTGAACCTGTGTTAAGAAAACCATTTCATTCATGTGTAGGAGCAGTGCTGCAGATCAGCTAATGCGAATGTCAATATCAAACGGAACAGTTGCTAACCACACTGGATGCTTGGCAAAAGACACTGAACAAGAGGTTATCGTGAAGATCAAACCAAGCGCTGACTTTGCTTTGAAATTTAATAAGACCACAGATGTGTCCAGAAATGCACAATTGCTTGTTTGTGCCACATTTTTCAAACACAAATTTATGAGATTTTTTCCCCTGCTGTCTCTTTCCTGGGCAAGCCACTGGTGATCAGGTTTCTGTTTTGCTGGATATGTACGGTCTGGATATGTGACATTGACTAGAGCAAGTGTGTGGAAATTTGCTCTGTTAATGTGTAAGCCATGACTTGGGCCATTTTTAGAGTATGGTTAATTTTCTCTGGTCCAAATCAGTTAACTAGTTTGTTAATTTGAAGCGTTTTCCCCTTGATTTGGTTTGTTTTTATGCAGGAAACACTGCAAGCTAACCAAAATGTATTACAACTAACTACATCAGAACATTCTATCCATGTATTGTTCAGACCTGTCTGGGGTGGGAGCAAGAAAGTAAACACAGGAAGAAGGTCTGGTGTTCTAGACTAGTGCATATTTCATTCTTCTTCTCCGGTAAACTTCTAAAATTTCGCCAGTTCTCTGTTTACATGCTCTGCTGTATCCCATAATGCAAAGCACACCTGGTTAAAGGAGCGGTAAGGCTCAAAAGTGCAGAGTACACATGATAGTTGGGTCAGATCACGTTCTCATCAAAAACGAATAGGTCCAGAGCTTGTTTGGGGCTGAACCGACTTCCGTCAACTACAATTGTGAAACAACCCACACAGGCATAGCCATTTGGTCACAAAATGCCAGACTGTTGTCCTATTGGCTGATTCACAGATAAGCTCTTGCTCAGCTCCATTTATTACCAGCTGGTAATGGATAGATCTGTTTGCACTGTGAATTACATCAAAGTCAGAGCAACAACTTCAAGATTCTTTGTCCAGAGCTGGGAGCAGGTCACCATCAGCGGTTGATGATAGCTGTGCATGCAAAACCATATGTTTTATCCCTTTTTGGCAACCTAAAGCTCAGAAAACTGTACTTTGAAAACAAGAATTTCCTGCAATAACACTATTTCTGACCAAAGTCTGTTTATTCAGGCTCTTGAAAGAATCAGTTTTGAGAGTATTTTCCAGAAAACCGCAGTGTGCCCAAAAGATGGTACAAAATCCTTGGCAAAGCCAAAAGGAATTGCTCTTGAACTAGAGGAGTCACTCGAGTTCATTGCCAAGCTTCCAACACTGAGTACAATAACGCTGGAAAAGTCTATCCCCTTTACTTCTCTACGAATCAGGATTTTCTGCACTCACATATCTGATAAACACACCCAGGGGCCATCTCACAGAAGAATATACTTAATAGGCCATCAGTACACAGCCAGCCAGCCATCTAATTATTACTCAGTGATTCATCAAAAAGCAGTATACCACCAGGTTTCTGTTGGGGGTTTGTTGGTGATGAAGCGGCTTTAACCCTAAAAAGGGCCGTAAGGTTAAGAACCCCTGCATGGCAGGGTGTTCCAAATCAGGTCTTTGAAGTGTTAAATTACTGGAACAACAGCCATTCACTTTCATTCATCAAAGTTTTGGATTTATTTGACAGTCACCAACTTTTAAAATGCTGCAAAAAACAGTTTTACTTTGTTTAACTTTGGACTTATAGTAACATACATTCCATAATAGTATAGCAATAGTAAACTATATATATACAATAGTAAAGTTGTATGTACAATAACATACATATTTCTTATAAATATTAGGTACATATTAATTAGTTTACTGACAGGAAGCAGTTATGTCATGTGTTAGAAAGATCATTTAAAAGTAAGAATATATTTTTTTTGCTAAAAATCAAAAAGAAAGACAGCTAGCAGAGCAGGACTAGGGCAACAGAAACCATAATAGAAAGATTTGGTATCTCCAGTAAACCAAACTGTTATCTCCAGTAAACCAAAATAAACTCAAGAACTGAGTTTCGAGACCAGCTGTGTTTGCAGCCTGTAAGTAAGCACTACCTGTTTACTGTGGTGCAGTCAGAGCACAGTCATGAAGGAGTGTCATGGTGCTAATTCCCCACAGTTCTGGTACACTACACCTTCCTCCCCCACATGTATGCTTTCCTCATTCTCTCTCTCTCTCTCTCTCTCTGTCTCTCTCTCCCTCCCCAAAGCATGTCTGAACAGGGCTGCGGCTCTTACTTCCTCAAAGTCCTGGTACTCGGGTTGGGGGGAGGGGCGTGGCCTGGACGGCCCCAGGCAGGGGTGGGCGGAGTCTCCGAGCTGAGCTTGCGCAGGTGACCCATAAGATTGCGCTCAAGTGCCTCTCTCGTTTCAGTAGCTGTCTGCGCGCCTGACAATGGCAGGCTATCGTCACCTGTTATGGATCCTCACCCTCTGCACTTCTATCGCTCTCTCAGGTAAGACACTGGATACACATCCCCTGCACCACAGTGGCTGCCTTTCCACTAACAAGCTCTCTGAGGATGGCTTACTGATTAGCACCGGCTCTCGATTCGCAAGCCATTACAGCTCTGACATTTTCTTTATGGGCGAGTACCTAAATGTATTTATTGTATCTACTGTTGGTTTCAATGTTTTTTTTGGTGGTAGAATGTTTACTAGTTTGAGCTGCTTATTTCTAGATCTACACGAGTGCATATACAGTAAAAGGTCAAATAAGTTCATACAGACCTGTAATCAATTACACGGCACTGCCTACTGTGTAAAGGTCTGGCCCAAGTCTGGCTGCGTAGTTTTTACCACACAGCCTGGTTACGCTGTTAAAACCATATGACATGTTATTCGGTTGAAGATGGGAGAGGGTTGATGATCTTGAGGCTCTCACTCTGCCAAATCCACAATCGCCTCGGACAACAGTGCCACAACCTGTAATGCAAATGACACTCGCCTCTGGGATTTCTAAGGCTATTCAGAAAGGGAGACAGGCCCCTCTACCTCCAGTCATGTCACAACAAAACAGGGGTGCCATTCTTTGAGGTTCTGGCCTTCATGAATAAAGGTTAATCTGGCCAGAGACACTGGGATTAGCGGGTAGGGACTGGAATTAATTCATTTATTTAATCTTATAATTTCACCTGGCATGTCATATACATTCTTATTTACATTCTTATTTACAGTGGCAACCTGGCAAGCAGCAGAAATGACTTGAGCATAGTACAAAGAGAGCATTGTAAAATAATCAGATAATGGAAAAAACAGGTACAGATATCGATGAAAAATGTCTTTTATATATCTTAATCTTCAAAACTGAGATAAAAGTGTGTTCCAATCATGTGCAATGGATATCACGCGAATTAATGGCATTAACAGACAGGGGCTGGGATTAGTGGGTAGAGGCTGGGATTAATGTACAGGGACTGGGATTAATAGATAGGTGCTGGGACTAATGTGTAGGGGATGGGATTAATGCACAGGCATTAGGACTAATAGATAAATGTTGAGAGTAAGGCACAGCGGCTAGGATTAATGCACTCCCTTGGTGTTTCTTAGGATTCAGCAGCCTCTTTCTTATCAGAATCATCAAGAACACTTTGTCCTTTTTTGGTAACCTTTATCAATTGTCTGAATGAACATGTTAAAACATGGGCTCAGGGGGGCTATAGAAATGGTTAACCACTCTTTATACAGACTAGCTGCATTTAATTGCCCAAGGCGTGCTTGCATCCCAATTTCCTGGAAGGAGGAGCTGAGATGGTGGCATTATTTAAAGAGGAAAAGCATCAGATTGGTTAAAACAATGAAGAATAATGCAAGTGACAATCTGAGCCAGTGACAATGTTACAGCTGAAGAAAGGAACAATATCAACAAGGACAAGAAACAGCGAGTGTTATCCATTAATTATTAAACTATCTGTGGTAGATAAAGTTGTGCAAGAGGCACGTGCTGTTTGATCTTAGCTCATGGAGAGGCAGAGGGAGCAGAAGCTCAAATATTATGCACGTAAAGGACATGAGAGTGTGTTAGTCAAAAATATTTACTGTAGTCAGCATTTCAGATGTCAGTATTTCAGTCATCATGAGAACCACCGTCATAAATGCAACTTCTTGTTTCTTTCAAAAAAGAATGTAAAGTAAAAAAAGAACAAAAGAACGAAAAACGAGCAGACAAATAGCAAAGTTATGGTTTTATTAAAACTTGAGCATCGCCACAGCAACCCTGCCACCATGAAGGACACTGGTTCATGTTACTCTGCAACATGGTGCATCTTACATAACCAACAGTCTTAGTGTCAGTTTAGCATGAACATGCAATGAATTAGCAAAAAAACCATGGTGACCATGGTTATGGTGATATAAATCTAACGCAGTCGGTACGGAATGTTGTAACTGCTATAGTACTACTCACACCAACAAGTAAGATAAGCCCTTTATAGATGGCAGTTTAAATGACACGCCCAGATCCAGAAAAGGCAGCAAAATGAAGCCAAACAGTCCTCTGAGATTCCACACAGGGCTTTGTGAAAAGCACAAACCACCGTTGATATGAGGAGACCGTAACTGGACGATGCAGTGCCACCATTCACAATGCAATCACACTGTTGTAGCCCACAGAAATATTACTGTCTCAGAATAGTACGACTTTGTAAAGGTCCTGTGACTCTCCTCATTTAACAGTATTATGTTTTTTCTGGGTTTTTTTTTTGTTGTTTTCACTTTTTCCTTCTACTTCCTGTCACAGGTAGCCTTACACTAGATGGAGTGGAGGTATATGAAGTCATTCGACCAGTCCGACTTCATTCCCTTCACAAGCGAGATGTAGAGGTGAGAGCAAATCCACTCCCCATACCCCACCCCACCACCCACACCCCTCAGGGTGGTGGTCAATCAAAGCCCAGCAATCTTGACAAAAATATCAACACCGAATATTTCTGCAGTAGTTCTCTGTTATGGCAGTTATTCAAAACCTGTACTAACTACAGAGTGCAGTATAAAATAATACACCGGAATCATACTTTGTCTGATAATAAAGGTCTTAATGTTACTTTGAATTGGATGGTGTCCTCAGACATCGAGGCCTGACGTGGTGAGATACGGAATGACCCTGCAGGGAAAACACATCGAGATGGATCTGGAGAGAAACCAGTAAGAATCCGTGTTATATGTCAGCCAGTGCATATCCTGTGGCGTCGCCTGGGTCTGCAAACACATCTGTTGCAACTCGAGAACACAGTTCCTGCTTTAGCAACCACTACCTCACCACCAAGCATCACCAAAGAAAGCAGGCAGTTGCGTCTCACAGACCCCACGCTGCGATTCGAGCGGAACTGGTGGGTGGGTCTAGCGGGTTGGCGGAGTCGAAGGAATTGGAGCTGAAGTTATCCATGTTTCAGTTTTACTTCAGTTGAGGGAGTTTGCTTGCAGTCTGATACAATCTGATCATATATCTGTATTGGTCTCTACAGAAATTTACTGACGAAGCACTACACTGAGACGCATTACACGGATAAGGGGATCCGTGTCACGACCAAACCTGAGGCACTGGTAGGTGAAGCTCACCACTTTAAGTTTAGTGATATCACACTATTTTTTCTCTCTGCTACACAGCTCTTAAAACACCCCGCAAGCACTTCAGCCCTAACCA
Organism: Sternarchorhynchus goeldii; assembly: GCA_028565775.1. NCBI lineage: Eukaryota > Metazoa > Chordata > Actinopteri > Gymnotiformes > Apteronotidae > Sternarchorhynchus > Sternarchorhynchus goeldii. The sequence goes on along the minus strand of JAOXYF010000028.1, from coordinate 16,454,846 downwards.
TAACAACTCTACACTACATTTGTTTGGACCGTGTCAGGCTACTGCACAAATATGTATCCAAGTAATAAAATACTGAAAAAATACTTTCTTTGTTCCCTTGGTCTCCGTCCATTCCCAGGATCTCTGCTACTATCATGGGAAGATCGTGAATGACAGCGACTCTATGGTCAGCATAAGCACTTGTGATGGATTACGGTATGCCAGATAACACATATTATTCATAACTACCACATTTTTTAAGCATTTTATTATATGCTTTTCCAATTCACTGTAAATCAACTGATTTTTAAAGACTATACTATTGCAATTACTGTTTTTAAACTGGCCGTGTTGGCCGTGTTGTGACTAAAAGCTATTTTAATAGCTTCTAATTCTATTATTCAGGTATTCTAATCTCTTAGAAGCTGCACCTTGATGTTTGTTAGTGTTTTTATTACTGTTGCACCAAACTGGCCTCATCGTTAAGGGAATGAAGGAAATGATAGTGTCATAAGTGTACAGAGTCAACAGAGTTTTTAAGTAAAACACTTCCACCAACTGCATAATTCTGTCCCAGATCTTTGGACATGATCTCAGATAACACAGCTGTCTTTGGAGTATATGTTTAGGGACATAGATCCTAACACATGGTACCCCGTTACTTTGTCTCAGAGGTTATTTCCAGACTGCCGAACAGAGGTATCTCATTGAGCCACTTTCTGAAGATGGCGACCACGCTGTGCTGAAGTATGAGGACGTGATCAACACCCCAGCGGTGTGTGGAGTCACCAACACCAGCTGGGACAACAACACTGGCGACTTCCCCCCTCACACCAGCAAATCTCGAGGCCGCCTTTCCGTAAGGCTCCCGTTTATTCCGTCGGTCCTTGTTTCATCCTATTTAGCCACAGCCAAAAAAGGGAAAGGGCTGGAGTGCCACAATACAGACAAAAATATCATATTGTGATTAAATGCCATATATTGGGATTGTGATCAATATTGCTTATATGTCTTACATCATAGGTATGTTGTCCAAAAAAAAACAACAGAATGCTCACCTGAAATGTTTGTAATTGGTCAGTGCATGACAAATATGTAAATATGTAAGATCTAATTTGCATAGTTTAGTCTTCCACAACATCAGTATTGCAAAGGGCAGTATTGTGATAATGATTAACAAACAATATATTGTGCAAAACTAGCCTGGATGTCCAAAATGTACCATTTGAAATAACAGTTGATTTTAAAGCATCTGTCCAGGAGAAAGCGGTGACTATGCCACCACAAGTTAACAGGATGGAAAATTTTGCAGAACTGGACCTTTCTTAAAAATTCCTGATTTGGCCCAGCAATCAGTGTTTTCCTATGAAACATGTGTGTCCAGACGTCTATATCTTGATCAACTGTTCTTCTGTTCTTTTGCTTCTTGGCCAGGGTCCAACATTGTTCCAGCAGCAGAAATACAATGAACTCTTCCTTGTTGCAGACAACAGAATGGTATGTGTCCCCAGGGGAAACTCAAGGCCAGATCTTCTGTATTCAGATTCGTTCTAATAACTGATCCATTTCCATACAGCCCTTTTCTTTCTTTCTTTCTTTCTTTCTTTTTTTTAAAAACACTGGTACTAGGTTTCAAGTGTATTTTGAAAAACAGGCCCAGGGGATTTATGAACATCAAAAGCCAAAGTACAACTCAAGCGGTGCTCTTGAGTGCTTGAGTCACCTCATTGTCTTGATTAAACAGAAGGATGAAACTACTTATTTTTTATGACGTGAAGCCAAGACGCTTTGTAAGCGTTCGAAAGCCGTGATTGTCACCTGCTGCTGAATGAGCATGCGGCAGTGAAGACGGCCTGTGACTCACTGCATGTTTGAACTTTGTTCCCACAGTATCTGAAAATGGACAAAGACATTGACAAAGTGAGGAAGAGGATATATGAAATCGTCAACTTTGTCAACACGGTGAGTCGCAGATTACGCGTCGGCGCGTGGACTGAAGTCATCTCATCAAAAATCCAATATGATGAAAGTTCTGAAGACATTCTGCTAGGGAAGCTTATAGCTTGGGTATAAGGGTTAAAGGTCAAGAACAGAACCAAGAACTCTTGGGGACATACCACTGTCTGCTGTTTAGGTTCTTAATCCAAACCCAGTCAGAGTAGATTTTTGTTCTCTTCAAATTCTCCAACACACCTAAGACAGGTAATGGAGAACTGTGCTCAACTCCCTTCAGCCGTAATTTACCAGGTTTAGGTGACAGAGCAGCTGGAACGCAACAAAAACCTGACTGGAAGGCTAATGGACTGATTTGGGAATCCCTGGTCTATATAGCAAAATTCCTGCTACACAGAAATAATACCAACATAATTTATTTAAATGCACTGTAACCCTTCCAAACAGTTTTCAAAACCAGATGCAATTTATTTCCAAGAGACATTTAAGAAACGATCACAAGCTATTATTGCGCTTAAAAAAGTACTTAAGCATTTTCATTAATTGACATAATAGCTAATAGGTATTAAACGCTTTGAACTTTAAACTCCACTGACCCTTTTGTCTGCCTGATATCTCGGTAGGTGTATAAACCTATAAACACCTTCATTGCCGTAGTCGGTCTGGAAATGTGGACGGACTCGGACAAGATCGAGGTGACGGCGCCGGCCGGAGACACCCTGGAAAAATTCACCAACTGGAGGAACGATGTTCTGCTGAAACGTCAGCCACATGACAATGCTCATCTCATTACGTATGTTACATATGTCTACGACAACCCTTTCTGTGGAATTAACTAGAACGAAAATGTAAATATGAAAATGAAAACTTCTCGTCAGACTTCTTTGCATGCCTTTCGCATTTGGTCAAGTTTGAGTAAATCACAATCATATAACACCATTTTATTGATATGATTTATTTATATATGACCTTTTATGAATATATGACGCTGAGTTTCAGAAGGTTGATAGTTGTGATTTCGGATCTCTTATAGTGGTATAGACTTCGAGGGTTCAACAGTGGGGCTGGCCTTCATTGGTACCCTGTGCTCGGGACATTCCACCGGGGTCATCCAGGTACTGTCCTGCTCCGTCCTTCAGGGCAGCTTTGTGACCATGGTGAAATCTTTCCAGCCAATAGACTAAAGGAGTAAAGGAAATCTTGTCCTCTTATGGCTACACTATATGCCCGACACATGTCTGTGCCAGTATTTTGCTGAAAAACAGAGGAAAAAAAAAGATTTGGATGACTTCCCCTGTAAATGCTCACACCACAGCACCAAGTTGGGCAACAAGCATCTGGCTTGGAAACAGAAACAAAGGTTTAAGGGCTCCTATGGTATCAAAGGATCATAGCTAAACCCTTAATTGAAAACAGAATACTTTGTTCATGAGCTCAAGAACAACATCAAAAATGATGTTAAGTATCTGGAAGCATTTAGCAATGCTATCACTGTGGCTGAAGGATTCCTTTCATACAAGGCAATACAGTGATGTTTCACTTAATCAGTTCTATTCCTAAACACATGCCACACGAGTCCTAGTTTTCAGTTCAAGTTCCCTGAACTATTTCCCGATACAAGACGTGCGAATCGGGCACGGACCGACGAATCAGTCATCTGCTCTCTGGTTCTTTGCAGGATCACAACACCCGCGCCGTCGCCGTTGGGGCCACGCTGTCGCACGAGATGGGTCACAACCTGGGCATGAACCACGACACCAGCTCCTGCATGTGCGTGGATGACAGCTGCATCATGGCTGCCGCCCTCAGGTAACCGCCCACGTCGCCCTCCATAGCCCCGAGGAACGATTCCAACCAGTAGCAGCCCATCACCGCTGGTCATTTTGAGGTGATGTTTTCCTCGCAATGTAAAATGTGCATGGAAAAAAAATTACTGAACCAAAGTCTTATTGTGTTAGTACCCCTCAATATTGCTCCTAGTTAAGTACTAAGGAGTACTGAAACAAAACCAAAGGAAGAGACAGAAAAGCAGGAACTCCAGAACTTACATCAAAGTTATGTACAGAAGTGTGACAGATACAGACAGATTCAAGGAAAAACACATACACACACACCCCCATCCCATTCATGAAGGTCTCGTTTATTAGCTGATGGCTTTAAGCCCTCTGAGGACTTAGGGAGGACTTGCGTCCCTCACCCTCAGCGGCCTCGTTGCTAACGGCAACTTCCCACTGGTGACTCTTGCAGCTACACCATTCCTCAGCATTTCAGTAGCTGCAGCGTGAACAGCTACGAGCAGTACCTCACCTCGCGTAACCCCGAGTGCCTGCTCAACAAGCCCCAGCAGACGAACCTCCTCCAGCCGCCTGTGTGCGGCAACGGCTTCGTGGAGATCGGGGAACAGTGCGACTGCGGTGCAGCCGAGGTAAGCCCCGCCTTCTCCTGAACCGAGACGCTCTCAAGGCATCGGGTGGCGCAGGACGTGGACAGGTTCTTGCCGTGGTCAGTTTCTGAGGAAATGAAGTCCTAAATGTATTGTAAAGGTCATAGAGAGGACAATCAAGCAGCCTACGGATAGCGTTTTCAGATCACATCTAGACACATCTGAAAAGTGAAGGGCATTGACCCAGCGTGTACATCTCCCCCAGGGCAAGCAAAATGATAAAGAAATATCCCAGACAAGTCCATTCTCATCCCTCCTGCCTGCACGCAAACACCAGATGCCTCCCAGAGCAGGCGATTCTCCATGCAATATGCTCAGCGCACAGCGTTTCAAAACCAAAAAATAATAACAATATCGAAAATTAAACTTAGATTTCACAACGATGCAACAGCAATAAACAATAAGAGTGAGAGCACCTTTGATACTTTTGTCTCGCTTTCGAAGTGCTAAATATATGGGTGCAAGTTCTGATTCAGGACAATTGCTCTTACCACACAGCAACGGCCCTGCATACAGAAACGGACCCTTGATGGCCATCTAGAGGACTGCTGCTATTCGCTGTTCATGACAACAGACATATCATTTAGAACAACCGTACGTGAAGGGACGTTTGTTCTATAGAATAAACATTTCCAGTCAAGTGATTCTCAAACACAGTGTTTATGCCGGTCCATTTCAATCGGGACGATGTCTCGCCTAAGTGATTCAGGAATGGAATGCACAATCAACACACTGTTGTGGTTTGAGCCACTGACACATATACCTACATTCCGATCTGCTGCAAGGGAGGGCACTCCGAACCATTATGAATCTGTTCAAACCTGTCTGGGATATTTGTCGAAACTCACCTCCAGCCAGAGCTTAAAGGAGAGCGCAACGTACGCAACACATTCATGATTTGGTGAAAAGTGTTCACAGGCAGGGACCCTTTCAAAGCCGCTTCTTAGGAATTTTAGTGGGAGTTTGCGTGAACAAATGGCAGATGGATAATACCCATAGACCATTTTTTAACTGTCAGTATGGAGTTAAAAGAGTTACGGCTTTGGCCTTCTACATGTGTCACATCTCTGGTTACTTTGCCTGGGTGTGTGTGGTGTGTGCAGGAGTGCATGAACCCGTGCTGCAACGCCACCACCTGCATGCTCATGAAGGGCTCGGAGTGCGCAGAAGGGGAGTGCTGCCGGGACTGCAAGGTGAGAACTCCAGAGCAGCGCTTCTGGATCCCGGTCCTTGTGTCACACACACCACCCACTCACCCACCCACCCGGTGCCCGAGGCCAATTCCAGACCAGGAAACACAGTTCCAAAGAATAATGACCAACATTATTTACATTTACATTTATAGCATTTGGCTGACATTATCTCAACTTGATCACTGATTAAACATTTCCAGTAAACAGGAAAAGAAGAATGTGTTCCTACAGTGTCAAGTAGACTAGGTACAAAGATAATTGCCTATGACTCACCATGTTGGCCCCTAGGAAGTGAATAACATTAGCCATATAACATGCACTTAATCCCTTTTCGTGGCTTGACCCTTTCTATACCTGATGACTAGGGTTAAACAAGGGATAGTGACCCAGTGTTGACCTTTTGGCACCAACACTTGACCCGTGTTCAACCAGGCTGTGTTAACTTTTGGTGTAAAGAATGTTCATGTCAGAATAATCTCGAGCACATGCAGGTAAAACTGATCCAGCATCTGATCTGCCCTTAATGAACCCTGCTCCTAATCCCTTTACTGCCCCTAATTCCATCATTGTCATCGCCTCTATTACCACCATGTCAGATCATGGACTCCACGCAGATGTGCCGGGCGAAGCACGATGAATGTGATCTCCCGGAGTACTGCACGGGCCAGTCCAGCGTGTGTCCCGAAGACGTCTTTGCTGTCAATGGACTGCCCTGCAGGGATGGAGAGGGCTACTGCTACAACGGGAATTGCCCCCAACGGGCCAACCAGTGCATCAAAATGTGGGGACAGGGTGAGTGGGGCTTCTGCCACGGATGCCAGCTGCAGGGATCCTGACCACAGACCAGAGACACTATTTTTCAACCGCACAATACCATCTCGTTCCACAGGCGCTGTTGTGGGAAGTGATTACTGCTACGAGCAGAACCAGAGGGGCGTGTACTACGGCTTCTGCACTCGCCCCTCAACCAACCAGTTCATAGGCTGCCAGAAACAGTGAGTGTGTTTGTTCGGCGAACCATTGTAATGTCTCCATTTCAAAGGAAAATATTCCTGTTTTTACAGGACATGTTCTTACCCTAAACGCATGTGAACAAATAAATGTAATGTTGAGCTTGCATTCATAGTTATAACATGGCTACCAGTTTGAGTTAAAAAGAAGTGAACTGAGCTCAAATATAGGACGGATATAGAACAGTGTTTGGCCTGTCAAACTTCGATTATATTTCTTGAAAATCAAGAGACCACCCTAGCAATTTACTAAAAAAAAAAAAAAAAACGTCATCAAAGAACTTCTCGTCTCCCATTGGTTTTGCTCTTAGGGATATACTGTGTGGGAAGCTCTTCTGTAATAAAGGTCAGGACAATCCTAACTATGGACGCCTGGTCATGTTCGCTAACTGCAAGGCAACTTTCTACAGTGACATCACCAATGACTTTGGACAAGTAGACACAGGCACCAAGTGTGCCGACGGCAAGGTAAGCTGTCTTTTACTGAACGCTACAAAGAAACCAAGTTAAAGTCGTGTTTCCTGAACACTACAGTGCAGGGTGCCAAACATACGGCCTGTGGGCCAGAACCCCATTACAGTTCTAATCCTGTTACTGTTCTAATCTGGCCAAATGAAGTATAACTTCATGAAGTATAATTTCATGGGTTGTTTATGCTGGAATAAGCCTAGCCTGAGAAATACATGAGTTAGTCTGGCCAAAGTAAAATCCAACAGAAGAAAACAGCAGAAAAAAAATATTTTAAAAAATCTCTCAACAGAAAACATCATCATTCTATGTCTGCAAATAGATAAATATATAGATAATAGTTAGAAGATAATAATCAAATCCCCTGGAGCTTTAAATAACTTCAGTGGCTTTTGAAGAATTGCTCAGAATGTTCTGAAAGAAGTTGCACCTAAATTCAACCCACATGACATACTATATTACTGACATGATCAGTTTTCCAGGTGTTAAATAAATAATTCCAGTACCTTTTGAATGCTACAAAATAAAATGTACTGATTCAAATTCCACCCACATGCCATCTGCTAAAATCTGCTAAATTGTGATAATAGCTGTTTATTTGTTTGTTTTGGAAAGAATTTCCTTTTTTTTGTTCCAAAAGAAGTATTACTTAATCAAGTGCAACCGACATGAGTTGTTGCACCTCTTAAGCTGGCATCTACAATATCTGCCTTATAATAGTAATATATATTAATGGCATAATTACAATAGCTTTTAAATGATTGGGCAAAATGCTCCAAAACAAGCTTTAATTAATCTCCTGCAATCCATATGACACTCTTGTACCAAAAACCTTAACTTTAGTTAAGTCATGATGATATTTTAATAAAATAATTTCAGTTTTTTAAACAATGTGTAATAAACGCTCCATAACAACTTGTACTTCATTCAATATAACCCATACAACACTAGCAACTTTTAAATCATAGTTTTTGCTTAATAATTTCAATAGCTTATGAATGATTCATCAGGATTCTTCATGAGCTACAACCCATATGCCATACTACATGTTATAATGTTAATACATCTGCTAAACTGTCGCAGTAAGATATTTTTGAATGAATTTTAATAAACTGAATTATTGACTGTATTCCTTCAAAACATAAAATGCAAAATATTGCTTGCATCCAAGATATAAAGTGAAAGTGAAATAAAGTGTCCTCAGCATGATGCTTACCAAAGCAGTACAATCTTTATATAACAAACTTAGTCTGATTTCTTAAGTTATTTATTGTTTAAATGTTTGACCATATAAATCAAAAAGTTCAGATCAAAAAGTATATTCCAGATGGGTAGCAAGATGTTTTTACATTTACACACCCTTTCAGCTGATCCACAAATGTAATTTATCCCCTCACAGCTTATGTGATTCATTAGGCCTTAAGCCATGTGTAGACAATTCCAAAGCTTCTTCTCAAGCTTGGCTACTGTGTTTTACTCAAAAGCCATGGGGGTTTATTTCAATGGCTTTTGAATAATTTATCACATTGCTTAGCAGATGTTGGAGATGCCAGTATAACCGGTGTAATATTACATGTAGGAGCCCTTCTTGTCATGGATAATTCTGGCCAGTTATTTAACAGGAATTTAAATTATTTAAAAAACCACCATCAAAACAAAATTTAACAAAAATTACCCAAAAGTAGTATGTCATATGGGTTTTGGCTGACGAAGTACAACTTGTTCTGGAGCATTCCGACTAACACTCTAACACCTATTCAAATGTTTTCATTAAAACCTGTCAGCATAATAAAACAGATGCTTTTCCTATTTAAGAGGTGTGGCATGTCATGTAGGACTTCATGAAGCACAACTTGTTTCAGAGCATTCCGAGATGTCTTTCAAAAGCCATTGAAATGATTTAATTTCAAAAACCTCTTAGCTGAAAAACTAAACAAAATGTAGAAGAGATCCGAGATGTGTCAAATGTGTAAAGTCTGGTTATAAATTGATTTAGAGCAATATAATCGCCTACTAAAAGCAATTACAATTTTTCAAAAACAAAGGGCCTACAGTGCTTGGACACCCATGATCACTATTTGCTGTTATGTTAGAGTAACTTAGCTTTCAGATGGTCCCAAAACTGCAATCAAAGCTCTATTCTAAATTTCTTAGAATAGAAAATTATAAAATTATCAATTATAATTAATCCATATTAATCTGATGAGATTATAATAGTGCAGGACACTCTCATGAAATTAGAATAGTCCATTGACACCAACACAAGTCAGACACAAACAAACAGCATGCAGATTATCCAGTGTTTTCACATACAAAAAGCACAAAAATGCAGCTGATTTGAAGCACTTAGAATTGAAGCCCAGTGCTAGCTACTGAAAACAAAATCAACTCCCAGGCCAAGTAAAAGTGGAACACCTTTAGTACCTAGACCTCTGCCACTGTGATATGAACACCCTTGGATTATAGTAATTAATCCTCGGTGTAATGTCCAACAACATAAATAAACACCAAGTTATTAATGGAAGAACCTCGTTTGGTCCCATCTCCATTTCCCAGGTTTGCAGCATGAACCAGTGTGTGGACTTAGAAGTCGCCTACAAGGCCACCAACTGCTCAGCCAAATGCAAAGGAAACGGGGTGAGTCAAGACTTTGGAAACTTTCGAAAGTCCTTCATCCTATTCACCCTCAGCACTATGCAGAGTAGTACTGATCTGAGGATTCGCCCCTTCACTGATTCCACATCCATACCAATGTCATGGGAACCTCAAGTTCTGTCCACTTTTGCGTCCTTCTCTGCTCCAGCCCTCTGAGTTAAATTTATGAAGAGCATGGTGAGATGAAATCTGTGTGTCTGCCTGCACAAACCAACCACCTGTGTTTGTGCAGCTCAAAGATCTTCATAGCCTATGGAAGAGTAGGTTGTTACAAGGGAACTTGGGGTGGGGACAGTGCAGTGTGGAAAACTGCAGAAACTGTGTTCATAATGTTAAGTGTGTGTGTGTGTGTGTGCGCGCGCGCATGTGACTCCCAGGTCTGCAATCACAAGCTGGAATGTACCTGTGAACCTGGTTGGCTCCTACCTGACTGCGAGAAACATTCCAGCAATGGCCTGTCTAGAAGTACGTCTAATTTTATTGCACTTTTCTAGACCTTTCTGCCGCTTCCTGATGCCCAGTTCCGCCAATTCCAGATCCATTACGGCTAGAACTAAATATATACTATTATAGTTTCAGGACACCTTTTGGTTGCATATTTCACGGTCTTGGAAGCTGGAATTGAACACGTACCTAGAAATACATTGGATCGTGGTGTTCAAGGACTTGATCATGACATTTTGGGCTTTCTGCTACTGTGTAATGTTCCATGGCATAACAACTTCCCTCTGGTTTGGAGGTTAAATTAGCTCAACTTTAAGAGCTTGATGTTGGGGAAATGCTACAATAGATAAACCCATAACTCACGCCCTTCTTCATCCTGTTTCAGGTGGAGCCATTGCCATTGCTGTGGTGACCTGCATCATGCTGGGGGTCATCTTATCCGTGCTTGGAATCTATCTTATGAAACGCAGGAAGAGCAACCAGCGTCAGCCTGGGTGAGCAGGAAGTCGTACAAACGTTCTTTCAGTCGTATGCGTCAACAGAACCAGCATACCTATTAGAGTCGGGCTCCACATCTTGACTCGGTGCCTCTGTTCATCTCTCACAGCCGTCAGATGCAGAAGAAAGATCCAACACTAATTGGCAAATCCTACTTCAGCCCTCAGAGAGTAACTCCTCCTATGGTAACTCCTCAAGATCTCTCACGCATCTAATTAATTATAAATTAATAAATTTTCATGTTATTGGTCAACAAAAACCCGGTACTGAAGCAATAATTTTTTTATTTTATTTTTTAGCCAGTACATCCTAAAGGTCCCCCACCTCCTCCCCCCAAGACCTTGCCTAGTGCCCCACCTACGGCTCCACCCAAAGTCCCACCTACAGCTCCACCCAAAGCACCTCCTAAAGCACCACCCAAAACCCTGCACACAGACTTCAGAGCAGCCCAGCAGGTATCACAGTGTTCCCATTAATACAGCCCTTTATTCCTGATTTAATATCCAGCATCTATCTAATAATTCATTAATTTGATAAAATTCACAAATAATAAATGTTATCGTTCAAAAAAGTTTTTGTTTTTAACAGGTTTGTTTTTTTTCTCTGTCATTTCACATTTAAAATGAACCTAATGAAACCTAAATGAAAAAAGATGAACCTACATTTTTACAGTAACACATTCTTTCTGCCAGGCTTTGAGACCACCTCCTCCTGCGCCGAAGGTGTGACTTTCCCCTCCACTAGACCAAACCAGCACTGAGACCTCAGGATCTCACAAACTGGGCTCCCAAGCACATAAAGAGGACTGATACAGTTAAACTACTTGAGTTTAGTGTGGCCCTCTATAGGCCAACGCAGGAAATGCAGCTTGGGCAGTGTTGGATCCAGACGTCCCTTACTTAAATCCATCTTTTGAAAGCCACTGCACTGCAGAACTCAGTTCCTCTTTCCCAGGGCTTGGTAAACAGATTCAGTAAAGCAAACCCAGCGTGTTAGAACAGAGGATGTGTTGTAAACTATGCAATGAGGTGGGCCTGCAGGGCTGGATTTGTGTAACACTGCCAGTGGTTGCAAAACTCCTAAGTCTGTGTACTGGTCTCGGGAGAGGTTCATGCTGTGGTATGTCTCCTATTGGAGCCTTTCATGTAGAATATTCTAGAGTGAATTATTTATTTTCCCACTTGGGTGCCATGTATGTGAATGTGTGTGTGTGTGTGTGTGTGTGTGCGTGTGTACATGACAATCATGCCTCAATTAAGATTCTTTTTTTTTTTTTTTATCTTTTTTTGTACATGTAAAAATGTTGATATTTACCTGCCTGACAACTTGCAACCTCGCTTTTCCTAAATAAAGTTACACATTACATACAAAACAAACTTACTTCCAGGTTTACATCTATATTTTATTAATGCAGACAACATTATATATTTAAATATCTCTCATTCATATTATATTTGTTGCGAGTAACACAAAGTTTCTAAAGAACCAAAATGCTTCGGACAGACAAGCAAATACAGAAGAACTTTGGTTGGACAGCTGAGGAAGGACCTCTGACGACTCTTCATGTTCTTTGGAAACCTTGTGTACTTCACTACAGCTTTCAATAACGCTGGTCTTATACAGTGCAATAAATATCCAGGACGAAACAACCAAGATCCAGGAATACATCTGGAATATGGCCCAAAATTACAAGGTGCTTATGGAGAACTTCAGACAACAGAAGCCCAACGAGGAGAGAAATGAGGAAGAGCAGGTGCCATCATGAGTGGATAAACCCCTACATGGCATGGCAGGAAAAGTCCTACAACTGGCTGAAAAAAAAGTGGCTGGAATAATATACAGAAACATCTGTGCCGAATATGTGGAAATCCGTCCAGAAGAGTGCAGACCTGGGAACAGCAAGGATACTACACAGGACCCTCAAGCTCCCAGGCCTCTGGTAGAGGACCTGAGCTTGAAGGAGAAAAGACCACCTGGAAGGGTGAGACGGGAATTTTTTTTTTTTTTTATGAATGCAGAACACGGCAGCAGATCAGTCCCAATTAGGACTAAGATGGAGTGGCCCTGGAATATCATCCAGAGCCCAATCCTGAGGACTGCAAATAAATCAACAAAATACTGTGCCACACCCTCAGGTAGTCCCAGATCTCTGGTAGAAGTACCAAGTATGAGAGGGAAAAAACATGAGCATAAAAGAAAAAACAAGATTGTGTGTTTAATTATATTTTCAGTAGTAACAGTTACACCGACGGCTTTTAGATCAAAACCCAACTGTGTAAAAGCCTGTTATCTGAAGCCCTGTGTGAGTGTTCACTGTCCAGTCTTGGTTTACAACATCCGCAGATCAACACAAAATATAACGGTATACAACGGTAAACAAACCAAACATGACCACTTTAAGTCTTCCGTATGGTTTTATTTTTCTTTGTTTTTCTTAAGAGATACAGCTACATAAAAGTAAGAATGAAATGTTGGCCTTGGATGACAAGTATTCAATGGCAGGACTCGTCCATCCTTGCAAACCGGATGAGACTCTTATTCTGGCAGTGTAAGACTCTTAAGCCATAATTTGTCGTGATGTGGGAAAAGTCCTTCAGAATCCTGTTGCATGTCCATATGTCCATTACTAATCCTTCATCATCCCCACTGCACACAATCAACATTCTCAGACACACACACACACACACGGGAGAGCACAGGGAAGCCCTTAAGCTGTACACTGCTCATGGCTGCATCTGAGTAACACTGTATTACAGTGTACTGAGCCCAGTCCATCAACAGCCGTATGCCCCAGTCCTGCATCTTCATCACCATCATCATTAAGTACATTAACAGTAATCTTTTACATTAGACTGAACAATAGTCTAATCAAAGTACTGGTCACAATCATCCAAGTCGTATAAAAAGTCAAATCTTGCTTTTTTCCCTTTTGTGGTATAAAGCAGTTGCATTACGAGCCACATTGCCGAGCTCACCAGCAGGGGGAGCCGCAACCCCATCTTATCATTGCACACAAATGCCAACAAACACAAATATACGTAGTGTTACGGACCCAAAAGGCAAAATCACTTTGTGTCAGCTGCTAGCTCAACTTGCTTTGTTAACCTTCCCAAGTACATGATGTACAGCGAATGATAAACCGCAGGACTTCACCGCTTCCCACTCCCAAAGTTTTTGTACAGAAAACACTTTTGGCTTATAGGACACTCTTTTAAAGGGACTACCCTCCCTCCCCCCTTTCAACATTTGGTACAGTCCATTATAGGCTATATGATTTTCCATATATACTTTACACATTATAGTAACACTCCTTAGGCAAGGATTGAGAGGATAGGATGTCTTAAGGATGCACCTAAAGTTGTCATAGCCGTGTTCCTAGTGCAAACCTGTTCATGCATTCCCGCCAAACTTTGGTTTTTAAGCCACGTTGGAGGTAACCAACACTGTGCTTAAAGCAGATGTACACATTTACACTATTACAGCGTAAAATACTAGGAACAACTAGCTGATCTCGGGTGTAGCGTCTCAAACCGAAACCTCTTAACGGATAGCAAAACCGATAACTGGATGGCGATTACGAAATAAAATCAATACTTGCAGCCTTTGAAGTAAAACGGACACAGAGGCGTCATAACTCTTGGCGATAGGTTCCTGTCAGTTCATGACTGGATACATAAAACCTGAGGTAAGTTTTTACAGTCATAATCTAACACAACCTATAAACGCCACTTCTGTTGCTATGGCTTCTGTTGCTAGGTCACGCAGACTGTGACTGGAGCCAAGCAACACGTTACGACACCTACAAACGCAAATGCTACTGAACCCAAGCAGCTGCAACTCAAACAAAAGAAAAATGAAGATAGTACACACATAAAAATCATATGTTTTTGTCATAGCTCCGAATCTACGGATTCCTTTTCAACGGCGTAACTTAAATTAATTCTCAGTTAAGAAAATACATGAATCATCACACATAACTATGTGACGTGATCCCTTGTCAAGCACCACAGAAAATTCAACTCCTTCCCGTCCTTAGACGACATTTACCTTCATACTTTAAATCAAGTTTATAAAAACAATAATAAAATCATGTAATTGTGGTTCGATAGTTGACATGCTATGAGTGCTTCCTGGTGGGGAGGAGTGGTTCGTAAATGATACTTAAACGTTCGTTCATGTTTCAAAAACACTGCTACGTACATCTATTACATTTCATTTTAATAAATAAAAAATTTATCATGGATGATGTGCTTAGTCGTAAGTGATCTCTCTCTCTCTCTCTCTCTCTCTCTCTCTCAGCTCAGAGTGAGTCTCTCTGTATGTGTGCGGGCTCTCCCTCTGCAGCAGAGGGCAGTAGAGGGTTTGGTTTCCATTCAATAGTTGCACAGAGAGAAAAGCGTGTGTGTGTGTGTGTGTGTGTGTGTGCGTGTGTGTGTGTGTGTGTGTGTGAGAACACGGCAGTGGGGTGAGGCCGGCAAGGAGGGTGCCAGAGCGGAGCCCCTCCCCCTCACACCTTCCGGTCGGCGCCGTTCTTCTCATTGGCCGAAATGCCCGCCTGGGCATCCCTACGCGGTGGCATCCTCTCATTTATCCGATCCAGGCCTCGCGCCTCCTCGAAGTTCCGGATCTTCCGCGTAGGAGAGAAGCCTTGGATGGCTGCCGGGGCGCCAAAGAGAAGACACAGACAGAACAATTAGACAGGCAGAAAGCAGGGACGGATAGCTCAGCGAGGAAGCGCCGCACTACCCTCGGCAAAGGAGCTCCCTCTAGGGGACACGGCGGTTACTGCAAGCTTCCCGAGAGCTGATTCAGCATTGCAGAGCTTTCTGCTTCGACTCCAGTAAAGCCACAACCCTGCCCAAGGCTAAGGAACTGAAGGTGATGGTTGCAAATAATAGCATTTCTTCGATAAAGAAATGCTAAACACATACAAAGACACTTTATGGTTTTAACAACACTGCGTCTGGGATGACAGAATATGTCTGCCATCAGTTTACTCAGCTATACACCCTAAAGATCATATTTAATGAATCATGTGTAATTCAAAAGAGAAACATAAGACCAGCTGGCCGGACTCTTTCATTCCCTTAGGAAATGAGCTTACAATAGAACATGTTGCAAATAAACAAATGATAACTAACAGCACATAACTGCATGATCAGAAATGAATAAGTAACAGCAGATGCTGGCTTGTAGAGGTGCACGCTAGAAATCTAGATTTTACAACTACAACTTCATTCATTTCTGTCTCGTCAGGACGTCGGGTGGAGGCCACTCGAGATGACTGGCTGTGGAGATCTGGTTGATTAAACTGGAGTTTGGGGCAATTAATAAAAACATTCTGCTTTAACAGCACACAGGGCCGGGGGTGGTGTGGCATCAGTAACAAATGCAACAATTTGGTTTGTTTGCAGAGGAGAGCCAAGTTTG
>JAOXYF010000028.1:16386284-16420576 GCA_028565775.1 Sternarchorhynchus goeldii | reverse complement strand
CTCGGACATTTGTAAAGCTGCTTTGAGACAACGTCTGTTGTTAAAAGCACTATAAAAATAAATAAACTTGAACTTGAGAAGATCCGTCCATATTGAAAGTACCTGAACAGGTAGCAAATGCAATAAGCATTTAGTAACCCCCAATTTTTTAGGGGCTTGAAAAGTGTTTAGGTCTAGAACTAATCTAATGCACCTTTGTCCATTCAATTCATCATGGTCTTCAGTAATGTCCAAAAATGACGAGCCAGAAACGTTATATTGTGGGTTCAATCTAAACCGTGCAGGGCTGGGCACTCCTAACTCAAGCCATATAAGCATTACCCTTCTTCCTCGAATCCATCTTATTCCCAGATTGGTATCCACTGTTCCAGGCTGAGTTGCTGCTTCCCTCTAAGCAACTCTTCAGCCCAATCTTTTCTGAATCAGGAACATGACCCGGGATGTGATCCGCCTCCCAACTCGTACTCCCTTACCTCTCTATGCCGCAATTAATTACTCAAGCCCTCATTCTCAAAGCCTAGTCTCAGAAAGCAGAGCATGAAAAGTGGGGGCAACCCAGACAACTGGTCGGGAGGGAACGAGAGCATTAACAGTCTTGATGGGAGCTGGAACCCACGACGTGTGACCACTACATAGGATCCTAATGTAAAGCTTTGCATGGTTCATGATATTATAGATACAAAATTCAATTCTGGATAAGGGCCTGCATTACAGAAGCAAACTTTCTGGGTGTAAGCTTCAGTAAGTGTGTCAGCAAACAACTGTAGCCATTTTGAATGCAGTTTTGTCTGATATGAAAACCCTCCAAGACATTCATAAGGCAGTTAAGATAAGAGAAGGAAAGATGCAAGATGTTCAGTTTGTTTATTTTAATTATTTAGTTTCTCTGGCTATGTAGCTTGAGGTCGTCGAGAAGCATATCCACCTGGATACACAGACAGGTAAGCAGAAGCTGTATAAATATTGCCCATTTTTGCTCTGCTGATTCTGAGTCAAAGGCCACTCAGAATCAGGCCCCTGACCAAACAATACCTAGAATAAAATTCAGGCTCTCTCCAACTTTTGCAGACATGACTCTAGATAACTCAAACGCCCAATTTCGGTAATAAAATGATCAGACGGAAGCCAAACATGCCGCTTGTAAAACACGATACTTAGAATTAATAGAGTGAATTTAAAGAGGAATGTGAACAAAAAACACACCCTCACGGGTTTAAAGCAACCCCCCCAAAGGAAAAAAAAAAAACCGAACAGATGACTTGTAACCAAAACAATATTAAAATGAGAAAGATACATTTTAGGATTAAAAGCAGACTGTGAAGGGACATTTGTAATCGTCACTATGGTTTGTGAGATGTGTAGATTACGAACGTGTCATCACAACCCGAGACATCTCACGCGTGACCAGCAGACCATTTTTAAATAAGGGCATCTCTGACAACTAGGACACATTTATTCGGTCAGTTACAGGTGATATTTTCTATGAAGTGAACTTAATCGCCAGTATTTATTGAAATTATGACAACGATGTGTCTAGACTATCGCGCGCCAGTTACTATCTATCCAATAATCATAATAAAAAACGGTCCTAAAATTAGACTTGCACCGAGTATTTTAAAATGTTAATAGTTAGCAGATGTAATAGACTTGTGCATCATATTTTAAAAAGTTATTCAATTAAACTTACTTTTAATGATACGTTCAGTGGTTGATTGTTTTTCTTTCAGTTCTTTGGTCGACATCTTCGTTTGTACCACTGTAAAATTCCTGACAGCTAAAGGAGGCTTTGTATTGGCTATAAAATTAGCAAATTAAAATAAGTAATTTCTCCGTGTTGCCGATATAAGGTCCAAGCAAGAAACAAGTGGTCGTCGGTCACTGTTTTACAGTCCGCGAAGTACCCAGCTGCTCCGTCTTGGTTGTAATGAATAGTCAAATTCAAACGGTCAACCTTCTATTCACCCCGAAATAAGGGGAAAAAGACAAATTTACTACAAAAAGAAAGAATGCCCCTTATAGAGATGTTGGGACATCATAACAAAAAAATCTAATAAGCTAGTAAATCGTTATCTAGCTTTGACTTTCTTATTGTGAAGTAACGTTAACCCAACCCGCTACTCCTCAATATTGCAGGTAAAGTACTACAAGCAAGACACGTCCTGGTCTTTCCCAGATGTCATGGATTTGCAGGTAGCATGCAACGTTTTCATCCACCTTCAGATTTTTTGACAGTACTTCAGAGCAAGCGGCAAATTGATTAGGCTTGGTACGCAGACTTGAATGTTGATCCGATTTTCCACTTTTTAGAGTGAGAATATCAATTCGCTAATTAGCCAGACAGACCGGTTAATAAAATAATGATAAACTTCCTAGTCGCACATTTTCTTTAATAAGACATATGTCCTTTGTCTATAAGCGATTGTCTGCACTACCCTCCCACTCCAGCTAACCATATGGCTAGCACTAGCTAACTTGCAATCACACTGTCCCTCCCAGGTCTTTCAGATTAAACACTAATCTGAAAATCACAAACGGATTTCCTACAATATGGCGGAATGGCTCTGAACGTGATGACGCAACACATGCGTCATACGTACTTTCACATTTGCGAACCAAATGTTAAAACTGAGTATGTTGAACGCTGAACAGAATTTTTTTTTCAGACAAAACACTGAACTGAACTGTACTGTCAGCAAGGATTCTTCGTTTTTTTTCATTTAAACTCTAAGTGTTATGTTAGCCTTACCCTAGACAAAATGGATGAAAAGTTATTGGCCTTATTGTGTAGTCAAAGGCAATTTCCAGCTTTTCATTTGTACGCGTGTGCATAATGTGTAATATATATGTATGTAAAGAAGGGCATGAGAGCTGTATAACAATAAATTCACAATTTAATGTCCACTAGGTGGAGCCCGATTCGTTGTGATGGCAGTGTTAAGACAGAATAAGCAGCAACAAATTGGGGCACTTCTTATTTGGGAAATTTGCACTAATGCCAAGTGTGTTCTGTGAGTTTGAAAATCAGTAACAGTCTTCTCCAAAAAAAAAAAAAAAAAGCTGTCCAGATGAAGAAAAAAAAAAGTGTGACAACACTTGCTCAAAATGTTTCATTTTCTTTATTACCCTTAAAATAGACAGAGGTCAATTTCAAGTTCTATTTTCCACAAACTTGAACTAACAAAAAAATGGTTTACATTAGGAGTGTACAAATGACAAACTTCTTTAGCTGCGATAAACTTAGATCAGCTGACATTGCAGAACTTTCCAACAACCGAAAAACAACAAATGTACACGAACATTCACAAGGGGAAAACGCTGGCTCTTAAAGATTGCAAGCAATTCTCTCGATAGCACGCTGCTGCAATCTTCTACTGCAATTAAGACCAGATACACTGGCTGCATTGTTCAATTCTTTCCAAGTAATGAAGGCAAAGAAGGGCCCAAAAAGATGTTAAACTGAAGTTTCAATGCCACGTTGATTTGAGAACACGGAACCCTCTGTTGTTCTGCAGGAATTGAATGGCACATAAACATAATTGCTGGCTGCCTCTTTGCAGTTTGTACATAAGAAGGGGCCGACCTCCGTATGGCGAACGGTTCCGACGTTCAGAGAGTTTGAGCGCCATGCTGAGAAAGCATCTCGAGGCAAAGAGAACAGTTTATAGCTTCAGGTGTTTTAGCATCGCATTTACTGGGTTTTATACAGTCGCCCGCTTTTTCCGTTAGATTCCATGACTATGAAACCTGTAAACTACATGGCATGGTATACATTATGTGAAGGAAACAAACCTAATTACCTGAAGATGTTAACATGTAAGGGCACTTGTAAAAATTATACTCAGGCTAACAGCATATTTGTGACAAGAGCAGCTCTCACAGTTTTCTCACAGAGCAGTTTTCTAACTCGGAGATTTTGAAACATTTGCATTAAAGAAGAGCAGGAGTACCCATGATGACCATAGTTAACCACACCTGCAGGCACTGGGTGGCTATTGCAACGATTCGATTTTCGTCGAAACCCGACCCGAAAAATCAACGCCCCTCGGGACTCTGTCCACGGTTTCCGCAGAGTCCCTGGAGTTGTAAAGATGCGTGGCCAAGTGCCGACCCGGGGCGACGCTTTCGAAAGCAATAAACGCACAGTAATGGGAGCAAGGCACACCAAGAGAGCACCTTCGCTGGGAGTGAGGAGTATCAGTAAACAGGTAGATGGAGGTTCAGATATACACAGTACCAAAACTGCCCTTTAACAGCTAGTCTGTTGCATATCATCTTAACAAAAGTAGTTATGTTGAAATGAAAAACACACTTATCAAGAACATCTTTTAACAATGTTGATGCTATTATGGCTGTAAAGGGAAAAAAAAAAGATTTTAATATTATTTCTAAATATACTTAGTATTTAAAAGGAAGTGCTTTACTCGCCACCCATCTATGTTCCAAAAATCTGTACATTAATATAGAACACAGAAATAATTAAATGGTAAATAATTAACAACATTAAAGAATTAATTTTCAGTGTTAGTACATAATAGTACACAATAATAAGCAAACAAGCACACATCTCACATCAAGCAATGAATTTAAATGTTCTCCTATGCGCAATTCTTCATTGTCTCCATTGACCCCTTATTCGTTTTCCGAGTCAGTCCCCGCTACTCACTGCAAACTCGCGTGTCCCTTCCTCACGCACTCATTTTCTTAAAGAGCCAGTGAGCCGCTAGCTAACCCCAGTGAGCCGCTAGCTAACCCCAGTGAGCCGCTAGCTAACCCCAGTGAGCCGCTAGCTAACCCCAGTGAGCAACCTGGACTCTGAAGGGAAAGCAAGTACTGTGCCGGACACAGACTCCGAGACTGACGTGTTCCACTGAAATCATCCTTACTACTTTCTACTGTTAATGAGACTAGGGATTTTTCATCTTCCTGTGTTTCTTCCATTAAATCTGCCCTAGTCCACTGACAGGAACTAAATCAAGTGAACCAAAATATCTTTGGCTGCAGGTCTGTGCGTGTGACCTGGAATGTAAATCAACGTTTATTTTTCATAATTTGCGTTAAACAGTTCGGTCTCTTGTTTGCATAGGCTTGACCACAATCAGTGATGGACGATATTTTCAGATATGAAATATTCCAGGAGATATTAGTGAGATATTAGTGAGATTGGTGAGATGGAACAGTACCCTATGTAGAAAGCAAAACTCGGTCACTACAGCTAGCGTCTATGAGGGCCTGATCCCAGCTGAGGTTTCGAACACCCCGGAGTGGTTTACAGAACAACCGCCCAGCTCGGATTCAGGCTTCGTTGTTCACTCATTGCTGCCACGCTGGCTATGATCAAGCAGAGGCGAGATGAAGACGGATGACTCAGAGTAACAGGACCAAAGAAAGCGCAGGAGGTCGTAAGTGAGACGCGAGGCTCCGTAACCAGCCAATCTCAGATTCAATCCCAAAGACTGACGTCTAAAGTGCAAGTATAAACAAAACAAAACGGCCCGTTGCAGATATTGCATGCGCTACTTTTTTAAAACTGTAGAAATGTCTAAACACCCCCATTTCGATAAACTTCCAGCATTTTAATGCTCAATATCCTGTACTTGAGTGCAGGCTGAAGGGGGCCTGGGTGGGCTCAGGTGGGTGTCCAGGGCGTGTACTGTTCCTCCATGGTGGGCAGCAGGACCCTGGGGTTCACTGGATGATGAAGCCCGGCTGCGGGGTGATGCGCGGGGCGGAGCGCTGCGGGACTGGCGGCGGGTATTGCGGCATGCACATGGACGGGTACAGCTGACCGAGGCCCGGCACCGGCTGTCCCACCCTGGGGGGGATGGGAGGGTACGGCCTGGGCGGGTAGGAAAACTGGGCAGGGGGCTGGGTAGGGGGTTGGGCCGGTGGGACGGCAGGCGGGGCCTTGATGGGTGGCAGAGGTGGGGCTCGTCTGGGCTGCGGGACGGGGGTGTCGCCGGGCACTCTCTGGAGGGGGGCGGGGTCAGCAGCGGGAGGCTGACGCGCAGCAGCCTGGAGGAGCTCAGGTCTCTTCAGGACTAACTCCTGCAGCTTTTCAATCTTGACGCGGCGCAGGTGAGCCAGTTTACGCTTGCTCTGGTACTCGTCGATGAAGGAGTCGAGGGTTACGTCGCCGTCGAGAAATGAGTCGGCCATGTTCTGGTTTTTAGGGTGGGGGTGGGGGTGGAGAAATGAGAGGCAAACATCACCATTATTCAAGCAAGAAAGCAAACAGTGAGAGACGAATGGTGCCCTTCAGTATTGCCACGTTCACTCTGCTTCGGTAAACCATCACCTACAGCAGCCAGGACTTTACATAAGCATTAATGAGCAGAGAGAAGTAGCTCAAGTAAAAAGAGAAACCGGATCGTTCCGCTCAACTGTATGACTAAATGTACTTCCTGGCTCTGCCTGTTTGTTCTGTGCCTGCCCGTCAAATCATTAAAGATGAGAGGAAAACGTGACACATTCTACATGTTGAACGGGAGTATCTGCTTCAAGAAACGCATCACATACACAGAATATTGACAAACATGAACAGAATACTGGGAAACAGGCTGCTATAAGCAAATGGATCCTCTATTTTGATTGGTCAGGAAACTCCCAGCACAATCCCTGATGATACGCATTCATGTGATCCAATTGAGCAACACAATTTTGTCCAAATACAGATAAAACGTCACATTAGGGGTTACCAGGATTTTTTTTTGTCGTTAACCCCACAAGGCGTTATATCGGAATACTCTGTTAATCTCTTAACTGAAGAGCACAAACTGAAGTGTAGCAGTTTGCTCTATAAATCCTGTTTAAAGTCTGTAACGCTCTGCAAGCATTGGTTTTATTTTGTAAGCCGTCCTGTGTGGAAGCACAGTCTGGTATTTGCATTACATCGATGACGCAGCACTCTAAAAATCAGCAGCTGTGTTTGAAAACCCAATCAAAATCGATGTCGCCTCCAACACACGGGCATAATACCACAAATGAGGTCAAAATGAGTAAGAGGCCTCCTCCAGGCTGTTATAAGTTGTCGGCAGACGAGGAAGTCAAGCCTGCGTCCATCGTCACTTCCGAACCGGGAGCCTGCGGATGGCGAAGGCCACGGGGATGAGCTCACCTCTGTCTCTTCCTCAATCTTGGCCCCTTCGGCTTGAAGCAGAGCAAGGAGGGTGTCCAAGGAACTGCTGCCAGACTGGTGTTCTGTGAGCACAAAAGGGAGAACGATGTTAATAATAATAATAATAATAATAATAATAATAATAATAATAGACTGCAAAATGAATTCGTACATCTTTCACTTCAGTTTTGTTTCTGTTTTTTTCGTGACCACTGTGAAAAACACAGAAGCAACTCTACCGGTCATTGAGGACGGCAGCCTGTTTGTGTTCAAAACTTGGACTTCTCTTTTCTCCCCTGGTGGATAAAGCTCTGCGTAAACCGTTAACCTCGCCACTCCTGTACTGCCCATTTCATGATGCGCAGCTGTTGCATTTTAAAAGGGCAGAGGAACCCCGGTTGCGCGACCACCTGTGCGCCGGCATCCAAAACCAGCAGAGATTAATTGGATGGCCGCAAAATCTGCCTAGTGATGTCAAAACCTCAGCAACACGAAATGAACGAAGCTGATGAACATATGGTTCTGGGTTCATGCAGGGTTTGAGATGATCTCTTTGTACGAAACTCAGCGATGGACCAATTTCCCAGCGGACACACTGCCCTGGTCTCTCCCGGGTACTTTAAAACACAAGCAACGCGAGAGCGTACCCGTTCGTGCCCGGTTACGGCGGACACAAACGGCGTCGCGGGCCGTGGGGATTTCGTGCGTTGCTACTGCGGCGTGTGCAATCGAGATACTAGCAGGTTTCCCGCGTCTCCTTCGGTTGCCGTGCCAGGAGTCCAGCAAAGAGTACGGCGTAGGCTGCTGGCTAGACATCTCACCCGCTTACGCTGCAGGACAGTGAGGCACGGCAGCACAGACTGGCTTTCTGATAATGCATCTACCGCTGAGCCCACGCCCACACGGTCCTTAATTGCACGGAAGCCCATGAGACACAAAAGAAAAAACCCGAATACAAAAAAGAAACCCAGTGTGCTGCTAATCAGCGTGTAATTACACTCATAAGTGCTTTAGTTAAAAGTTTGCGTATTCTCTGATATTTTTGTTAAATTGAACTGTGTTACTCAAGAAGGGAACAAATGCATTTTTGTGTGCTGTTCAAAAACATTAATGAATGAATTCCTTTATCTTCAGCTGAGCGAGTACAGCTATAAATACTAACAGCCAGCAAGCTGATACTCAGTGGTAACAGTGGACATTAGCCTGTTGCCATGGCACCATGTCCCACTACCCAAATCATAACTATCATAAAGCAGACGGCCAGACTGATCCTTGATTCAGAATCCAGACGTGTGCTAAAACCATGGTTAGGCACAGACAAAAACTCCAGTTTTTGAGCTCCGGAACAAAGAAAAAGTTTGAAATTATGCACCTTTCCAACTGTAGTGTTCACAACAGTGGCACCAGTATTAATACTCCAACGGCAAAGCAGGAGAGAAAGCGTGGATTGTGTGTGTTTGATGGGTTTTGTAATTTTGGAAGTGGTTCTGTGGCTAATCCAGGACAGGACAGTCTAAATAAAATATATTCCAATCTCCTAGACCAAAAGCAGACCAGGGGTCTTCACAAAACGAGGAGGCAGCAAACAAGAGTTTCTGTTTTGCATCTTCCTACAGCCCAATGTGCTCCCAAACGCCCCAAAAAAAGTGCACCTCAGAAATGTGCGGACGTGAAAGGGAGTGGAATCGTGATTGTCGGCCCTCTGCTCCTCCTCTCCCGCTCCCAGGAGCCTCTGTGGAGCTACCCACTTACACAAAGCACCATTCTCCCGCCTGTGACTCCCATATGGCCCTGCGTGCCTCACTGAGGGACCATGAGGCAGTCATTTGACTGTATTCAAAGCAGTGCTTAGCCTCAGCTGTGTGTGTGTGTGTGTGTGTGTGTGAGGGAGGGAGGGAGGCAGGGTGCGAGAGAAACAGAAGGCAAATCAAATGTTCACAGTCTTTTTTTTTTTTCTGCTTGTGGTTTCGGTTCATGGCACAAAGCCCCATTGCTGCTCGATGGACTCCGGGCTAGAAACGGGCAGCTACCGTACACATCTGCGGCTATGCGGCGCTAGGCTACGCTATGCTAGGCTACGCTATGCTAGGCCAGGCCACACCACACCACCACCTCAAACCTGCTCCAGAAAAGGCGCCAGAGTGGTTAAACTGGAGGACTGGTAAGTGGACATACACAGCAGACCCTGAACTGCCTGAGCGGGAAGCCTTCTTTCTTTGTGTTGCTGCTGTTCATCGGCGAGCTGCTAAGATGAGCTAACTAGCATCGTCGCGTAGCTGCAGCTTGACCTACCCAGGCCTTGGAAAGTGGGTAACCTACATTTACACAAATGCCATCCACCCTCAACCCCACCCACTCACTCGCTCTGGACATCACTCGCATCATTCCCACATGGCTGTGCAATCTGGGCATTTAGAGGGAGGAGCAGCATCCATCAGCCAAGCAGAATAAATTGATTAATCTGTGTCTGTGTGTGTGAGTCAGAGTCTCAGGTTTATAACAACATATGACCATCACAACAACAAGACAAATTAATAAAACTCAGTCAAAGACCAGTCAGTCAAATCTTTTACATGTTCTTTAAACTTTTGTCTTGTACTAAAATCACGTTGTCAGTTGATTCTCCATTATATATGACCTTTAAATCCAAACCTAACCTGTGTCTGTTTGGCACCAAAGGAGCGGAAGGTTTACCCAGTGATGATGGTTAAGAAATGAAAAAAATGCTTCGATACCACAGGCAAAGTCGAAAGCAAATCCAGACTGTGTGAGGATCTGCAATGAGCAGCCAGGCTAAGAAACAAGGACAGTGCTAGCATGCTGTTTAGAGCCAGCTGCCTAGCAACCGCTGCGTCGTACAGGGCAACCAGTGACATACACCGACGGACAGTATGGTGGGGCGTGGCCGAGGGTGGAGCACTGCTCCCTGATATCCGATCTCTTTCCAGTCACGGACACCGTGATACACCCTGCAGAAATCTCACGGTGCCTCGGGAGAGACGGACACAAAAAGAGGACACAGCAAGAGACGTTTTCGTGCATCACCAAGACGCAGAACCAGAAAAACCTGTTCTACTCGGCCACGGTACTGCTGGAATGGATGACGAGGGGTGCTCCCACACACTGAAAATAAAGACCTTGAAGCCACAGATGCAGGTTTCAACCTCTCCTACTCAGTTTACTTAGACTGCAGAAGCTCAGTGTTTTCCCTACACCTCCAAGATATGTTCAGTAACCACCAGCCCCACAGTGGGTAAATATAATGTATTACCACCACATTGGGTGTGTGTGTGTGTGTGTGTGTGTGTGTGTGTGCGTGCATGGTAAGTTACAGAAAAAAGAAAGGGAAGGAGAGAAGAAGACAGAAAAACAAGAAAGAGAAACTCTTACACACACGTACTGGTACCTATAAACGTTCAGTTGGTTTTGCGGAAAGGAGATGCATTTAAATGCAAACCAGAGCCAAAATGCTGGGAAGTAGTATCTGGCAGTTTGCCAACACTAGATATGGTAAAAGTTTCCATCAATGTTCCACGGAGGGTTGAATGAGAACAGGAACCAGACCAGGGAGTTTGTCAGCATGGAGCTTCAGACAGCAACACTGTGCTCTTTAGCTGTATCTGTTCTCTCTTTCCAAGTGTCACCTTTGTGACAGAGCACCGTATGAAATTGCTCCAGATGAGCAGCAACATTTGCAAGGATTTTCTAAAAACGCTATGAACTTACCACACGGCTCCAAACGACACGTCACCCTACACGCAGGTTAGATATCACACGCCCAAGTTCCAGAATTTCATATCAGGTATGAACATGCACAGTTGGGCAATATGACGACAATGGGTGGCAAGTTCAAAAAAGGGCAAATCCACTAGCATTTCTGGCACTTGCTCTTAACCAGGATGGAGAACGTTGGAGGGCTTGCAACCTCATACACAGTGAGTGGATGTGAAGAAGAAAGTAAGAGAGGGGATACGGCGCCTCACCTAGCGTAGACTTGCGCATCTGGTAGTCCTCGAACAGGTCCTGGAGAGAGCGGTAGCTTTTGGTGAGCTCGTTCTTCTTGTGGTCCAGAGTTGGCTGCAGTTGGAGGTTCTGCTCGGCCAGGCTCCGGTTACTAACCAAGGTCATCTCCTTGCTCTGCTGCATCATCTTCACCTGAATGAGAAAACACACACACACACACACACACACACACACACACACTGTATTAAATTTCAACGTGCCCAAGACAGAAGCTGAAGCTTGTAATGGGCACCATCTGTAACGTGTTCGGATCCTTTCTCCAGGTCAAGACAGATTTGGGGGAGAAACCCCAAGCACCAATACCAATTGGAGGTGGACTGGCAGAAGGGCCTGTCCTACAGACAACCCCACCTGGGCAACTCTACACAAGATTGAGAAAGACACACTGCGGTGCCCACCAATCAAACAAAGTAATGGGAGGAGCACAAGGATTGGTGCAAGCTTCTCTTTAATCTCATTGGCCAATTTGATGCTACAGAGCTGAAGCTGAAGAGCTGAAGAGCTCAAGAAGATCAGCTGGTGTGCTTGGGCGTACCTTGGGAATAGCCTTACTCGTTTCCCCATCTCCATGTCTTCTCGCAGACATTAAAGACGCATGCCAAGAACATAAATAGGAAGAGGAAAAAACCCGGCTACGGGCCTCATGACCCTGCTGTCCGGTTACAGCCAGTGATCAATCCATGCAAACTGGAGTGTGAAGTCACCAAGGAAGAAAGGATTCCGCGACGGTAGCCGGGAACGTCCGAGCGCAAAGATCAAAGACACTGTAGCCACAGCTGAAGGCCCGTTTTTGCTGCTCATTGACACCCACAGTCCAGAGCCAGTGAAACATCTTCGCTGGACTTTTTTTAAAAGCTAAAAATGTACCGCAGGTTCATAGAAAATGTAAACTGCGCAAATGAACTCTCATTGCTTAAATTTAATCGAAAACTTTCTGGGAGATATTGTAAGTGAAAAAACCCCAGTGAGGTGGCTCAATACTAAGCATCCATACTCCTAACCATGATACGCGTGATAACCAAAACAGAGATGGAATTTATTTTAATATAGATTACAAAATATGTAAAGCATCATAGCCCATGAACATATTGTTATCTATTCAACAGACCCATTATCCTGTAAGTAACATTAGCTAATTATATGTAACTTTAAAAAAAAAAACTCCTCAAGTCATTCCTCCTTTGTTTGTGTCATCACACGTTTGGATAATTACACAAATCTATTGGTCTGCATCCTGAGCAGACCAGTGCATTCCACTCCTTCCCGCACAGATGAGAGGCAGAGTTAAATAATCCTCTGGGCCTTTCTTGGGAACGTCCATGTTAAGTCCACGAGTCTGCAAGCCCAGAAAATGCAAAGGAGTCACACTGAACAAGCCTACTATCATGTTGCCTGAAAACATGGTGTCTTGTATATGGGGAAAACAAATGCTTGCCACATCACCATAACCATGACAACATGACATGCCTTTGGTAATAAGTTCTTAGTTTTGAAAGAGTTCCATTCTGAAAGGAAAATAGTTAAAAATGTTTAAATCACTGAATTGCTAACAGACTAAAATGCAAAAGCAGATCAAATTTTAAACTTGTTATGCTACTAACAAAGTAGGACATGCAGTCTGGGGGACATTCTAAATACTTTCCATGCATCTTTGTTATGCAGAGATACTGAAGGAGATGTAAATTTGGAAGATGTTACTCTAAAACTGAAATTACTTGATTCAAAAAATCATATGCTCATAATCAAAATCTCAGTTACATTCCTGGAGAGCCACACCACTGTTTTCCAGTTCTAACACACTTGGTTCAGTGGCTTGACAGTTAACTGATGAGATGTGGCAAGTCCAGGAAAACACCAAGTTTGTGCACCAGACCAGAGATGCATGCCTCATCACAAGCTAAACCATGTGCAAAACGTTGTATTGCAGGCTTATGGAGCAGCTCAGATCTAGAACTGAAGCTGTTGGAAGCAATGTTCACAGTTCTTGCCAACTTCCATCAGACTTGGCCAACAATGGAGTCCCCTTCCAACCTTCAATCACACGCCCTCCTTCCAAACACATGCACCCTCAACACCATCGCCTACTTCTCAATTTGCTGCATGTACAGCCTAACTGACTCCTGATTGGTTAATATAGATGGACTGTGTTAAAATGGTGTTGATATATAAAAGACAGTAGTTTAAAGTTTCAAAAATTGCTTATATCCATTTTAAGCCTGTTTTACTTTTTGATTTGGTTCAAGTCAGTAGTGTTAAGTCATCAGAGAAGCCATCAGATCTCAGGATCTGGAGAAGATGAAGTCAGACTTTAAAACTTGGTTTAAATGTAATCTGTAAAGAACAGGAGAGAGGGAGCAGTATGGACAACCAAAATGAACTTGGAATCGTTTTCCCTCCACCAGGCAAACTACAGACAGGCCATGTATGGTTGGGATTCACTTCCATTAGCGCCGCCTCAGAAAACAAGTCTACTGTATGTCAATGATTACAGGATTACATTCAACAGTGATGTGGTCATCTTAAAAGTTTCCATTAAATGGCTGACAATAAAATATTTCCACTGCCTTATCAGTTTATTAAGGTAAAGATAAGGTTTGTGAGATTAACCTCGAGTTGGAAAAACGTTCCAAATAGTTTGTATAAGGTCTATAGATGGGGTTACTATAAAGAGTCACACCCCTTAGTCTCCTCCTCTCCCTCAGACACATTGAAGACCAAAAGTTATTAGCTTTCTGCGAAGGACATGCCATTAATGAAAAGGTGGCTTTCGAAAGTCAATCAAGGATATCTGTTATTCCCACGTAAACTGCCAAAAGTAAAGGAATCACGTAAATTCGTCTTAAGAGCAGACATCCTATCAACTCGGAAAAAATGACTCATTAAAAGCAGGTGATGAGTCATTTGCCTGCAACAATACACTGATACCTCCCAGTGACGCTCTCCTCCACTTCTGCAGGTTACTGAACAGGTTTGTTCCAATTAACAATAGCTTCTCTGTCCAGAAATGCACAGACAGAAAATAAAAACCTAGACACCTTAAGGGTTGTGCAGATTTCTTGTGCGAGGGAGTTCCATCCCCCATAAGCTTGAAAGTGCTGTTGGCGAGCGCCGTCAGGGTCTTATGAAGGAGTCGGCCTTGCTGCCCGTTGCCAAGCGTGCGACTGTGGCTGGCGGCCAATTGGAGGGCTGCAGGCCCTGATGCCTGGCAACAGGCACCGTAACACTCGCTGGCGTAGATGCGAGTGATGCACTTACTGCAGGGGTGGGGGGTTTTAAAATAAAAAATAAAAAAAAAAAAAAAAAAAAAAAAAAAAAAACCTTTTTAGAAATACTCCAGCCTGACTCTTTGATGCTAAAGGATCCCAAACAATTATCACAAGCTCCAACACTGAGCGGAGGCCACAATCTCAACTAGGTCGTCTATACAAGAGAAGTGGTGTAGTCTGTTCTGTCAAGCACAGGTTAATCAACCACGCATCATTCACGTAATTACAGTTCCATGTGCATTCATGTTTCACTCCAAACACATTTGTCATCCCAAATTTAGCTTTACATTAATCCCTTACATCGGATTATACTGAAATTGAAGGCGCAGTTTACAATATGGATAACCACAACAGACAAAAAAAATGTAATCAAAAAGCCACTTCCGTTCGCAACGCGACAGGAAAAAGAAAGCACGTTTGCCAGAGTCTCGTCGATAAGGAACAGGTCACGTTCCTGTTCATTTGATCTGCAGCCTATCAATGTACGGCCAATCAACTTTTTCCACTGGGGATGAAATCTTACGTGCATTAGATTAAAGTCAGCTCAAAGATCAAACCACTGAGCTAGTAATACAAGCAGATGTCAGACCCGGCTGCAAACACTAAATGACGTTCCACCGAAAGTAACTTGATCTCGAACAGCCACTGCTATATTTGTCATATGTAGCTGTGTGTGAGGACTTCGCTTTTCTGAAGGACGTCGGTGGAGTTCCGTTCTTCCACAACACTTTCTGGCCGTAGTATTGGAATGAAAAGGCGACGGAGAACGCGGTCCCCGACTGCGAGTCCCTTCCTAACAGTACTTCATGAGGGTTTTTGACGGTCAGGTGAATCAAACTGGAAACCGACAGACACGTGACATGCCAGGCACCTAATCTTCGTCGCAAACATGACTCAGCGGCTATTCGACCTGTCGAACTGCTTATTCCGCCGTCAAGTTACCGTTGCATGTCCCACCCTGTTCCATTTACTGACACCTGAAACTAAGCTGGGGAACTGCGGCGAGACATTAATAAAATACTACACAGACTGCTTTCTTCAAATGAGCCAAGTATTAGTGTATGATAACTTATACGCGCAGCTAAATTGTGTTTAGTACATTCGCATTACTGACATTCCCAGTGAAACCATGACTTTACTCATCTTCGCACTTTTTCGCCCGGTTCGAGACTTGAAATGAGGCACAATCTGCTGGGCTGACAAGCCATTGTCCCTTGTAGAATAAAGCACGCAGGATGATTCGACAGTCTTCAGGCGCCGCTTGAGTCGTTTCCAATCGCTTCATGGCGTTTAATCTCGGAGAAAAACTTACGAATTCGTTGTTTGGGATATCAGCAACGAGTATTTTGAACGACTGTTGTACTGTTAATACATATTCATAGTTACCAAAATAAAACAAAGACTATAAGTCACTACGACTGTACCCACATGCAGTTAACTCGTTTTATTTAGTCCAAGTTGCAAACCAAGTTGCAACAAAAGTATAACTCGGCACGGCGCCCTTCAAAACACCATGCTGAAAGGAACACCAAAACAAGCTCACCTCTTCCATGTCCTGAACGATTTTGCTAAGCTTTTCGTCATCTTCGAGTAGCTCCATTAACTGCGCTATGGAGAAAGCGCTTAATTCGTTTCCAAAGCGAGCCATTCCTGGCACAGTCGTGTTTTTTTCCCCCCCGTTGGCCTTCTAAGTTGCAGACTCGCACTCCCGAGGAACAAATACACACCAACAAGCAAGCCTACTTGATCAAACCGGAAGAGGACAGTCTTCGCAAACCAAGAGAGGAGTTACACCGTGACGTCAACAGCTGATCTCAGACTTTCAAGGCGCGCTAGGTTTTTGGTGGCATGTCTCTTTTTACGCGGTTTTAAGATCGGCTTTACAATACCTATGTTATGTTAATAACTGAACAATGTACGTTATATTATGGATATGGGACAGTGGAGCTCATTCCATATTTTGCCTAAACAATTCTCTTCGGTGTCTCCGGAACTGTGGATGAGAATGTTTGTACTGACCTCTATTCACCAGAGAAGTGATTCATAACGGTGCCATTCAAAACTATTTACCTTTGACAAACAAAACGTTTTAAGAGTTCCTGGTCTGTTCGATTATATTAAAGGGCAAACCATATATAATCTACTGTTCTTTTTTTCTCTCCAAACAAAAAATACGTTAGGGTTTCTTCCTCATCTGCGAGAATGTAGTCATATGCCATCAGGCCAGATTACGCAATTTTGTGGCCTTTGGCTATGAAAGATTTGGGTTTACTGTAAAATTACGTTTATATACGCAACATAAAAGCATCGACAGCATAAAGAATATGTTGTTTTGAAGAATTGAAATATGCCTACACTAACAAAAAAACAGGGATGTATAGCTTATTTAATGATCCTTAAACTGGCGGTTGCTTAAAGACTTGTGTAATACATGGTAAATATAAATAATATATTTATAAAATATCTTATTAGCTCATGCTTGTTTCTCTTCCTGTAGTTTTCGTTCTGTCAAATCTCTATCAAATTTCCTAGGAAGTGTCATCATTTTGCCATCTTATGTATGAAATGGTAAATCAAAATATAGTCTAATAGTTAACAAACCATGTATTTTAGCATTATCTATCCTAGCTTGCCAGATGACATGAATATGTGTGAAGCAAGCACCAAACGTCTTTTTTTTAAAGACTTTAAAAAAACAACAACAATAAAAAACACATTGATGCAGGTGCCTGCATTCACAAGACCCTCTCAACAGTCACTTTATTAAACATGCCTGTACTGTACCTGCTTAATTATCTTAAACTACCTTAAGGGTACATGTTATATGTGTACAATACAGCCCATGTGTTCTTATGCACCAATCAAGCATGAAAGGAGTTTTGTTAGTTTAACAACAAGCAGTTTCTGACCACAGTGACACCAAAGTCACTCCTCAACACAACATTAAGACTAATACAGGAGCACGATGAGCTGGTTAAGTTTATGTACCAGTGTTACTGGTGGGCTGAGGGTGATCCAGTCACCAAAAATGATGCAGTGTTCCTGTCCGTCTATAAGGTGTTTCTATTAAACACATTTCAGTAAATCTCATAAAGTAAAATCTTTTTTTAAAAAATCCTAATTTCATACATTTAGATTATTATTTATTCTTATTTATTATTATATATTTGTTCATAACCGAAGTTAAATAAAAAATATACATCTATAATTACCGAGATGTCTTGGTGTCTGAGGTGTCTGTCATAGTTCATTGTGCATATATTTAGAATTCCTTAAGATAGTTTAAAACTGGTGCAATGTGTTTATATATAGATATGTGAAGTAGTGCAGTTACCATAGCGCTGCATGGCATTCTTACAACAGAGTGCTAATTCACTTATTATACTGAAGCTTTCACTAGACCCTTAATCTAACACATCTTTGTTTCATATTAAAGGCTTTTACCGTATTTAAATGAACAAATGTGTTTGTGTGTCTGTGTGACTGAACCAAAACTCTCTCCAAGCTTGCTGCCCTCCAAGAGTACTGCTTCTTCCTGTTCTTGAATATCCTGACAAATCTAGTGTCTAGTGGTCATGTCAGTAATTAGACCACAGAATTTGGACATTCGTTTTTCATTTTACAGTGCAATTAGTCTAATGCCATGGCTGCCCCAGAAAAGGCCCAGTCAGGCATCATCAATATTTTGCCTCATGACCAGTCTTGCCCCCCTCCTCCCCGCTCCACTCCTCTTCTTCCTCCTGAGTTTCAGGCAGCAGCACCCTAGGTGGGCGGGGCACTTCACCGGTGGCCCCGCCCTCCAGCCCCAGCGCCTGCCTCTGGACCAGCCTGTAGTAGAGGCCGCGGCGGGCCAGCAGTTCACTGTGATGGCCCTGCTCTGCAACGGAGCCACGCTCCAGCACCACGATACGGTCAGCCCTCTCCACTGTGCTGAGGCGGTGGGCGATCACCAGCACCGTGTGGTTCTCCATGGCACCATTCAGTGCCTGCTGGACCTGGAGAAACAACAAGGAGATGGACATTGGCACTTTCCCCAACCCAGGGCTAAATGACAAATCAACATCCCACTCCGGGACTCCATCTACAGGGAACTGGACTCCTGGACATTAGGGAACTGACATGAAAATTCCTTCATAAATCAGAACTATGTTTCTGTATCAGAAGAAGGGGTTCGAATTCTCCACCTACCACATGCTCGCTCTCGGCGTCCAGTGCGCTGGTGGCCTCGTCCAGCACGAGGACACGGGGCTTCCGGATGAGGGCGCGGGCGATGGCCACCCTCTGCTTCTGCCCCCCGGACAGCTGCGTTCCCTTCTCCCCCACACCTTCAGCGCCACAGGAAATGACTAGGTCAGAGGGCTCACAAGCAATGTCTGGCTCTGTGCCAATAACTGACCGCTGACAGACAGAGCGACCTGCTCAGTGCAACTGTACCTAACTTAAAAACTTTGGGTCTAATGAGTGTATATGTAAAGACTGAGAATATTGATGTAAAGACTATTGCTGGAGGACTGAACAAAGAGTTTTACTGTCTCAGTACAGAAATATTTAACAACTGTCAAAAAGGCAGAAATCGGAATTGCCACAGGGTGAAAACTCAAAGCACTCATTTTTTTTAATATAAAGAAACCAACTAAATAAACACTTCAAATAGATACATTAGACAAATGTAACTTGAGAAGAAAAAAAAAAAGTGTATGCACTTCAAAACTTTCTTCGCATGTGAAACGAAACCTGTGTCGTAGCCCTTGGAGAGGCCGCAGATAAAGTCATGAGCGTTGGCTTTAGTGGCGGCGGTAATGACGGCTTCCATCGGGGCATCCGTGAGGCCGTAGGAGATGTTTTTCTGCACCGAGCGAGCAAACAGGACCGGCTCCTGACTGACCAGCGCCACCTACGACAGCACCAAAAGCTACAGCCGCTTCACGTGTAAACACTGCCCCCTTGTGGTCATTTTTTATTACTCAAAACTGCAGTGCAGGTGTTTCATGCACTTAAAGCATCACTGGGCAGTAGCATTCTGGTCACACTCAATTGCGCATGCACACAATATCTCACACATAAACACTCACTTACACACATAAGCAAATAAAGCAAAGATCTTAAGGATCCTTCCAGGTAGGAGCTCACCCTGGAGTGAAGGAAGCCGTGCTGGTAGTTTTGAACCGGACGCCCATCAAGTAATACTTGGCCCTGCTGTGGAGCGTAGAAGTTCTCCAGCAGACACACGCAGGAGCTCTTGCCACTGCCTGAGGGGCCCACCAATGCTGTCACCTCGCCTGGGCGAATGCTGAAGGAGACGTTCTGCAAACAGAACGCAATGGGATTCAGCTTCACCTGCATGTACATTCAGTGTTATCAAAACCAGCATTTTGCAACACAGTCCTCAGGAACCACCAGACGGTCCACATTTTTAATCTGTCCCACTTCTCTATTGGCCTGAACCAAGCCACTAATAACACTGAACCCCTGGAACAGCTATACTGGGAGCTGGCTGGAGCAAAAAGATGGACTGTCTGGTTGGTACATGAGGACTGGGTTAAGCAAAACAGCTCTAAACCAACCCACATAAACAAAGCACTTTCAACATTCAAATGAATGGCTAAATTGCCAGTAACACTACCTTCAGGACTTCAGTGTCTGGTCGGGTGGGGTAGGCGAACGTCACGTTGTTGAACTCCACCAGACCTTGGAGGGTGTCCGGCGCTTCAGTGCCCTCTGATGCGTGCTCGGACTTCCTGTCGATGTACTCAAACACCTTCTCAGCTGCCCCCACCCCCTGCATCAGGCCCGTGTAGACGGATGACATGCTCTGCAAAGCAAACAGCAGATGGGCATCAGCCAAACATGGGCCACTCGAAATGCCTGTGGACCTTGCAAGCCCAAGCACTCAAACGCAGCTGACCTCAAGACATTCTCCAAGTTCGAGCTCGTAGATGATGAAAGAAATGAGGGTCCCTCCGCTTATCTGGCCCGTCACCACCAGGTGGCCACCGTAGAACAGGATCACCACCTGCAAAGCCAGCTCCGAGATCTACAGAGAAGCATACGCCGTCATCCATAAGACCAGCGGGATTCTTTATGATATCATGTACATGATGGTGGGCATTGCATGGGCCTCTTTGCTATCTTGTACCTACAAGCACCTGAAGGCCATGGAATTTAAGCAATGTCCTTGAACAGGAAGTAGCTTCCAAAAAAAAAACTGCGACCTCATAAGAACACGGCAGAATGATTCTTATGTTCTGTAGGAGAACGATGACACGTGATATCACAAGACGATGAGGTATCACAACACCAAGATCTTAAACCCAGTGCTACTTAACCTCAAGACAAACAATGCCAGTGTGACTAAGTATCATCTCTGTATAATACATGAATTACTAATGAACTCTGTTATGGAGCTAATATTAGGATGAAAACATCTGAACAATAACATAATGCTAAGCTATAAGTGCTCGGGAACTCATGATGCAAGTCTGATATCAAAGGCTCCACCCACACATTTGTAGGCCACAGTTCATTGCCATTACAAGAAACCATCTAACTAAAATTAAAAACAATAAATAATATATAAGCTTGGGTTTCACACCTAACAGACACCAAACAAACATTTAAGTCTTAATTCATACAAAAAAAAAAAAAGCAAAGTACAAATGTATGCAAGCTGTAGGGTAGCTGAGGACTGGTTCCTCTGGATGCTTGTTGCCACAGCAACTCACACAGCTGGACCACATGAAGCAGGCATAAGCCAGCGCCTGTTTTTTGTTGAGCCTGTAGACATCCAGCAGGCGGCGGTGGTAGCCGTCGGCCTCCCGCCCCTCGCAGGCGAAACTGCGCACCGTGCGCATGGCTGATACCGTCTCCTCGGCAACCCTGTTGGCCTGGGCCAATGACGCCTGCACCTCTTTAGTCAATTTCTGCAAAATGGTTTAATGGGACTGATCATTACATAGTACCATATTATGAGAACAATCAGAGCTTTGGACTAATAGATGAAGCACCCATGCATACATTACACACATCGATTTATACATACACACATCAACAAAACCACACACTGTGTCTACGTTCCCATTTCAACACAAGCTCATTCACTCATAGTTCTGTAAATATTATTTATTCACTGTAGCACCCTTGTTGTTGTGAGTGGTGATGTGGTGATTATTCCTGTGGTAGTAAATAAATAGTTAAATAATCTAACTGGCAAGAGCTTGTCAAAGCACAGTTATAGCCTTAGAACATTTGATTAACAGGCTCGGGTGTTTTGAGCTTGAACCGAATAACCAGCTGGGGTAATTCAAAGACTGCACTGGAAATATCTGTCCTAGAAGCCAATTCACACAGCTGAGCAGGAAGTCAACTTCACTGCCACCTAACTAGGTTCTTTGGCACCCCCTTGTGGCAGCCTTGCCTTGTAGTGCTTGCCATAGAGCTGGGAGATGAAGGCGATGTAGGGGAATCCCATGATTATGACGAGGGTGAGCTTCCAGGACATTCCAAACATGAAGATGAAGTAGCCGGCGCCCTTGATGAAGCTACGCAGGAACATGTTGACGTTCTGGGTGATCAGGTCGCTCACCTGTGTCGTGTCTGACGTCAGCCGTGATGTGATGTCACCTGTGAGGCAACATGCCGTGACATAAAACATTTAAACACCTGACACGGAGCCACGGACTACCGGCGATGCCGTTTCTGTTCTCCAGAACGTCCTAGTCTTCCAACTGCACTAGAGAGACAATTGACTAGATGAGAATTAACTTGAAGTAATCTGTTTCTCAGTAGTAGGGTCCCATTAAGGTCTCAGTCCCCTTGTACCCATAAGTCCCACACACATAGAAATACTGTTCCATTCTTGTCCTGGCTTTTCCAGATTCAAATGCTCTGTTTAATCTGTTTTGAGTGTATCTTATATCAGCCCACGGAAATGGGGCGGAACCGGACGCCCTGCTTCCTGACGAGAGGCTCCACCTGTGTGGTTGGCGTCGAAGAATGCGATCTCCTGGCGCATCAGTGACCTGAAGAGGAGGTCCCTCAGCCGTATGCTCAGCCTAGCGAAGGTCAGCGCAAACACGCCCCCGCGGAAACCTATGGCCACGGAGCTGAATGGAAGGACACAGCCGTTCAGAACGACACAGCCATCACCAGGGACCAAAGAACGACCGCAGCTGTATCCTGGTCCGCCGACGAGGCGGAAGGAGACCGAATGGCACCACTCACCTGACCAGGGCCAGCACGGTGAGAATGACCATGGGCTTAGCAAAGTAGTCCATACTCTTGTGAATCACGATACCGTCAATGGCTTTGCCAGTGTAAAATGGGATAAAGGCCTCACCTACAGAAACACAAAAACAAAGGTGTTCACGGACCAAAATTAGTGCTTTTAATGGATTGGGGGGGGTCATGTTCACCATATGTTCAAGAACTCCTACTCCCAACTAGGTTCTTGGCCAGATTAACAATGGCTTGCAGCTTTACTACCTGGTTCAGGTATATGAGGAGTGGACTGAGAACCTCAGGCCTGCTCCACCTAAACATTTTATCTTAGAAATAAATAAGTACATAAATAGATAAACAACCAAATAAAAGGTACTAAAGCCAGTGAGCATCACTAACTGTATTTGATGGTAATAGATTCATTGAAGGATTAAAAATGGGCTTTTAAGGAATATGCTGTGGAACGTATTGTCTGGTTTGGTGTTATAATGCAGAGAGCTGTAAAATGGGTAATGTGGTAACTACACAACACACCATCCTGGATGTGTAACTGGGCCAGCCATCGATACGTTTGTGTGTAAGGGCAAAAGGGAACCTACTATGGTAGCAGGGTAGAACCACAGCGATGTGTAATGCAAACAGCAAACCGTCAATGATTCAGAGCGTAAAATGGCACCACCGCTGTTCAAGAGTAGAGTTCACTAATATACAGGAAACCAGCCTGATACATTTCACATCTAAAATCACAATCCAGCTTCACTGAGTTTTTTGTTTTTGTTGAAGAACAGTGCAATGCATTTTTAGCTGCAGTAAAAAGAATGAACAGCAAGAAAAATCTCTACAGAGCATGTTCTACTTCTGATTAGAGGTGTGGAGGGATGTAAAGTCCACATTTAAACCAAATGATGGCAAAGTGTAATATTGCGAGCGTGGTACGACTAAATCCTACTGTCACTTCAAAGTGCTAATCTTCCGTTGATCATGAAACAGCCGGCTCAAACAAAAAAGAGGTTTTCCTAACTAGTGTGGCTCACTATTTGACATACATTTACAAAGGACCATAAATAGTTAATAATGTGTAGTTAAAGATTATCTGTATGTTTTGGTAAGTAGAGATAATGTTTCCTTTCAATTACTCTCTTCAGCTTCAAAATCTCTATTACATTAATCTTTTATTTACCAACTACTCTGAATGATTCAGTATAACTACTTAATAACTACTAAAATTGATGACAAATGTATGAAGTTACAAGTGTAGATACTGTGAGGGCAGGTCCTTAGAGTGTGAG
The DNA here is from genome assembly GCA_028565775.1 of Sternarchorhynchus goeldii. Taxonomy (NCBI): domain Eukaryota; kingdom Metazoa; phylum Chordata; class Actinopteri; order Gymnotiformes; family Apteronotidae; genus Sternarchorhynchus; species Sternarchorhynchus goeldii. The sequence goes on along the minus strand of JAOXYF010000028.1, from coordinate 16,396,667 downwards.
GGGTTAATACCAAGTGTTTCATGGAGAAGGCGTTACAGAGTAGTGTAAACACTCACACACAGCGGAGAGGAGAAGGAAGAAGAAGGCCATGGTCAGGAGCCCTGAATCCTGCTTACAGTAGGACAACAGACGGCCAATTGTGGCCCCGGAGTTTGGCTGGCCCTTTGGCCCCTTGCCCACCGTTCGGTTCTTCTCCTCGGGCTCTTCACCCTCCCATGTCTCCCCCTCCTCTGCTCCCTCTCCATCCACCAGCCTCTCGCACTCCTCTCCGGCCGCCTCGCCACCCCGTGCCCTCGCCAGCAGCCTCCAGAGAACCACCGTGGCGACAGCTGCGCCGCACGTCCAGCCGAGCAGGCCAAAGAACCAGGGCTCATGCGCCAGATCGCCCTCCTCGGACAGCACCAGCAGCTTCACCAGCGCGTAGCTCAGCACCACCATCCCAGACAGGGTCGCCAGAGGGCGCAGCCGCGCCACACGCTGCGGCCCGTCCCTCTGGTTCCACAGCACCCCGACGCAGGCCCCCAGGAGGAGGCACACCCGCAGGAGGAGTGTCCCCCACAGGTCCAGGAGGGAGCGGTGCACGTCGAAGCCTTCAACATCGTCTTCAAACACCTCCAGACTAGATCCCTGGGCGTAGAGCACTGTGGTGATCACTATGTCGACAAAGATGAATGCCAAGTTGCAACCGACAATCACAGAAACTCTCATCTTCTGTCTTGTATTGAAGAAAGGTGAATGACAGTATTATGATGAGCAAATAAACCTTAGACCCACTCTGCAGTTATAGTAGCCTGTATGAAATACGGTAATATTGTTAGAAGCAGCTTTGCATCTGATCTGTTAACCTGTACTGAGGCCAAAATAAGTCCTGCCGACAGTGCTTGGGCTCACAGCTCCAATCTTACAGTCTAACAACATGCCGGCACCTTTAGTCAGTTATGATTACGCGCATGTTTAAAATGCAGTTACACAACAGCCACGCGTTAAAAGTATGAAAAGCCGGACACGACGCTTAGATGAACCTGCTCCTTCTGAATGCGTGGGTCACCGACCGGTGTACTCTTGATAAACTCCGTATCAAGCATAAAGAGATATACCTTCTAAAAAATATTTCAACATGCTCAGTGAATGAAATGAAAAATCTTTTTCAACAATGTAGTTAATCTAATCGCTGTTCTGTCTTAATTCATAAGTGAGTCCCGGTGCGCTGAAACCCGGTTGCATTTGTACGCAGTGCGATATGTAACCAACAGTCCGGAAGCGAACAAGGACAACCTGAAGCTCCACCTCCATTACGGTTGCACTAATGAGAGAGCTTATGTCAACCAGGGACACGCCTACACGCCACGGGCACGAGTACACAACAGTGCCTGCTATTGGTCTATTTTTGACAAGAGAATAACCTGCAAGCTGTAAGAGCAAGCTTCAAAAATTAAGACAAAGTTGCGCCTGTGATGCTATAAAAAATCCAAAGCATCTTTTGTAACGCCTTAATATCAGCTTGCTTAGACATGTAAAATGGATTACCTGAATGACGAAGTTTATTATTAACTTTCATATGCAATGCGGGAGCTTTTAATGTAATACCTAGGTAAGAGTAAGTCAGTGAGTCAGTCGGCGTGTTGTAATAACGGTAATTCAGGAGTTGCCTTTTGTACTTCAAGAGATTTCCTCAGAAAGCCTGAGCTTACATCAGAAGCGGTCGTTGGTGGTAACCGTTCGTTGTTTAGGTTGTTCCCTAAATTGTGTGTGTGTGTAAATAAATAATTTGGGGTAAAAATAATAAAAGGATGGTAGAAGGAAACAAGTTCCAACGAGGAAAAGTATCGCAAACAATCAGTGCTGATATGTTTATATTTATTAACAGTAACGTCGCAATCCAAGGTGTTTCCTTCAATTTTCAATTCAAGTTTTAAGAAGAAAACATGATCTGGGTTAAAAAAAAAGAAAAAAAAAAAAGTTCCAGTCATTCTTGGATGATCATATGCAGTACTGGATCTGTCAATATGTACTGAATGAGTTAAATGTTAATCATAAATATCTTCCCTATAGGTCTGAATCCTATATTACATGCATGAACATACAAATAATGGACTAACTGTTGTCAAATGCCAGTTATGGCATTTCTGTTTCCTGAATTTAAAACGATCTTAACAGATCTTAAAGGTAATCTAGCCATTAAGCCTGGCAGATTTTCCAGAAAATCACATAACCAGAAGCAATAAGATCACTGTGATGCCATACATCTGAAATATGAAATTTCCCAGAACCCATCACTATCACATCCATGTTCAATTTAATAAACTCAGTCCGACTCAGATTATATCAGATCAGAGTCAATTTATGTTCAATCCTGTACAAAATTCTCCCCTATCAGGATATGTGCTCTTTAATGTTTCTCAAAAATGCCTCAAATCACACCACCTGTCCAGTATCCACTGTGCTCTGTACCTAAGTCAGAGAACTGCACACCATCTATGGTACTGATCTCTTTTCCATTGAAGTGCAGGCTGTGCTGAATCACATGCAGCCTCTGTAGGGCGCTGCCGAGCTGCAAGCAGGTGTCTGTCCAGACTGGTGGCAAAATGTCCTCAGTGCATTTGGTATTCCAGACCGTTCTTCCTGTCCTCCGGAGCAGTCTGGACTGTGCTAAGCACAGTCTCCACAGGGAACGTCAAGAACAGGCCATCTCGTAGCTTCTTTGGTGAGGGACACTCGTCCGGAGGGCACAAGGGCTCAGTGACGGTCAGTGTTATGGAGCTGATGTTCCTGCTCCGGCGTTTGGCGCTTTTCTTCTCCTGCTTATAAGCAGCATTCATGTTGGAAAAAACCTGAAATAAGTCGGATAAATGAGTTGAATAAATAAGCTTAGAAAACACAAACCAACAAATCATAGCTCCTTTTTAAGGGACCGCTTAAAATGATTCAATATTACATATGTTTAAGTGGTAAATGCATGTGAATCTTTGCTTTCAGTATATGGTATGACCCCTTTATGCAGCAATAACTGCAACTCAACATGTCCAGTAACTGTTCATCGATATTTCACAGTCGTGGGAGGAGCTGTTGCCCATTCATCTGTACAGAACAGCTTCAGGTCCTTTGACAACATTTCTATTGGAATAAGGTCAGGACTTTAGCGACCATTCCAAAACGTTACCTTTGGTAGAATTACTTGTTGCTTAGGGTTAATGTATTGCACCATGACTGTCTTGTGATTCAGTTCATGGACAGATTGCCTGATATTTAACTTTTGAATTGCTCCATCAATGATGGCAAGCTGTCCCTTCCCAGATACTGCATGACAGGTCCAAACCATAACGCTACCACCACCATGTTTCACAGAGCCATGACACTACCACCACCGTGTTTCACAGATGGGATAAAATTATGCTGATATGCAGCATTTTCCTTTCTCCAAACATAGCACTCCTCATTTACACCAAAAAGTCCTATTTTGGTCTCATCCATTCACAGATTCTGGCTTATCCACATGATCTTTGGCAAGCAACAGACGGGAGTAGTGGCTTTCTCTTTGCAAACATATCGAGCACACCACTGCTGTTCAGTGTTCTGATGGTGGACTCATAAATATTAACGTGCAGGAAGCCTTTAGTTGCTTACAAGTTACTCAGGTTCCCTTGTGACCTCATGAAGTATTACACGCCTTGCTCTGGGAGTTATCTTTTTTAGGGAGGGTAATAATGGCCTTGATTCTCCCTGCATTAGTGCACAATCCAACAATGGACTGGTAGAGTACAAACTCTTCAGAGGGGGTTTTAAATATTTTTTCCAGCCCGATGAGCATCAACAACTATTTTGTCTTTTTTTGTTGTTGTTGTTGAGGTCCTAAAAATGTTCTTTCTTTGTGCCCTGAAACAGTTCCTTAGATGATACACTTTCTTCCTGTTGTAATTTGTACATTTTTATAGATGACAGTATATCACACTGTGAAAAACCTGCTTGAAATACGTCTGTGATTATGGTGTGGTGCTGAGCTGATAGTGACTGGTGATCATAAAATTTGATTGTTTTACAGCTCATGAAAACAAGAAATGTAAAATCTATACATGTCTTGGACATGTGACATAACTGGGTAGATTCTAGTCGATGGTCAATAAATTCACCGTTTGTTTGAGCTGGTTTTGGTGCTCCTGAAGAGTGGAGAGGAAGATGCTATTGTCCTCCTCGCTGAGGGCATAACCACCTGGCCTCTGCCCATAACTCTGCTGATCCAGCATCATCTAGCAGACACAACAGAGAGACGGTAGCAGAAGAAAAGCCTGCACCTTCTCATCACTTTTTCTGAAGTGTGAACTGTTGCTATAATGGGTGTCCAGTAAAGATTAGTAACTGCAAGAGCAGCTTGGACCTGGAGTAATTTGATTAGATCTTCAAATAGGAAAATCTAAATATTTTATCCTCAGCAAAAAGCAATCCTAATAAACATTAATTATATATTTATTTTTAAAAGAGTTTATTATTATCTCAATAATTCAAAGGCTCATAAATCAGAACAGACTGGTGCATGTATGTGTATGATATTCTTCATTTATTTGCTTGTTTGTTTGTTATAAATGATGTTCTTCATTTGTTTGTTTGTTCCAAGATGTTCTTTATTTGTGTAAATTTGTTATAAGTAATATTCTTCATTTGTTTGTGTTCTAAGTGATGTTCTTCATTTATTTATTTGTTTGTTCTAAGATGTTCTTCATTCGTTTGTTTGTTTGCTATAAAGTGATGATCTTCATTTGTTTCTTTGTTTGTTCCAGCTCTCTGACTGCAATGACTGACCCTACCTCTCCAGGCATGCTTGCCTTCCTGTTGAACATTAGGAAGTATGGAGTAAACTTGGTGGCAGGGTTGACGGCTGTGCGGAACAGGGCTACGACCTGCTCGAGGAAGTCGGCCCACTCCACCTGCCTCTCGGCCACCAGCTGCTTTATGGCGTCTCTCAGCAGGGCGACGCTGTGGTCGTACAGGGCGTTCCTCTGCGGCGGATCCGCCGCCGACACCTTCTGGCTGATGCTCCACCTCTCGCGAAGGTGCTTAGTCACCTGAAATACCACACCATTGCACACTCAGGTGGCACTTCATGTACTGACATCTACATCATGTCTGTTGCCATGCACAGTTTGGGTTAACCCTCCTCTACCCAAGAAATACATTCTGCATACAAGTTATTTTTACTTAAGCTGTCTTACAACAGTATGAAAATGTGAAATTTTACACATTGCTAAGATATATTTTTTGCAGTGAATGGTTCACCACCGAAAGTAATATATGGTTAGCTGTGATTCTGTGGTCAAAAACTGATCAGTGATGAACAGGGTAGATAGTGGCTGATAAACTGCATGGGCTACAGTGAGTAATTCTCAAATTCCCCCTAAAAGCTGGAATATCTTGTGAAGAGGCCAGTAAGTGCATGTAGAAGATGAAACTATTAACAATATGTCTTTATGGAAGCTGATTTTACCTCATCACAGAAGTCAGCACTTTGAGAGCAAAATATAGTCTTTGCTGACCCATACCTGGAAAATATGTGTCTGGATGTAATCTCATATGAGAAAACAAATATCTGTAATCATAAACTCAAATGAATGTTTGTGTGGGTGTACCTGTAAATAGATGAGGAAATGCATCTTGCCACACAGAGGGAGTCTTTCTTTTGGACAGGAAACACTTCCACCCACTTACTGTAATAATCTGTGATGATGACAGTGTGCGTGTTCCCCCCATGCGTACTGCCTGGAAACGGACCTGGTTTCAAACACAGGCAGACGTAATTCATTCCATTTCAGGTTCGCAGCTCTGTGGTTGATGTGGCTGAACTGAACTTATGAACACTCTTACCCATTATTTCAACCGCCACGATCTCCCAGGGCCCGTCGACCTTTATGGGCCGCACTGTCCGCTCAAGGTTTTTACTGCGTTCTGCATGCTGACACGTCTCACACACCTTGATCTAAATACGGCCAAAGCACATAGATGTAGAAAGCGAAATCACTGCATTGGACACTCAAGCCTCACCGGTAGCAAGATCTACATAAACAGAGCCACCGACCCATTCCACCACGTCCTTGACGATGCCGAGCCAGTAGTACTTGCTCTGGATCCTGTGAACTGTTTTCTTCTGACCCAGGTGATGGCCGACGTCGTTGAAATGACACTCCAAGAATATCTCCCTCTTGCGTTCAGTTTCGATCACTACTTCACGCTTCTCCTCCTTCTTCGGACCCACGTAATACAGCCGGCCGTCTACCGGAGACGAGAGAGGGGTTACAGAGGTTATTGCACAATATAAACAGAAAATAACAAAATAGAGGTAATATCGGATGATTTCCCTTTTAGCCTTCTTATGTTTTGGGGTTTTATAGTCAATAACATAAAATAATATCTTTATGTCTTATTTTATAAAGTTAAAGCCCATCATCAAGTGTTTGAAGGTAAAATATTTATTTGACCAAGAAAAAACGACCAGAACTATAGACAATAATCCGGTTAAGAAACAGATTCGACTGGCTATTGATTACTGCATGCACTCACCGTCAATCATAAATTTCTGGGCATATCGTTTAAGATTTTTTTTCCGGATAGGGTTCATAGCTTGAGGGTAACATCCCTCGGCTACAAACGTGTATATGTCCCCAAGTCGGCTAGAGCTCGATTCTACTACCTCTTCCTCAGCGACCTGCAAAGAGTCCACGCTCAGCATTTTGGGATGATAAAGAAAAACCTAACCATTACAGACCAAATAAAGAAGCCGAGAAATCTTTAATCGGTATTGTTACATTTCTTAGGCTCGGGTTTGATCTAAGCCATGTGAATATTCAAAATATTGAAGCAAACATTCTCGACACAACAACCAACAACAGGATGGCATCAATTGACGGACCAGGAAATACATGAACACGCAAAGCAAGCCAGAAAAAAACCCTTCATAAAGTTACAAAATATTGAATAGCAAAATATAAAAATGTCTGTCTGTCTTCTCTGCGTTACTAAACGTTATCAAATTATGGAGTTTTATTTTCTCCTGATAATACACTTATTTCTGAATTATTCTTTCAGAGCAATGGTTGTTTCCTTTCGGACATATAAGTTGTTGGACCAAAACAAAACGACATCCGGTGGAGAACTCGTTATCTAGAGCTCCCTACAATTACATTAAACCAAATCAAGTTTTATGTATCACATCTTATAGAATAATAAGAAAAGCGTAAACATTACTTGTGTGTAGCGAGTACCCTTCTAAAAAGATACAGTTAATTGGTAGAATTGCACTATGTGTATTTGCTATACGTTATAAAAAAGACGTAATGCAGAAATTCTATACCTGTACTTGTTATTACACTGATAACATTTTTATTGAGGAATACAAACTCCATGTTCGGTTTGTTTCAGAAGGTCAGTTTAGGAAGGACTATCAGCACGTAAGTGATGATCTGGCAATAATACAGTTGAAGTGGTATTTATGTGTGTAGCGCTGCTGTAATATCAGAAAAAATCTTTACGGTTCGGATATTTTCTTTTCCACATTCTAGATCCTCGGGTCTCTGGGTTGTGTCACTGATGCGCAGTTTGACGATGTTCTCAAAAAAGTGAATACATTTTGGAGAATAAGTTCTTCTCTCTCTCAAATAAAAAGATACCTAAATGATTAAAAGGACCATCAGTTGACACATATGTAAACAGGCATTTAAACTGTACGCTCACAGATCCAGGCGGAGGTCGAGAGGCGCAAGAATCTTGCAGTACAGTCAGCGGAACGAAAGGCGATAATAAAAGAAACGTATAAACCACTTCATGAGCACGTCTATTGCTTACAGGTAAATACTAACCCACAGCACGGGACTAGTAGTCAACAGTGTTTCAAGCGATGTTGAATTCATAATAACAAAATATATGGCAGTAATGTTAGACTCAACAGTCAGTACTATGTTACTGATAAATTATATGATAAAAAAATTATACTCATATGCTCCTCTATAGGAGTCACACTTGGCCCCTGAGTTTGTAGACATTGTGAAATACTGTCACAGAGATGATGCTACTGAAAAAGGACTGTTGGATCTCCTCACCACAGAGGCAGGCATGACATCCTTTTACGGTTTCTAAAACAGCTGTATTAAGTGCTTGCTAAAATTCAGTAGGAAAATGGATTGAAATCTTTTTCTGCATGCCCACACAAAATTAAGCTCTTTATGAGAGTGTGTGTGTTTGTACAGTGCCCCGAGTGTACCGTTTTCCAGTCTTCACCAAGGATTTCTGCAAGAATTTGGTAGAAGAGCTGGAGCACTTTGAACGGTCCAATGCTCCAAAAGGCAGACCGAACACTATGAACAACTATGGGGTATCCAGTCATGTTTACTGTCTGATCTATTCACTACAGATCTCACATAATCCATTTAATTCACCAGCATGATGGCTAATGTTGGTTGCTACTATAACAATCAGTCCTACTTTCTTGATTCTACCCTTGTGTTTTGTTGTCCGTGGTACTTGAGGGTAACTGCCGAACATGTGCAACCCAGGTCCTGCTGGACGAGATGGGCCTGGATGAGGGCCTGGTGGGCCCGCTAAGGGAGGAATACCTGCGACCGCTGAGCTCACTGCTCTACCCAGACTGCGGGGGGCGCTGGCTGGACAGCCACAAGGCATTCGCCGTGAAGTACGCCGTGCACGAGGACGTGGAGCTCAGCTACCACTACGACAACGCCGAGGTGACGCTCAACGTCTCGCTGGGGAAGGACTTCGCTGGTGGGAACCTCTACTTCGGGGACATGAGACAGGTATGGAGAGACAGCCCCAGTTGGGAGAGGCTGGGCTAAGTCTATGGTGGTGTACAATTCACTCATGTGGTGTATTTAGGGTTAACCCAAGAAGTTGAATTAGGAGGGGAGTGAGGAGATGACTGTTGGAATTATGTAGCTTATAGCAATTAATAAACTCTCATTAATAGACAATACATAGACCCCCCCCCCCAAATAAATTATAAGTATTTAATTTTACAATTTCATAAGGTTGATTTATTTTAGTAGACTTTATATAGATGCTACAAGATGACCATTAGAAAGGTAATTAAACAGAGACACAACCAGGCATGACAGTTTGTTCAGTTCATTCAGTTCAAGTTTTGTTATATAGTGCTTTGCAAATGTTCCATGGAACGTTAGAGGGCAACCGAGTGCTCGGTGTGTTGTGTGTGTGTTGTGTATGTCCACGTGACCCAGGTGCCCTTGAGTGAGACGGAGTGTGTGGAGGTAGAGCACCGAGTGGCGCAGGCCGTGCTCCACCGCGGCCAGCACATGCACGGCGCACTGCCCGTCTCGGCAGGTTGCCGCTGGAACCTCATCGTGTGGATGCGGGCGTCACGGCAACGCAACCGCCTCTGCCCCATGTGCGGCACCGCACCCTGCCTGCAGCCCGCCGGAGACGGCCACGGGGACGGCTTCACGGCCGAGCTCGACCAGGAGGGCACGTGCGTCTCCACGTGAGCTCCATCGCGCCGGCGAAACCCGGCCAGGACATTGGCTGATTCCCTAACCTGTGTCAAAGAAACTCTCGGCTGTTTATTAGAATATCACAAGCCAATCAAAGAAAAAATGCTGAAATTAATTGTGGATATTGTGTGATGGAGCCACTATTTCAAATTAAATATAGAATAAATATTTTATCATACTGATTATACACAGTGTCCATTACTATTCATAAACAGAAACAAACAACCATGTACAAAGTGTGCTTGAATTTCCTTTTTGAATAAATAAATTGATCTATCTATACATCTATTGAATATTCAAAATTGTAGTGAAATGCAATTTTGTTTCCAGAAAAAGCATCATCAGCTGTATAAGCAAAGTGCTTCTGAATTTGTAGGAGGAGGAACCAGTTAATATTTTAAAAAAGTAAGGGTTTAAATCATAACATTTACTCCATTGGGATCAGTTCAGTGTTGATCAGTTCAGTGTAGATCAGTTCTTTTTCATAAGAACAGAGAAGTCCTCTTGTTCACTTCCTGTACGGCGAGCACACAGGTCTGGGTCTTTTTACATCGCCACACCCGGACTCCAACCTAGTCCCACCGCTCCTCACACAAACCAAACACACCGTTCTTCTGCTGCTTCGAGTTTTGGAAAATCAGGGAACAGCGTGTCATTTTAACACACCGTTATGTTTTTTTTTTTCTTTTGGTAGTTTCTTTTCCTCTGGGGTTCTTTTAAGCCACATGGGAAGTTGTAAACAGGAAGAGGAAAGAGCCCATAGAGTGAGCATGGTGTACACTGTGTCCTTGACATGAAAACTTGGCCTTTGTTCAGTGTTCCTTTCCCCTGAAGTCTTAGGTAAGCCATTTTAGCTTAGTATTTTAAATTTTGGGCATTT
>JAOXYF010000028.1:16364544-16382106 GCA_028565775.1 Sternarchorhynchus goeldii | reverse complement strand
CATGCTGATTGGTGCACACTAGTCTCAACATGCTGATTGGTGCACAGCAGTATCGACATGCTGATTGGTGCACACTAGTCTCAACATACTGATTGGTGCACAGTAGTCTCAACATGCTGATTGGTGCACACTAGTCTCAACATGCTGATTGGTGCACAGCAGTATCGACATGCTGATTGGTGCACACTAATCTCGAGTCACTATTACCCATGCTATTGCTTCAGGATGGTATTTTTCTCTGTTTTCAAAACTGAGACAGCAGACTGGAGTCATTTGGCTTTTAATGCATTGGTATTCTTACCCAGCTTCATGAGAGAGTGAGTCATATGTTTATGGATCACAGTGAAATACATGATCAGTTTGGGGGAAAATATGTTCACATGATTGGCTTTGTCACAATATCTGAATACTCAAAAATCTACCCTGTCCTATGGAAGACAAAGCCATCCTTAAAAGACATATTTCTTGCCATCATCCAGCAATGAACACCTGAAAAATCAATCAGTGTTAATTTTTTACAATTGATTTGCATCTTTTTTTCTGATTGCTTGACAAGTTGCTTGACACTGATACCACAGTGGCCTCAACCTGGATACAAACATTTGATTGGACCTGCCTCAGAACTGCCTGACTCAAATCTCACTCTACATTTCCTCATTCTGTACAGCTCTACCCCACAGCACCTCAGTTCAAGCTGCTTCATACCACACTGCCCTACATCGAGAGGTGGGTATTCCAGGTTCAGAAAGTTAAAATCCTCACCAGGATTTTACTCAGCCTTTCTAGATTACACTGATTCCATTAAACTAATTTACTAATTTTACCTGCTGGCTTCCACTAATAAGAGAATCTGTGAAAGTTGATCAAATTCCTGGTGAGGGTTTTGTGAACCTGGAATATCCACCTCTACTCATACCACAAAGCTTCACACCATAACACCTCACTCCACACTGGCTGTACTGCAAGTTCCAAAAAAAACCCCACTACCAACCCCCCTCCCCCCTCCCCCAACTGCAACAGTTCAGACCAATCATAAACTTTATCGCAACTCAAGTGCAAATGTCACTGGGAGACACCGTACTCTCATCAAACCACTCACGCAACCTTGTTCCTACTCCCCTGGCTACTGCGAACATGTTTGTTCGATGTGTTTGTACTAGTAACTAGGATAGGGCAAGTCCAAAAGACCTACATACTGCCCCTGCCACGTCCCAGTTCCACCCCAGCTCGAGCCCAACCACACACCCCTGTTCCGCCCCACCCCCACCCCAGGAGCTGCTCACCTGAATACCACTGAGAGAGGCCACCCCCATGTAGAGGAAGACGCCATAGAGCACCGGCATGGGAATAAACTGGGAGGGCGAAGAAAACACAACAGAAGAAAACCCCACTAAAACACTTCAGCCCCACACAAAACACACACACTCACACATGCATGTACACATGTACAAACACACACACACACACACAGATACCTGGTTGGCTGATGATAAAATAAAAACTCAGTTAATCTCGTTTTGAAGACTGACCTGATCTGTAGATATAGTACACTAGTCTAATTTTCTGTGAAATTTGGATACAGTTTCGATACAATTTATACGGGGACTATGCAGCTAAATCCACTGCTCTGCCAATTATGGTTTGTTGTGCCTGAACTGAGGTAACTGAGGGCGGGCCATAACAAGAGCCAATGTTTCCTATTTTCTGAAGCTCCTCCCATCATTGACAGTTGAAGCTGATTGCTCATTGGCTCTTGGGCTGTGAAGGTGGAGAATGAGTCTGGAAACCAGAAACTGCCAAAATGGAGAATGCTCAAGGGACTTCACTTTAACAACCTATTTAAATGAAGCCATTTTTGACTCCGCCCATGTCCTCCCCTTGTATACCTTTGCTGCTAAGAGAGAACCTTGGTGGGAGGGGTGTGGCCTTGATAAGAGGGGCTTGGTCATGATGGGAGGGGCGTGGCTTCCGGGTTATCACACAGTACTTTTACCTGCAGGATTGGGGCCAGGAAGATGGAGCTTCCGGTTAGCACAAAGACCAGGGTGCCAGTGACTCGCTGCTCCCTGTGAGCCGGAGAGGAGTTGGGGATATGGAGGAATCAAACAAGCCCAACAACAATGAACTGCTGGACCAACACGTCTCTTGCTTTCTTTGAGTTTAATTGTGTGTGCATATTTAGTAACTAAACCAGAAGCCTTTGAAATTCACAAAAATGTTAAATTATCATTAGACTACACAGTACAATCCTATTGAACTAATTTGTTATTGTTGTTGTTAATATTAACTAAGATGTTACTGTCCTTTATTTGTGTTTATTTTTATTTTATTTTGTAAGTTTGCGTGTGGAAATCTCCAAACGGACCGCTGAACCAAACCGTGAAGAAAGCTTGTCGGGGACAGGCGTCAGCATACCTCACGCCCAGGAACTGCGGCTGCTCGCCCGGGGCACTGGACTCGCTCTCCATCTTGAGGGAGTCGACGTGGGCGAGGGAGATGACGGTGGCAGCTACGTACCAAGGCAGGCCCATGACGGAGCTTACAGCCATCAGAACTCCCACCCAGAAGAGGTCAAGGTGGTAGCCGCACCCTTTCTGTTCAAAACCGAGGGTAGAATGGGGGAGGTGGGTGGACCAGGTCTGAAGATCCTGGTCTGAAAATCAGAGCTGTAACCACAGCAAGCACTAAAAACAAGCGTTCAGCATTCATTCGCTTTCTGACTCAAGAACATTTAAAGATGTTTTTTTACCCTTGAAATCACTTCTTTAAATGCCTAATGTTGCGTGAGTGTACATTGACATTTCTTTTTCACGTAGAACATCTTCTTCTCATGTAGAACATCTTTGAGCTCTTCAACGATCTGCCGGGGCGAGGTACCTTCAGTTTGTTCTCCTTCCGGTTGACGATAACGGCACTGATCTGCTGGTCCATGAAGATGAGAATGGTAACCAGCAGGGCAGGGACAAAGCTGGCCAGGTACACCCACCACGGGTTCTTCCCGAACGGTATGACGAGCCAGCCTCGGTCTGGACGTGTCGGCTACACACATCGCAGTGGAGAGGGGGTTAAACAGAGAGCGTGACAACCAGCGCAAGAACGTTTCCTAACAGTAACTATAAAAGGAGAAAATAAAATAACAATACAATATTTGTATTATACATTAATTAATATTAAATACAATAAATTCAAGAATTTTCCTGCAAATGTGCTTTAAAATGGTAAGTTAATATAAAGGCAATTGTCAGGTTTTGTTATAAATAAAAGGTTTCTGTACAACTATGGTGTGAAGAACACTTGGGAACAGGTTGGTAAGTTGTGTGTGTGTGCATATTTACATGCATGTGTTTTGGTGCATATACTGTGTGTGTGTGTGTGTGTGTGTGTGTTCTTTCACCTTGAACTCAGTGGGCACGATGAGTTTGGGGGTCTTCAGACCTATTACCATGTCCAGGCCCACGAATGTCATAATGGACATGAAAATAGAGAAGTCGCTGATGAGCTTCCGCACCTGCACACACACACACACACACACACACACACACAGAGACACACAAACACACACGCAGACACAGACATGGAACAAAAGCATGAAACCTTTTCAACTGAAGATGAAAAACCTTCTAGTGAATTATCATTGCCTGGAGTCCAAAATGTAAGAAACAGTAGAATTTACCATACGACTCACTGGATTCTGAGCTGAAATTTAAGTCTGTTCTGCCATGATAACAACAAACCGACTGCAAAAACCTATACACTACAACAGGCACGAACCTTCAGAGGCACTTCCAGTGATCATTTGTGAACATATGTGTGGCCACCCACAGTTTGCCCTTTATGTAAACCAACACAAATGTGCCTCTTCAAGGGTCTATGACCAAACTTTGGGGACCAATAGTGGGGGTAACTGGTGTGTGTGTGTGTGTGTGTGTGTGTGTGTGAGAGAGAGAGAGCATATCAGGTTTGGTAATGGCACATTCATGTATGGAAACATGTGAAGGACATATCTCCTTTCCTTAAATGTTCCCCACCCCCCTCCATCTGGCTGTACCTTAGTGGGGAAATAATGTGTGAACTTGAATTTCTTCAGCCAGACGGTCATGGAGTAGGTTCCAAAGAACAGGATGAAGGACAGGAGAGCCAGGTCAGGGACGTAGCTGCAGGAGGTCCCCACCAGAGAGCCTCCATACTTCTCACAATCCATTTTACTCAGCTGAGTCCAGTCCAGAGCTGTCAGGTTCATCTAAGATGGGAGGGGGAGGGGTAATGGAGAGAGGAAGGGTGGGAATAGAAAGAGAGAAAAAGTAGAAATAGAGAGAAAAAGAAATAAAGTGTGCTGTGTACAAAGAACGGGAATAGGTAGTGGGTGGTAAGGGAGGGATATATGATTCATATATGAGAGAGATATATGAGAGAGAGAGCGAGAGAGAGAGAGAGAGAGAGAGAGAGAGAGAGAGAGCACAATACAGTTGATGGCAAAAAAAAAAAATAGCAGAAAACTGAATCCACTTTCATCATAACACCCTTCCTCTCGAGATCAAACCCAAAATCCCAGTTGAATATAAATGAGACACTCAAAGACGTGGATCAAGATGGCAGCAGGGCTCCAAACTCCCTAATTCCAACACGTCCTATCTAAATTCAAAACAAAAGGTGGGCGTATGTGTGTGTGTATGGGTGGTGGTGGGGCGCGTGGGGGTGGTGCACTTACGCCAAAGAGAGCCGAAGCGTTATCCGCTGCTGATTTCGCCCCCGGGAAGATCGCCGCAGCCACTGAGGAAACAGCGAGGGGACGGTGGAGTCCGTGATACGGCCGAGCACAGTGGAAAATGCGATTTATCGCTGGATCACCGCACATCTGCGCGCGTCAAACGAGACGACAGATGGCTTCCAGCTAGAAATTACAATCTGCGAATTTTAATTGTGGGATTCAAACTCGTGCGAAACTACACCAGATTATCTGAGGGAAAATGCGCTTTATGAAAAATATTACAGGAAAATAAGCTTGACTCCTATGTAAAAAGAAACAACACGAAAACCTAGCTGTTCTAGCTGTTACTCGGACGCGTGTAACCGCAGCCATGTGGAATCAAAATTCATAAAATTCATATTCATGTGTCCTCACCTGATTCTCACAGGCACGGCTACATTCATAATACAACACTGCTGTGCATAGCATTAATACTATATTCAGTACAGACTGTATATTGGTACCTTTCTGACAGATAAGGAGGTAAGAGGAAATGCTCCCTAAAGTGAAAGAGTAGCGGTTTTGGCAAAGCCTACACTATGATTCAGGCCTTTCCTGTTTATTTATTGTGCAAACAAACTTCTGCAATGCAGCAAAAACAAACAAACACCAAGAAACAACAACAAAAATCCTGTATTTCGCAAGCATTTTCTTTGCTTTTTTCTGTGATTGTAAGGTCCTCAGAACTGTTAGAACGTAGGGGTGGCCAGACGCTCGAGGCCGACGATGACAGTTTCCAAGTCTCAAAATGCGCCACTTAGTAAACTCATAGTTACCAGTTGGTATGTCATAATTATGAGACACTAAATTATAATAATAAGAGAGTATTATAAGGGAGTAATGACTTTCTTATGACATGTTTTGTCTCTATAACGATATTGTTTTGTTAGAAGATGTCTTATTTTAGCCATTATTATGAAATTTCAGATTAAATTCTTATATTTTTCGAGGTATTAATCATTTCATTCATTTCAGACCTCGTGGTTTATTGCAAATTAATTCTCAATTTATTAGTAACATTACAATAGCTAAGCAGGTTAGAGATGCAAATAATAGAATATCATAAATATGACTCAGCATCTCATGACAGGCTATACTGTTATTATCACTTTGTAAACGGTTTGGTTTTCATTAATTGGGAGGAAGGCAGAGGTTTCTCCATTCTGAGGACACACTCACTTGGGTCGGGCGCAGCGCACTCGCACTTGAAGGCAGTGATGCGTTCAGGACTGAACACCGCGTTGATGGGGTAAGAGATGAAGGTAGCTGCCATCTTCCTGACGGCGTCAGAGACGAAGATGAGGGAGATGAGGCTGGAGAAGCCCTCCTCCGTGAACCGAGTCATGTATCTGATGGTGTAGCTGGCATCGGTGGCCACCAGGACGAAACACTGCAAACACGCATGCATGCCCACCCACAGGCGTAGCTCCATGTAGTCGAGGCCACTGCCCCTGGCGGAGGAAGCAGGGGGTGGTGCAGGGGTGGGGTTTACATGCTCACACTATTGTCCACAAGGATCTGTAAACTTTTAAACAAGGTCTTTTTTGTAACTAAAACAGTTTTGATTAATTTTGCACATGCTTTCAAATAAAGATCAAATAAAGATTGTTGAATTGGACTGAGGGGACTGGAACGTGAATAAAGAACCGGAGAAAACAGCTCTGAGTAAAATCTGGTTAAATTCGTGTTCATCCATTCACCATTGGGAGTTTTTCCTTGCCACTGTTGCACTTGGCTTTGCTCACTCAGGGATTTGGACTCAGTCGTCTGTAAAGCTGCTTGGCAACAACGGCTGTTATATATAAATTTGACTTTGACCATTTGCTCCTCTATCACTGATTACGTCGATTAGGAAATCGATATATTGATGAGACATCATCCAACATGGACGCTGGATAAGGTGGTTGTGAATGTTCTAGAAGTTTCCCGCATGGCTTGTCCCACTGCCTTGTGTTTCCACACGGGAGCATGCTTTCTATGCAAACGGCTAAAGAAGGAGAAAGGGGGCAGGGCCCAGCCCAGGGAAGGAGAAAGGGGAGGCGCCCTCACTTGCTGAAGTCGTAGAGGAGCTTCTCAAAAATGAGGATGGGCCCTGTGGAGCTGAGGATGATGAGGGGTTGCCCACTGAACAGACAGAATATGGTGCCAGCCAGTGCGGTACCCAGGAAGCTCTCCATCACACCCTGATGGGAAGGCGGGGGTGGAGGAAGACAGGGAGAGAGAGAGGTTAAGATTTGTTGTTTTCAGCCTGTTCTCCAAAAACCAGCAAACAGCGGTAGAGGCGTATGTACAGATGGGGAGGAAGGAACAGCATGCCTGGTAATTGTCTGTGGCGTCGCCCAGGAGACCGCCGAAGGTGATGGCGTTGGTGACGCAGCCCATGTAGATGAAGAGCACAGCTGAGAGCGACTGGATGTGGAGGCCCTGGCAGAAGTCACTGAGGTACCAGGGCAGCTTCCGTTTGATGTCCAAAAGGAGACCTCCACAAAACCTGAACCATGCGTGCATGAATAAACACAGACACACACACACACAGAGGCTCGTAAGGCATCACTCACTGATGCATTCTACACATCTCATATTAAAAATGTAGAGACCTTTCTTTAGGCTTCTTTTCTTTTCTCACCTTGATTTCAAATATTCCTTCATACTAATTACAGTTATTTTCATGATAATTATTATTAAAATATAGTAGAATTCTTAAATTCATTAATATTGCAAAGGTTCATTAGTCTTGTTTTACTCTAGCACCTTTGGGCAATACAGTAAATGAATATGGCCATGCCAGTAAAGCTTACAGAACTGAGCTGAATTGAATTAATAGAGAGAGAGAGTAAGATAGTGTGAGAGAGAAACAGAGACAGAGACTGAGACAGAGAGTGAGAGAGAGACACACACAGGTAGGTGGAGTGAAACTGGAGGTTTATGTACCACCAGCTGTGCTCTGCAATGGCTTATGGTGCAGGCTGCTGGGCTGTTTGCCTGACAGGCTGTTCAGGCTCCTGGCAGGATGCTCCGTCCTTCCCCACTCACTCCCAAAGGGTGTATTGCTTTTCCCTTTTAGTGCCTTATCACCACAAAAAACTCCCACTCTGGTTGTTCTGGTTGAATCAGCATAGGCCACAGTAGTTACTCAAGGGGAACACAAACTCCAAAAGTAGCTCTCAAACTGCCAATCAAAACATTTTTAAGGACTAAGGAAACTGTCCAGCTCCTCAACAGTAGTGATAAATCATTAGATTGTCCAGGACCAAACACCCTCTGCCCCCAACCTCCCTGCTTACATGTGCAGGGGCATTGTGGGTACTCGCCTGCCGGTGTATGATAGCTCCTCGCCAAGTTCATGTGGCGCAGGCATCTCCTCGTCCTCGCCTGTACCTCCCCCGCCAACACCCACCACACTGTTGGTCTGCCCAAGCTCGTTCAGAGAGAACACCGATTTTCTGCTCAAGGGAGGCACGTTAGATCTCAGTAAAATCAAAACTTGCAGGATTTAAGAGCCATTGCCACAAATGGATGATTGCTAACTACCAGCCTGATTTTGGAATAGTGGTTACGGTGGTCTGGTGGCAATCAGAAAATGATCCTCCTGTGAAACTCCCAGAAACGATGCGTCAGGTGTAAATGAACTGAAACTGCTACGAGCTTTTAAACTTTCTCTTTTTACATGCGTTACACATTCTGCTTTAGGCTTTAGTTCTTTAGGCTTTGCCTTAGTGGAAGCGTTTCTATCATTATGGGCAGAAACATTAAGAAAACTCTTGGCTTACCTTTGCTCTGCCGATGGCACCTTTTTGGGGGGCTCGATGCGGATATTGGGGTCCCACTCACCAGGCGGGAGTACGATCACTTCATCCAGAAATTCATCGAGACCCGCGATCAGATCGTCTCGGTCCCTGGCCTTGTAGGCCACGTCGCTGAAGAGCTGGAGGCAAGAGTTGTGGAGTGAGAGAAAGTTCTCACATTCTAGATAACATGCTCCAGATCGCCTGTGTAAAAGCTCCTGTACTAGATCTCATGTGCTAGATCTCTCTTTCAAGATCTCATGCTCTAGATCTCATATTATAGATCTCTCGGTTTTGATCTCACGCTCTAGATCTTGTACTCTAGATCCAGCCAATGATCTCTCCCACATCCTTTCTCACTCTATTTCACTATATTCTGTGACTTAAAGGTTTTTTTTAGCTTTAAATCTAAAAAATATGTATCTTTTATTCAGCATTTAGAGTAGCTGAAAAAAATATAAAATGCTTTGTTTGAGAGATGGTGCTAAAAAAGTTGTTCCTATAGACATCCATAGGGCATAAGTCTAGCACAATTTTTCCTTTAGCTCTTAAATCATGCATTTGCCAAAAACACCCTAAAGTATTTACTCTAAATTATAAATAAAATATTGTTTTAGGTTATTCCTTTAAGCATGTAATTCGGCTTCAGGTATCAATTCAGCACAGTATGTTTTTATTCAGCACTGCTGGTGTTAATTCAGGGCTGCAGGTATTAATTCAGTATTGCAGATTTTTTATTCAGAATTGTGGGTGTTAATACAGCATTACAGGTGTAAATTTAGCACTGCAGGGGTTAATTCAGTACTGTAGGTGTTATTTCAGCACTGCAATTGTTAATTCAGTATTGCAGGTGTTATTTCAGCACTGCAGGTGTTAATTCAGTACTGCAGGTGTTTTCAACAGCTATGCTCATAGAGCATGGATTTTATTAAGTCTTCTAATATTGCAGTATCAAAACCTGATTCACTATTCCTGAGAGGGGTGTTTTGACATTGTTTTAAATGCCCTCTTGATACCTTGACGCTTAAATTATTGCACTTGCAAAAGAAACCAGTGCGTTCTACACATTTCATTTCATTAGCCAATGTATCTGTCCAGAACAATCCATTTTTTTGGTTTATTTTTCCTTTATTCTAGATTTCATGTTCCATTTTGTAGCAGGGCTCTGCTATAAAGACCCTAAAGACAGAAACAGAAAATGAAATTCACTTACATCATCCACCATCAGTGCAGCGATGGCACGGCCAATCTCGTTGTAGGACTTGGTTTTCCCAGGGGGTCCCAAAAGCACAAACAAGAATCTGTCATAAGAAACAAGAAAATTTAAAATGCTGTTTAGCCGCACAAATAATTTAAAAACAAGTTTGGTTAATATACAGTTCAAGATTACATGTATATCCTTAAACCAATTTGCCTGGGACCAGTCCTGAACCAGAATCTCTCATTACAGCATACAGGACATTTGGATCAGCTGGTTCCACCCTGAGATGTGCAGAACAGTAGCCTAGCGCCAGACAACAAAAGTGGAGACGTCCTCCATGCCCAGTGGGGCTTGTCGAGGGCTGTACCTGGTTGGCACTGGGACCTCAGTGAGGCCGCCCAGTGTTGTGGCCTGTGCCAGCCGCACGAAGGCCACGAAGGGCCTGTCAAGGAAATCCACCTCGCCCACTAGCACGTTGGAGGCCTCCGCATCCCTTGGGATCTTCTTCA
This sequence comes from Sternarchorhynchus goeldii, assembly GCA_028565775.1. NCBI lineage: Eukaryota > Metazoa > Chordata > Actinopteri > Gymnotiformes > Apteronotidae > Sternarchorhynchus > Sternarchorhynchus goeldii. The sequence goes on along the minus strand of JAOXYF010000028.1, from coordinate 16,371,864 downwards.
TGAACTTGTTCTTCAACTGCGGACACAAAGAAAGGGGGCGCCAGATGGATCTTAGTGCTCGTGCAGAGATAGCGTCCACACCAACTCCAAGTCTGATCAACACAACCTCCAATCCTAATCTACCCCAGTTTCAAATTATAATTCACACCAACTCCAATGTACTTCCTTTCCGTAAACAATACCGTCACGGTGTCCGCCCCCAACTCCTCCCTCGTCCTGTGTGCGTATGTGTTTATGTGTCTGTGTGTCTGTGTGTATGTCTCCATGTTTTGCGCGAGTATCGTTTCTGATTACGTCTCGTTTCATGTCTTGTTCTAATCTCTTGTTACACCTATGTCTGGTTTATTTTCAATGTATTTCATTGTGTGTACGTCACCATGGTCTTTGGCCATTTTGTCATTGTGTTAGAGTTCCAAAATAAACGTTTTCACCACGCTTCAGCATCCTGCCTCATTTCTTGCCCTCATCTCTTCTCTCATGACTTTACATTCCAGGTAGCTTAGCAGGTCTGCCTTACAGTAACATTTAGGTTACAAATACTCTGTTCCAAACCCATGAGTCTGCTAGCATACATTTATTCTGAAGGCAGTCAAAGGTATTACTACTGAACACTGAACACAGTGTTCTGTCTGAGTAGTTTATATTAATAAAAGAAAGTCACTGGATGTCCTTCTCTTTCTCCTGGTGGTCCTGATGTTATCTCCAAGGCAACGGTTTACAAGTATGCACATTACCCCCCCAAAAATAAAAACAATTATGGGCCTGTGTTGCATAGGCCAATACTAGTATAACACTATAGTAAATAATCCCTTTAAATAGAGTTTGCAATATATAGAAAGTTAGTAGAGTTTAAGTGGGATCTCTATGGAGTTTACATTTCAATCATGCAGATGTATGCAGGAAACCAGACAAAGCAGAAGTCCTTCAGCAGAACTAAAGGCACAGGTGGGACTCCCTCATTGAGCAGGCCAACACAAGCCTGTCTGTCCCAGCTGGAACAGACTGACGAAACACTTTCAGCGTTTTTTGGCCATTGCTAATCCTGCCAGAGGGGGGTTTCTTCAGTCTTAATGAACAGCAGTTTCATAAAAAGTCAAAGATTAAAAGTGGCCTTTGTGCTCTGCATCTCTGACATTTCTGTATATGTGATCATTAAGCCTGTTTGAGTTTGGTATAGAAATTGTCTTCAGGCTAAGTGGAGTTTGCAGACACTTTAATTGAAGTTAAGCTTTAATTAGCTCTTTTGTTCATGCTAAAAGCTTTAAAAAGAGTGTCATTTTTTTTCTTTTCCACCGATATGGAATCTACCCTGACTTATTATCCTCTACTAAATATATTTCTTAGATGTGTTTTAGAGAACTGTTCTAATTACACAGCATCTAATTATATTGAATCTCACTGCCAGTGTTCACATTTAAAGAACTGACTTCAAATCTTCACTTCCCTTGTTTCCACATCTAAAACCATTGAACGAGGTGAATCAAAGGTAGCTGTTAACTCAAGTCTTAGACGCTCCGTTGATTGTTTCTTAACTCAGGCCAATTTGTGTACCACAGTAGACGAGAACAGTGTCCCACTGTTTCCAAAGGAAATGTGCTTTACATAAAATGGTGGCTGCAGTGGTGCTAGAATGGTATCTAATGAGCTTCTACCAATCACAAGTGCTTTTTAGTTGGGGAAAAAAAAACAACAACTGTGCACTCTGTGTTTACCTCATACACTTCACAGTCGGACTGCTGGCAGGTATTCTGCTGTAAAATACTGCACCAGGACCACAAATCCCAGTCATTCCTGTACTCTGGCAGGTAATAAAGATAATAGCTTTTGCATTCTCATTTGTTGTTTCTTTAACCAATTTCAGGGGTAGAATTCAAAGCAGCCAACTGAGCACCTAATCCTCCATTTAGACAAAAAAAACCCCCATTAAATTACTTTGATATCAAAAGATTCATGAGACAGAATGGTATCCAATTTGGTGAACTACACCAGTCCACATCAAATAGTTACAAATAACAAGGATAAAACAATATCCTGATCACTGGTAAATTTCCTATCCATTTACAAACGTAGTAACAGCCCTGTCCCCGTGTCTTGAACAGTATACTTTGGAAGAACTTAAAATTCTGTACAACGTGGATTCTGTGCAGCAGATAGACCAGACTACTGATCTATGATCAGGTTATGCTCTCCAAATCCTTATGACTACAGTCACACAAGAGCTGGACTGATTCATCACTTACGCACTAAGATCAGCTCCCCTGGCTGGGAGATGCTGGGAGATGATGGGAGATGATTTGACTAAGAAGGAGCATATATATTAAGTGTAACGTTTTGAGGTTATGAGACGGCTGCAATTGCTGAGAAGAGCGAGATTTATTAGGGGCAAATCCGATCCACAGGGGAGGCAGTCCAAAGAAACAAAACCACAACAGACAACAGACATGACAACAATACAGAAAACTAATCTGAAACTAATAACATGAAAGGCTAACGCTAACAGAACTAACAAACAGGCAGGCAGGCTAACAGGGGCAACAAAGAACAAGGCAACTCAAAAAGTATAGACAAAGGTGAAATAACATGAACTCAGGGACAATGACCAATCACTGAAAAACCCAGGTATATATACACACACACAAACGACAAGACTAACAAGGGGCAAGTGAATACAATCAGGGTCAGGACAAAAAGAGGTGCGTGACAAAACTGGAACAAAAACAGAAGCACATGGAGAACAGACAAGAAAGAAAACAAAACACAGAGGAGCAGGGGAGGAGCCAGCGTTATATTAAGAAGAGTATGTGACCAAGGATTGAACCCTGAGGCACTCATTCACTAATAAGTGCATTCAAACATTTGTGCTTACAGATACTAATAAAGTACTGTTTGTTACGCGAGAATAAGATCACTAACACCCCTGAAAAGGGCAGGCCTCATAATGCACACAGGGTGCAGGACACTGGTACAGTCAGTGAACTGACTTTCACATGCAGTAGTCGTGACAGCAGCAATAACAACTTACAATTGACTGCAGATAGAGAGTAGATATACCTAACAAAATTGGTACTCAGCACATCTCTATATACACTACAACACATTCTGTATGTACATGGTGTAAATCATATATTGGGAATTGTGAGACGTTTTTATTGATTTTCAGGCAGAACAGAGGGACCCTGTCCCACAGTCGGTTTAGAAATGAAAGATTATACTAGTCAGTGATCTGAAACTATGCTGAAGGTTGTGCTGACTAACTGTAACCCAGCAGACAATCTTTTGTGGCCAGCAGCGATCAATGGCTCTAAATAATATATTGCTTCAATAAAGGCGCACATACTGACTTTTTCTCCAATCAGCTTTAACTTGTGTTTTCAATATTTCGGTAGCAACAAAGTTCTATTAGATTTTTGTTTCTTTTCTTTTTTAAAAGGATAAAAACCTTTCCTGATAATCAGCCCAAAGGTTGAAACCTGCTCATATGTGAAGCAGTAAAGCCAGGAATTAACAAGTAAAATAATCACCACATTTCACAATCAAAAAGAGATTGAGTGTATAAATTAAAATAGACCTCACTTGTCTCTAATTCCCAGCTTTTGTGATGAGGTAGTTTGTTCTGAACATTGAAAAGTAACAGGTTAGCAAACCGAGAACTATGATTGCCATGACAACCATGAAGGAAGCTGGGGCTCAAAAGCCAAATGAAGCCTGTAAATGTCAGTATGTATAATGTTGAACATACCATGCCGTACATAGGACTTCCCTGTACATGCACACTTACAGTGCTGCAAAAACACACTCATTCACCCACGTACACACACACACACACACACACACACACACACAAACATTACTAATAAGACATCCTACCTGTTCAGTGCTTGGGACATATGCAATATCATTCATACTTCTGCTTTGCGCATGACCTGTCACAGAATTAAAAAAAAAAAACTTTGTCATAAATTATTAGAAACGTTACAAACATTTGATGATTTTCCTTGTCCCATTGATTTAACTTATTGATTAATTGCTTGGTTTAATAGATATGTTTGAGTAGGAAAGTCACTAAACTGTCCTGGACTCTGTACTGGAAGACCAGAGTTTCACACTAATGCAGTACCAGATGCATATTCATATTTGTACTGTACGGTCCATACAGTGATCAAGCCTGAGTCACAAGAGCACCAAAGTCATTTTTAACAACCTCTGTAATCTGTAAGTAGTTACACAACCTCAACCAATAAAAATCAAGCACTGCAAATGCAAAAGAGCAAATGTAAAAAAAAAAATGAAAGCAAATTTCCTGCAAATGTGCACACATTTTGCCCACACACACATTTGGGCCAATTGGCCCAACCCACACCTGCCCACACACACAATTTGAATACCAGTGAAAGGACAGATGGCAAGTGAGTCACTTTCTCTGAGGTCATATCGGACTTCTCAGCTGGTTGAGGCCCTTCTCTCTACACCTTATCTTCGGTCTCAGGTAGCACACTGCATTTCAAGTATCCCTTCAATTACAACATGAAGAGTGTAGATTTCATTCTGAAGAAAAAGGTTAACTAGGAACACAGCCCTTCATTTCAAGGCAGATGAACACCAATGTTGTTCAAGCAGGATTCACATATTTATTATTCTGTCTTAATTTGTTAATGTGCAGTTAGATGTTTAATATAAGCACATTTTGCCCTCGGTCACTTTTCAAGACAAGCAAGTCCCTCTCTCCTGATAGCGAGCTCACTGACGAAGTTGGGAGCAGAAGGGGTGGAGCTAGAGGCTGACCAAGAGACAAGAGGAAGGGGCGGACTCACGCAGACGGCCGTAGCTGCTGGGCTGTTTGCTGTGCAGGTCCTCTGTGGAGTGGTTGAAGGCATTGGACTGGACACGGGCTGGACTCCTCGCTGTGAGAATGACAGATATGGCTGACAGACCGCTCAACATGGACATGCCCATGGACACACCCTTGTACACGCCAACAGACATTCTGGCCATTATTGATGGCCTTTTCCATCATGAGAAGACGGGGGGAGGGGGGAGAGAGAGAGAAGGTAGACAGAGAGAGAGAGAGAGAGAAATAGAATAATAGTGAAATGAAGAGTCAAAGAAAGCAAAGCAGAGAGAGAGAGAAAGAGAGTGAAAGAATCAGAAAACAAGAGCAGGAGATAGAGAGTGAGACAAAGACAGACCAAGAGAGACACAGTAAGAAACAGAGAGAAAAGAAAAGAGAGAGATGGACCAAGTGATGTGGCCAGAACCATTTCTAGGAGGAGAGGAACAGGAGTGATAACAGTCTCTAAAACTTCACCCTTCTGTGCTGCAACTTCTGTACTTCGTTTTCTATTTACCCTACAGATCTGAGGTGGGTGGAGCCAACAGGGGGCAGGAACTCACTAGGGATGGAGCTGCCCTTTCCTAGGTCAGCCAATGAGCGGTGGATGGGCTTCTTGGTCTGGTGCCTGTGCTTCCTCAGCAGCACAAAACTGATCTTGTCCCTCAGTTCTGGTCTGACCACGCCCTCTTCCACGTGACACTCAATGATGTCATCTGTGGGACAGGGGTTCAGGGGGTTTGTGCCATTTGGAAAAGAGTGTAGAGCAGACTGTACTGAGTGCAGTGCCCAAGGTGAAACATGATCAACAGTGCCATGCTACTACACAAGTAAATATTAGACTTAGTTAATGAATTAGGTCAGTTGTTTTAGACAAGGAATGACACTAAACTGCAGCATAGAGATGGTCTTCCCTATTGTAGAACAAAAAAAAAACATGGTCAAGATGTTCATAGCACACAATGAACATATAAACAACTATATAGACAAATAAATATAATTTGTGATTTGTTAGGGGCGTATTTAGAAATCACAAGCTTCTGGAGAAATAGGTAAATATCGCATAGGTAAATATCGCAATAATTCCTAAGAAATAATACATTGGGCAGCCCTACCTACAATCTGTGGCAGGGAATAGCCATCCAGGTCAAGAAGCACCACTCCGGTCTGCAGACACGTACGCAGCTCGAACAGGCTGTGCAGTGACAGCGTGGAGACGTGCGGCTTGCTCCACCGCTCACCACCCTCCTCCACCTTCTCCTCGAACTTCACCCACCTGAGAAAGTCAACACAGGTTTTAGTGGCAGCACAATGGTGTACTTCACCTACATTAATTAGCAGGGGGGAGCTTGCAGTTATTAAAGGGGATAGAGTCTCTATTCCTAGTGCTGGGCAATGATAAACTTTGCGTGTGTGTGTGTGTGTGTGTGTGTGTGTACCTGGCTGACTCCCTCCACTCCAGTTCATCACTCTCGTGCTGGAGTGTGTCCATCTGAGTGAAGAGGGTGGGTGTACGTATGGCATCTTCATCATCTCCTAAAATATATCGCAGACGTTCTGCTGCTGGGGACACTGAGAAACACACAGAGGCACGCTGAAACTGGGTCTTCCATTAATGCAAACACACAGAAACTGGGTCTTACGTGAACGCACAGAGATCGGGTCTAGCATCAATTTGAACAGACGGTGGCTCTGACCAGTTTATTTTCAGAAGAATGCAACCTACAAGCTGGAAATCACACTTTAAGATGTTTGTGTTTATAAAGCATTTCATTGTCATTTATACCTGATTATGCCAGCAAAAACTCATCTTGGGGGTCATTGCAGTTCAGTATTGACTGCAAACAACTTTAAGATTTAACAACAAAGCAAGGTACCCAAACATTGACCACTTTGCCCTCGCGCGAAGGCCGCGGCTCGGGAGGCGGCAAATCAGCCATTTGACAGGCGCAGCATCTAAAACACGCACTCTGTCGTGAAGATTGACCACGTGAGGCGCACGCTTAGACCAAACACTTAGCACCGAGCTAAACCGTGTCCGCTCATCAGAAAGACATGAAATCCGTAAAATGTGTTCTGGAGGGAATTATTTCCTCGTTTCCTTAGTATTAACATGGCGCTGAGCACGAGTTGTAACGTTTGAGTCACGAGTCAGTTTTTGCTATTCGTGTCCTTAAGAATACGACTGTATGCACACAGTCCTAAATCATACAGGCCGTGTTTTCATATATAACTACAAAATCAACGAACCCATAGCAGTGACATAAGCTTTTCTACTTCTCCTACTCTAAAAAAGCAAAAGTCTTTATAACTCCACATGCCATTAAAAAACAACGATCCGCAGGACTTCATTCTAAATGTACTTTTAATGACTTACAATGACTCACCTCAAATCTGACCTTTTAGTTACAGTTTAGTTGAAAAACCACCAAACTCGATGAGAAGAGATGGGGATGGATGTGCGGAGGGGAGGTGGGGTGGTGGATGTGCAG
>JAOXYF010000028.1:16334473-16363765 GCA_028565775.1 Sternarchorhynchus goeldii | reverse complement strand
AAGCAAACGGCGGTGAATGCCACTACAGCAGAGCTCCTCCGGAAGCAGGAGGAGTTGGAGAGATGGGGGTGGAGGTGCAGGGGGGATGTGGAGGTGTGTAAAGGAGGTGCGGAGGCGAGGAGGGGGTGGAGGTGCAGAGGGGAGGTTGGGCAGCTCAACTGAGAATACTGCAAGCTCAGCGCCATCAAAACGCAGTGGGCCGAATCTGAAGAGACCTTCAGGGAAACAGAATCCCTAAACCCCCACTGTGGGTGCCGTTAAGCTCAAGGTTGAGTCTGAAGCCAACAGTTCGGTCATATCGTGCACATTTCAAAGGGACCATGGCTAAGAAATGGGATTTTGTGATGGGAAATTAATATCTTTACTCTATTTCAATATTCAACTCGCAGTCAATGAGAAGGTAGCATATGTCTATCAGTTCTCTTATACATGATGTACAGAGATATAAAGGCACAATGTCATGTCTGCAAAATTGATGATCTTCCTACAAGCTTATTAAATCAACAAAAGTCTTCTACATGCAGCTATAACAGCAACAAAAAAGCAAGTGACAGAGAAAAAATGTTAAGAGAATGAGAGGACTAAGAAACAAATATATCCAGGGACAAGCTGGTGGAACAGGAAAGCCTCACCAACGCCTCCCATGGCAGCAGAGGTTTCTAGTGTAGAAGAACAGAGGAAAAGCTGAAAAGAATGGTACACACATACACAAACAGACATTAGAACACACACGGAGTCCTTAACAAACATACACACAGACACACACTAACACACTAAAACACACTCACACACAGAAACAGTTACAAACTCAGACACATACACAGAGACATTAACATACACATGCAGATACACACTGCGTATGCTGATGATTGATACATACAATATTCACTACTAATGAGAAATGCAGGAAAATGACATCATCAAAAATCTTTAAGACTGTCCTTAAAAGTAGCATGGGAGATATCTGATGTCCAGTTATGGTGATGAAATGTGAGTTCCTCATCTTTCTTAGTCAAAGCCAGTGCTTTTAGGGTGCTGCTGGAGACCTCCAATTCCAACCAATCATTTATTGGTTTTAATATAGGATTAATAACTTCTAAAAACTGTACTGACCTTATTTTTCCTAATTCAGCAGAACTATCAGTGACCAGTGATACCAAAAAGAAAAACAATTTTAAAAGTCTTAATTTTAAGTGTTTTTTGTTAGTCATCAAGGTGCTACAAAGTAAAAACACTTTGCTGGAAGATCTTTCTGCTGGATATACAGGTGAAACAGACTGTAATGTGGCAAAGTTCTAATGTTTCCAGTAATGGGTACACGTAGTTTTGGATTTAACCACATTAACAATGCAGAGCTGAGATGATTGCAGGAGTTATGCAGAATTGTCCACGATTGATTCCTTTCGAATGAGATTATTTTAAAAACGTTTGCCGTGACGGGTGCAGGGAGGGAGTGACATGCACGTGAAAGCTTCGATCGTCTTTATTCTCCATTGTAGCCCGGAGCTAAAAGCAAACCACGATTAAAAAGTGCTAGCACTAAAAGCAGAGGTGTGTGTGTGTGTGTGTGTGTGTGTGTGTGTGTGTGTGTGTGTGTGTGTCAAAGTCAAAGTCAATGTCAAATGTATTTATATGGCACTTTTTACAATGAATGTTGTCACTAAGCAGCTTTACAAATGCATGGGTCCAAGTCCCTAATGATCAAGCCAGTGGAAAGGAAAACCTCCCTAGGGGAGGATTAGGAAGAAACCTTGGGAGGACCAAGTCTCAGAAGGGAACCCATCCTCCACTGGGCGTAGCAAGTAGCAGTCCGTATTTATAAAACAATGTCTAAACTGAGCAGTACCTCCAAAGTGAATGTTTGGCTTAAGGTAAGTGTGTGCGTGTCATGTGTGTGTGGGAGTGGGCATGTCCACCATGGCAGTGGCTATTCGTTCCCAAAGTTTTTTTTTTATCAAAACCCAAGAACACATACACCTACTGTGAAAGACTAGCAGCTGATCTTCCAGGGTTCTACTAATCTGTCCTAACCATCACCCTGTCAAGATGGTGTCATTTTTTGGGATCTGGATGGAAATCATTGCAGCATTTTAACTGCAAAAGCTGTTACCAGCATCAGCAGTCTGGCAACAGGCTTCTAGCTCACCAAATAAAGAAGAGAAAAAGGGGCATTTGACATCCACCTGTCTGGTACAAATAAATGATGCCCGGTTATAAGGAAAGGGGTCATGGGGGGATGTAGAGAGGTAATATAAGACTTACATCAAGACTGCAGGTTCTGATGTCATAGAGCATGATTTAATATTTCGACCCTAAAGAGGTGAATTCGCGAGAGGATTCTTTAGTAGTTCAGGGATGAGCATCACTGCTTTCCATAACAAAGTAATCTTGGACCATTATCTTTTTCTGTTTTTTCAACAAAAAAAATTGTCTGCAGTGTAGCATACAGCTGGAATAACAATGTATGCTGATGTCTGACTGTCAGAGAGCTCACAGTGAATCTTAATCTGGAGCTGCAGTTAGTGCCAGAGAGGGTCATGAATAGTTATGTGTCATAAACTAAAAATGCTGCCTTTGATTAAAGTCATACTCTCAGAACAGGAAAACTGCTGAATTTGAATATAATCCAAACATCATAAAATGACAGAACCAGTGTGTACCGGTCTAACCATCAGATTTTTAATCCAATTATCGCCTGGAATAACAAGTCTCCAGTGTAATAGCTTCCCACACTTCATTGTAATATGGTTATGAAATGGTTATGAAATGGTTATGAAATGGTTATGAAATGGTTATGAAATGGTTATGAAATGTTTGGCTCACAGTGAAGCAGCTCAACCTGCCCTGTGAATAAAGACAAAATGTGGAGATTGTACAAAAAAATCTCCCAGGTGAAAGATTAAAGAAAAAGACTTCAGAAGAGTCATGAGTTTATATATTGTCTACAAATAAAGAAATGGTTTATACTTCCCAACAAGCACTTTTAAGGTTGTATTTGCCATGTCATAGCATGTAATGATTCATTGTTGTCAATGCATGATGTATAGTTTACATAAAATAAAAAAGACCTTAAGAAATAGTTGTACAATTGATCATTTCAGTGTATTTAATCGTTTGTTTCTTTTTGTTTGCTTTATGTGAAAATAAAAAAAAAAACATGATGCAACGATATCAGCAAACATGGATCTTAAAGAACAAAACAGTACAATGTTGTTCCACTCCACATAATTTCTACCAATTTATTTTGCTATGGGCATATTTTAATGTTCAAAGGTCATATGCAAGATTACAGACGATTAGGGGTAGGGTTAGATAACAACCAAACTTGCATATTTAAACAGAGAACACACTGGCGTGCTTCTGGAAAAACTCCGGTGTTGCAGTACAAATCGCAGCTTTTCATCAGTAGCATCTTTAGTACTGAATATTTTTCAGGCTAAATCACTGCTGAAACTTTTGCTGAATTACATGACAAATCAGTAGGTTGTGGCTAAATAACCTGACAATCGAAGCACCGCTTCAGCGTGGAAACCGCGAAGAGCTTAACACATTTAAACTGTTAAAATATTTAAGAGAGTGCATCTTCTAAAAAAAATTACCGTTTTAGTAATAAGAAAGGCTATCGTTTAAAATCCATGACAGATTGATTTAACAAGCAAACTTTGAATTCCAAGACACATTTCTTCAACGTTTTAAAAAGGTTTTTTGTCTGGGTTGGGCGAATTTGGTCGATGTACATTAAGGGTAATATTTTTTAGTAAATTCAAGTTAAGTGTCTTTATTGATGTATAAAAACTTCGTACAACTTGACAAAAACAAACTAACTCAAAAAGCATTTTTCCCGTAAATCCAGTAAGCACAGACATTCATCAAACAAGCTAGATAAAACTTTCAGTTTAGGCTACAACATAATTCTACATAATTAGACATACTACTCCCGAGTTCATATCGGGACCATGGCCTCTGAGCAAAAGCGTCTGCTGGAGAACCATCATTGAATAGCGAAGAGAGCAAGCCTATAATTACATTGTTCTGAGAGTATGCGAGGCGAAGATCAATAACCTGGAGTGCTGCGTCAATGGCTATTCGGGAAAATGGTCCATGTTTTATAGTGTGATTACATGTACCGAGTCACAAAAGAGAAGGGATCTCCGAACCATATGTGAGATCTACAGCGTTTATGAATGAAGACATTATCTGTCCAATGAATAGTGAGCGCATTGGAAAACACCTTACGTCATGCAGGTGCAATCTAGACATTTATGGGAGTTTAGAAGAGTAGTGTAGAGTCTATGTTAGTCACTGGCTTGTGTAGTAGTGGGGAAAAAAGACTGTATTTACTCAGATACTTCATTAATTCCACTTCCAAAAGAAAGAGGGAAATTTTCACACCATAATACACTGCTGTGTTCCTACAGCACATAAATGTGGCCTAAACCGGATTTTTCTCTAGCATATGTGACAATGATATATCATCTGGCATAAACGACAATGAATCTGCCATTTTTTTAATCTGAATTGGGTCATTTTCATTTGTGGCACTGGAGTCCGATACACATCAACGCTTGAATTCACGAGGCAATATGACTTATTCTGAATAGCCAGATCGGAATCCACTACTTTGACGTCAAACATATCATATTTTAGGGCTGCCAAGAAGGTAAGATAGACGACAACTGTGAGGGAGGATTTCAGTGGAGGGACAGCCCGGCAGCATCTGAATCAGTGATCCATTTTTATCAATGTTGCCTATAGCAACAGTCACCTAGTGACAAGCGTACGGCATTGCATGTTCCTAGCGATGTAATTAGTGGGCAAGAGATTAGGAAATAAATTAAACTGTTGTTGATAATTTCTTGATTTTGCGTTTGGGATATTTGATTTGTTTCAAATTATCGCGAGCACTATCCTAACTTTAGGATAGTGGCTATTACTGTTAATACATTTTGATTGGATGAGGAGCCAGGAGAAGCGTTGACATGTTTTTTTGTTTGTTTGTTTTTTTAAGTAAGAAAAACCTAAAGCGACATTTCCTGTTTTTCAAAGTTGGAGCTTTCTCCTGTTTGGAAATACGCGGTTATTTGTATGGTATCACGCACACGAGCACATTCTTTACAATTCGCTACAGCGATTTTAGCGGGTCCAACCGAATCTATCAATATTTAGTATTTGAAATCTTCTTTTAGGCACGACAAAATTTACGAGTGGTCCAGACCTGCCGTACAGCTCATGTTCCCCCTCCACACACATTTTAATTAAGTGATTGTCTGTTTTAGCTATTTCATTAGCTCGAACAAATTAGAGCTTGAATTTAAACATGAAACTCGATGAATAATCATTATGACACAAGCACTTAACTTCACTCTGTTATTCTCCCATTGCAGCTGAAATCGCAACATTAGCCATTAATCCGATCTGCTAAGAGCTTACACTGTGATTTTGCATATGACCGCACTGTCCATTAACTGTATACGGAGTGACATGCCCATTAACTTTATACAGTGACGAATTAGCTTTCAATTAAAATTAATTTACCTAATTTAACAGCTCTGTTTATACTGTCAGTCTTAGTGCAGAGAAACATCCTTTATCGATGGCCTTCCATAACCTTTCGTTACGACAGTACTGCCTCACGTATTTAGTCCTATATCTTTCCCTTTACCTCGTGTTGACCTTTATCGATACTGTTATATCAGTATTTATTATAAGTATTTAGAGTTTATTTATTAATGTGATGATGGTATGGGCCTTAAATACCAACATTAACAACTAGAGGAACGTTTATTTCTGAATCCTAGCCTTATCAATTCAACTGTTTATGCTGTTAAAGTGATTTTTATCTCTGAAAACAGGAAAGTTGATTTTTTTTTACCTGCAGATGGCAAAATAAATGACACATCTGGACAAATCTGGCAGGGCATGCGGTGAGCTGCAGGAATCAGATGAGCCTTATGTGTGAAAGTGGGCTCCAGAGTCAAACATAAAACACTCGAGACTCGTAATACCTTTGTGGATGGTCCAAGGCCTACTGTGGCCTGTTTTTCAAACAAAATAAGGCAGAACTGAGGTAATCAGATCAAATCTGAAAATCTTGTTTTTCAAAACAGATATCTGATAACAGATTTCTGATGGGGATTATTTGTATTTGTATTTTATAATCCAATCCAACCTTGAATCAGGATTAAATGCCACATCTGAGTTTTTCAGCGCTAAACCCAGAGCTAAAACCTGCACCAATTTAACACCAAAAATACATAGTAAAACGGATCTGGAGTGGATAAACATTAAATTTCTTTCAAGAGTTTCATAAAAGCCATATGTTACCAGTACTCTGTACTCTTAATTACTACATTTACTACCCCAGGTCAGAAGGTTGTTCGAGATGTTTGGACAAGTGGGCAGTGGTAGCTCTATGTTTAAGGCACTTGAGCAGTAATCAAAAGGTTGCTGGTTCAAGTTGCCTCTATTGGGCACCTGAGTAAGACCCATAATGCTCAGCTGGTCAAGGCGTATCCAGTCTCAATTGTAAATTGCTTTGGAAGTGTCAGCCAAATCTAAATGTACAATCTGTGATCATGTTAATCCCACTGGTACTAGTTAAGGACCACAGTGCAGATAACTTTGTTGAGAGAATTTAAAACAGAAGACTTACAAGGACAACTCTGAATCCAGATACCCTGCAATTACTTATGGTGTGGATGAAAACTTTCAATGTGGTTCATTACAGAGCTTTTTTTCATTCAAAAGGAACTAGTTGCAGCTGACTTCTAATACAAAGATTACCAAATACTGATCTGGAGGTCTCTGAATTAGTATTATCTGGTTTTGTAAAACCGGAACAAACTAACTGAGCTCGGTTTGATCCTATATAAGTAAAAGGAGATTTGATAATCAAATTTAATCCAGATTAAAAGTTTTGCAAATTGGCCACTGGGGAAAAGCACCTGTGCTTAATTAAAACCAATTAGAAAAACTGAACTGCAGCCTCACTAAATGTTCTAAAACATTGAAATGCATTTGATCCATTGCTTAAATATTTCTAAATGCTTTGTGTCAGTATTCCTTGCAAACATGCATAGCATTAGCTCACAGCGGGACAGAGGAGTTGTATTTGTAAAAAACATCATATGAGATGAGCTGAAACACAGTATCAATGACTAATTAGCAGACCAACGCTCACAGTTATTCTAAACGAGGTGCACAGTTTAATTTTGGCGCTGGTGATTGTCCAGGCCGCACAGCCGGTGATGAAAAAGGCCACTCACTGGTCCTGCTGATGTCCGAAGGAAAGCTGTGCTCCGGTTGTTCCAATCTCGCAGGCTCTGGGTCGTATCTATCCCTGGCATCTCCTTCGTAGTGCTCGTGTCGGTGATGGTCACCGCGCGGTCTGCGCTCAACACCCGCTGCATCGCGGCTGGACATCGACGAACGTCGCCATCTACGTTTGCGTTGGTTGCCCCCTGGACCCGGGACGCCGTTATAAATGGACTGGCGATCTGCAGACGATTAGATGTTTTTCCATTATCAGTATCCCAGTCTACAATGGACCCTGAGGGGAATTTTCTTATTATACTGGGAAAAAAAACCCTGAAAATAGGATTCTGGCAAGTAATTAAATGGACCGAACTACTTCTTGTTTTTGCTATGTCACAAAAAGACAAAATGAATCTTTTTATCTACCACCTACCCACACACCCCATAATTCAGTGGGAGCTCCATGTCCAGGTTTGTCGGCTGCCTAATTAGTTTTTACTGAACTACTAATAGAAACCACCCGACATGGAAACATACCACATATACCGCAAATAACGTCTGGAACAAAACCAGCAGCACATGACTCACTCCATCTTCACAGCACCCACTGAATTGTGGTTTATGCTTGACTTCCCATGGATTCTTAATGTTTGCAGTGATCAAGGCAGGAGTTTTTATAATGGCGCAACAAACGTGTGTGTATGTATATTACACATATATGAATGAGTGTGTGTACATCGCCTATATAAAGAAGTGGCTAAATGACAATATATGTAGCTCTTAAATGTGGCATCGAACAAACAGAATGACAAGATTAAGGAGTTAATGCCAGAATCCAGACACTGTACACTGAAGACCTTTTCACCCATTCATTAGTCTATTAGTGTATTTGTTTCCCATTTTTCAATTTGCAGTGCAGTTCTAAGAATTCCCATAAGAGCGTTACTGTACCAGGAATCATTCTACTAAGAGCGTTACTGTACCAGGAATCATTCTTATAAGAGCGTTACTGTACCAGGAATCATTCTTATAAGAGCGTTACTGTACCAGGAGTCATTCTTATAAGAGCGTTACTGTACCAGGAGTCATTCCTATAAGAGCGTTACCGTACCAGGAGTCATTCCTATAAGAGCGTTACTGTACCAGGAATCATTCTTATAAGAGCGTTACCGTACCAGGAATCATTCCTATAAGAGCGTTACTGTACCAGGAATCATTCTTATAAGAGCGTTACCGCACCAGGAGTCATTCTTATAAGAGCGTTACCGTACCAGGAATCATTCTTATAAGAGCGTTACCGTACCAGGAATCATTCTACTAAGAGCGTTACTGTACCAGGAGTCATTCTTATAAGAGCGTTACCGTACCAGGAGTCATTCCTATAAGAGCGTTACTGTACCAGGAGTCATTCCTATAAGAGCGTTACCTAAGTTAGGCACTTAAATAGTTTATTTGTTTCCTAATATGGTTACTGAACTACCAAACTGTATCCACATTACCTGCTGTTATGCAAGGTATTTGTGTTGTGTTTTTAAATATTTTTCAAAAAATGTATTTACATAGCGCTTTTTACAAACACTACAGATAACAATGGAAGTACGAATGCAATATGAATTTCCATTTTCTGTCAGCGTTCGTGCACAGTCAGTCAAGCGTAAACGATGGATAAACACGGCCAGACCTTTGTGAAGATTAGCTCATGCAATATTAAATTCGAATTAAAGGTATTTCTGTTAGGGTTCCTTTAACTAGCAATGCTTTGCAAACTGCACGAGAGGCTGATGAGTCTGTGTGTCCGGCGCGTTGGGATCTGTCTTGGCGGACGTTGCTCAATGTGATTTGGCTTCGTTTACTCTGGATGCAGAATTCCCTCTTGTACGCGCAAATCTTTCTAATTAATACATACAAATGAAGTGAAATACATACAAGTCGAAACGAGACGAGGTCCGCAGCGACTAGGGGAAGCCTCAGTGCAGCAGAAGGACATCTAACACGTGGAAGGAGGTAGAATTGGTTTCATAATCAGTGCCACATTTGAAGTCCACCAACTAAAAAGAACTTAAACCAATGGGTTTGTGAAATCCCACCATGCCCTTCTGCCAAGCAACAGAAACAATAAAACACATGCTTACTAGATACAAAACTAATGTGATCTAACATAACACTGAGTCTCAGTATTCTTGGTTGCACTGTATATTTTGGTGATTAATGTACGCTGTATTGATTGTAGTTTGCCCTTGTGCCGCCCTTGGCACGTGAAAGCTGCAATATACACACAGTGCTGCTGAAGCAGCACCACAGGGGTGGAGCACACAGGTGGAGGTTCCCTCTGGAAGTCGGCTACAGTGAGTTAGCCAGTTATTGGGAACAGTAACGTTAATCCTTTTCTGCTGGTTTCCTGGGTCTCTGAGGGAACACGTGCTGGTCTGCAGGTTCCTGTGTTGCTAGCTCTTGGGTGGGAACTGGCATTCTGACTAATACTGGGAGAAGAATGGAGTTTAAAGGTAATAACGACGAAGGCCAGTCTGTAACCATGACATATCGGAGGTTTGTTACTGCCACTTAATATATTGCAATTGCCACATGTAGAAATACAATCACAATATGGTGAACTAACATATTGAGTGCCTATGAGCCACTCTGTTAATTTCTGCATTTCAATGGCTGACAGCTTTGGTAAAAAAAAATATTTCAAATTACTTACAAAAAATGCTGAATGAGCCAATAACTGACTTTGGCTGAAAAATATGTTTATGTATATATGTAAATGTAATACAAGTGTCATTTATAATTTGGAGAGATTATAGCATCAATCTCATAAACTCGATGACAGTTAAATGGGGTCTACTGATACAAGTTAGGCTAGGAATGTATTAGCTTTACAAAATGACTGATTGATGATTAGTAATTATGATCCACAATTATCTGCAGAGTCTATAACAACATGAACATGAATATAAATTACACAAAAACAACTGGATTTTTTTTTTTGTAATAAAGCTGATTGCACATTCTGCCATATGTGTGTGTGTTTGTGTGTGTGTGTGTGGTGTGTCTTAGAAGGAGCATTCATTAAAATATTTGCCTTGTCTCTCTCATAAGTTGGCTAATAAAAAGAAACTCTTTTATTTTAAAAACTACAAATCCCAAATATTTATTCATTTGTTTGAAGTCAAAGGTGAGTATAGGATCAGGATTGAAGAGATGATGAAGTAATTGAAGAGATGATGAAGTAATTGAAGAGATGATGAAGTAATTGGTGGCCTTACACCAAATGACACCAAATGCACTCGCTTCATCTCGATCGCTCAATGAAAAGTGGTCAGGATAGCTGTCCTAAGTCTGTTTTTTCTAATCTTGATGTTCCAATAAAATGAACTATGTAATATTAGTTTTTAGTTTTGGCTCATGTAAACAGTGATATGGACATTATCAACAACCTGGAGAGCTCTCAACAGGACACAGCAAAGCACGTACAGGACCTTCTAGCAGGTAGAGCAGACATGAGACATGGATGAGACTCTGGGAGACCTCTGATGCTGTAGCTCCCATCTTGTGGTTTTTTGGGGTTTTTTCTAAACAAATAACTGCACACACAAGGGGAGCTGTGGGCCAAAGCTGCTTCTGTTTCTGCTCCATTGTTTAGTTTCTCTTCTTAAAATGTTCTAATAGGAGAATGATGGGAAACGGTCTCAAAAGGAATCTAGCTGCAGTATTACGACAGTCTGGCTAAAACTTTCTTCATAAGTCTCTTCAAAGTCATCTAGTGTATGGTTAACATAACTGTTGGGTTCTTATTAGTTTTATGCATATGTGTGAATGTGTGAGTGTGTGTATGTGTGTGTGTGTGTGTGTGAAAGAGACAGAGAGAGACAGAGAGAGGGGAGACCCACCTTCCTCCTCTTCACAGTGGTAGGTACTGCTGCTCCTCCCTTGATCCATCCTGAGGGAGTGGAGAACAAGAGGAAGTGAGGAAGACAGAGGGATGAAAATGGAAGAGTGCAGGACAGAAGGAACAAGTCCTTATTTCTGTTTTAATATAACTAAGTCCTTATTTAGGTTTTATTTATATATGTATGTGTTCCTAAAGGACAGCATTTTTTTAAATAGTTCTAAGGCATATAATCGAACTCTTAAAGATTATTCAATAATTTAGTCATAAAACTAATATGAAAGGTGTGTATTTACTGGAGGGAGGAATGAAAAACTAGCTCCATCAGTATGGAGCTGGAGTGTGTTTATGTGTGTGTCAGACTGTTTCTGTATGTAATATATAATTCAAATATGTGTCAAATATGCATGTATACAAGAAACTGTGGGTATGGATGCATATAGTTTATATCAGTTTGCACTGTGTATGTATATATGTGTACGCATGTGTGTGTGTGTGTATGTGTGTGTGTGTGTGTGTGTGTGTGTGTGTGTGTGTGTGTGTGTGTGTTACTCTGCCTGTTCTCATTGTGAAATCTGCTTTCAGAGCAGGCAGAGGGCAAGCACATGACACACATCCTGGCTCTCGGCCAGTCATTCATCAATATTCAAATAATTAAATGGACCATTGCTCAATGGAAATGTGTAATTAAATCCATGAAAAGAGTGTGTACTGCCCACGCCACACACAATCCAATGCACACAACTCTAAGACACAGACTGTGTTCAAAACAATTACATACTACTTGCATAATTATTGGGTTCCAACACAGCATGCTGCAAGCAGTATGAATTTTTCCAGTTCATGAAAAATACCCGAATTATGTTCTACTCCAGGAAAATATTCCAGTATGTAACCAGAGCAGCCGCACTTCATCCCGTCATGCAAGGGTGGCGGAAAATCTTTCACAAGCAGGCAGAACTTTAAAATGTTCACATGAACCTGTAGTATTGTTTGCGTTTCCTCATGCTGGATACTATACTGGATACTATACTGCATACTACTACAGAGACCAGTATACAGTACATACTGAGTGCAGTATGCAGTATGTAGCAGGCTATTTTGAACATATCTTCATTTAGACCAGAGGTGTTCAAATTTCAGCCCTCAAGGTCTGGATCATACAGATTTCCCACAATCCCTTTTATCTAGGCAACAGATGTCATGACAAAGTGGCTAACCAGTTACATGAATCATTTAATGATCTACAAAAGAATACAAAATACAGGACCAAGGTCCAGATTTGAACGCCACGGTTTTAGACTTCAGGTCTTCGATTATTACAAGACAGCTAAAAAATAAACCAAAATATGTGATGACTTTTAGGGCAGCGTGGTGACACTTATTCAGGTTTCCTGATTAATTCATGCAGTCACATCATCAATCAGTTTCCTTTGACAGACAGAGAGATTGTGAGAGACAGGGAGCATGAGAGAGAGAAAGAATGGTGGAGAGAATGACAGTGAAATATTGCTAACTATTCTCTCTGCTTTTACAGGCCGATCAGGCATTACACTACTGTAAATATACACTGTTGTGAATATTCTTGCATCTCTTTCTTTCTTTCTTTCTCTCTCTCTCTCTCTCTCCCTCCTTCCCTCACTCATCCTCACTCCCTCCAAACAAATCTCTCCTACAGACACACAGGAAAATGCGGGCTCTAATTTGGATTCACAGAAAGTTTCACGCCCCTCCCACTCCTGTTCCTAGCGGCGAGTCCTTCCTCTTATAGCGTGCGTGATAATTAGCCCATCTCCCCGCATGAACCCGACGCTGCGACCCGTTGTGTGCATGCCGTCGCGACTACGTAATTAATGCAAACGTCGCTTCGAGTCATGACAGCGCTCATGGGAACGCGCAGCGGTTTAATTACGTGAAAACAGTCCTCCATTAAAAGGTTGTGCAAATCGTTTCCTTAAAGCAAAATTACAGTTCATTGTGTAGCGGCGTAAACTCCGCTTTGATCATGTATGAGTAGGAGAAAAGGGCTGATTGTAAATATCTGTAAACAGTTTGCAACTGGGCCTTTTTAAATCATAAACAACCCCAATAGGTTGGTGGTCCAACGAGTGAGGTAGCATGCATCCATATGAATACGAGAATGTGGTTTCCTTCATAAAACGGCGGCTTTTGGTGTGTAAAATATTTCAGTATTTTTGCTTGTATTGAGTTTCAGTATTTTTATGCTTGTAGCCTGTGAAGCATATCGTATCATATACTTATTACGTTAAAGGCAACTGAAGGCATTTTAGAATGACTTGGTAATAAGAATGTGCCATACTGTGCTCTCAGTAGGGTATGTCTAATTAACTAGTTTGAAAACAAATAATGATCAATTATCTTGCTGTGGGGAGATCTAACACTGAGAATTACACTCGTGACCTTGACGTTGACATCTCATATTAGACATCGTCTGGTTTTTCCAACTCATAAGATACCAAAAGGCATGCATCAAATAACAGAAGCTAATTTGCATTGATTAATTTTCCACTCTGCAGTAAAAACTGCACAATATACTCTACACAATATCTCCATTTTTTCTGGTACAAACGAATGTATTAAACTACAGAGCATATCTATATACCTAAGTTAGTGTCTACGGAAAGTAAAATCTTAAATTAGGACTAACACTGCCATTCCTCCTAAAACCATGGTAATGCATCTGATTTCTCAGTGGGGCAGGTGCATCTCACAGAAGTTCCCTGATAACTGCCTTTCTCACCCCCAACACCAAAGGTGCTGTTGTTCATTGCAAATTGCAACTGAGCTACAGAAGCCTGGTGTGATGCTAAAAGGTGCATTCTGTTGAAAGGAGAAGCAGGTGGATAGAGGGGGGAGCCTGGCAGAATGCTGGCCAAGGATTGAACAAAGGAAGGAGAGAAAAACTTCCTACCTGGTTTCACCAGATGGAGGCCAAATGAGATGGAGAAAGAAAGTGGTGCAAATCAAGCAGATTTATTAATGAGGACGATGGCTCGGATGGATGGTAGAGAGAATAGAAGTCAGAACAACCCCAACGGGATGGTAGGTTTTGTATCTCTTGCTCAAACACACACACACAAACACACACACACACACACACACACACACACACACACACACAAACACACAGGGACACACTCATTAATTGACAGTCTCTCTGTCAATGTTATGGAACAGTAACTGAGTCAGTGAGCATATGGGAAATCAGACAAATGTAGGGCTGTGTGTGTTTTGTGTGCTGTGATGTTCAAGGTCACACTTTTTCCTCGAATCACATTCACGCCCACAGATTCACACCCAGTATGTCCCTGTCAGTACATACAGGCTTCAGGAGAGCTTCTGAATTCAAGGGGAGGGGGCACTTAAATTGGGGTGTTTAGCACCATTTTGGAAAACAGTATTTTTGTGTTCATATGAAAGTATTTTATATACCCAAAGCATTTTATATACCCAAAGTATTTTATATACCCAAAGCATTTTCAAAGCTGCAGCAATTTCAGTCCTTACACCAGAAAGTACAATATTGGTACAATCTTTTTCATTCCTGACATTAAATACAGACAGATTATTTGTAATTTAATATGTTGCAAAAGAAACAATAAAACTATGTGTGCAGAGGGGCGGGGATGTAGACTAAATATTTTATAGTAATATTTATATTTTTATTATATAGTAATATAATATTCTTACAAATATGTTGTAATTGTAACGATTGAACTTCGCGCAAACAAAGTGAGGCGAATGCCGAGTCTTTTTATTCAGTTTAACGATTAACATACACCACAGTTACTCACGCTACGATCGACAAAGACCGACAAACAAGTGACATACACAGGCTTAAATAATACACTCACGTTAGACAAGATACCGGTGACACGGACAACGATAACGGTAACACCTAACGCCACGCCCACGCCACACGCACCAACGCATATACTTATATAACACACAAGAAGCACACACTTACACACAAAGACACGCCCACACAGACACTGAACAAGGGATGCGAGGGTGGCTACCGTGACAGTAATATTTAGAATATTTACAATTATTTAAATATTTAGTATTATTATAACTATATAGTAATGTTATTTAAGACTCACCGCAAAGGACATCTCCCCAGTAAAATACTTGCCAACTACTTCCACCATATTTCCTATAAATACTTAAAAATACTTTTAAACATTCTTCACATGAACGTGAGACGTCCCTCTGTGTTCAGGGGACACTCACCACAGGTTTGAAGATGGGCTTGGTGAGCACCTGCATCTCTGTGGCTTCAGACTGGTTTTGAATAAAGTTGAAGTCAGGAATTATGCTTTCACAGTTATTTGCTACTAACTGACATTCACACACAGGTTCTCACTCCCTCACACACGGTGTAAGTCAGTATAAGGGAAAGAAAGTGTCCAAAGCCCACATTTGGTCTGTCAGGTTGTTGACATCTCACTTACATGTCACACACTTAGACAAAAAATTGTCTAAAAGCTAAAGTGCTTGAATTGTATCTTGGCAGAGCGCACAATTTAGTGCCTAGTAACAGAATTAGCATTATGAATGAGTGCTAACCCAGAGTGTAGTCTGCCGTATTTATAGAAAAGCCTAATATTTCTACAATACACACAGTCTGGAGAACAGAACTCAGTATTAGTATTACTGATTCTGTGAGTCACCAGTCATTCAGCAGGAGATCACTCAGTCTATTGATGCTGTTCCTCAATCAGCCTTCTAAGGCAGAAACTCGATGAACTTCAGATACTGCAAAAAAGTGCTATTTAAATAAATTTGACTTTGATTTTAAAAAAGGCAATCAAATCAGAATTAGGTTTCAGGCAATCATTTGAATGGATACCACTAATTGTAACTGATGGGACAATTATATGACAGAAAGATGTAGCAGGAGATGGCCCAAAACATTCTTTGCTTGCAAGTTGCTGGCTTGCTAGCTCGATAGTTGCTAACTTGCTAGCTAATTTTGACAATGTTATCTAACTAAATAAATCCAAATATCATTGACAAGCTTTATTCATTAATATTAGCACCTTGTCTAGGACATTTCATTCTAGGCTATATGATGTATGATGATGGATAATGTTAGCTATACTCACTAAGCAAGACAACACCGTCCAAGTGAATTTTGCAGTATTGTTTCAAAATTCACAGTTTGAGAACTTCAACTGAATTTGTTCACTCCGCTGACTTTTATGGATTGGCTATGATTGCATGGTTGGATGTTCAGTCAATATAACTTGACCTGTGTGGGTGTGTTCATATGTAGTACTCCAACTCTGGGATAGAGGTGCTATAGATTTGTTTTGTAGATTTTTGTCATGTTTAATCCGACAAATAGTGGGGTAACAAAAACGTGCTTCAGTGTATGTGGAACAAGACCTCCATCCCCGCCTTTGTGACAACCATGAGCGTTGGTTATTCTTTTACCCGTTATCCGTCTGACTTTTTATCATTCTATAATTGCTCACTACCCCCTCTACTCTCTTTCTCTCGCTCTGTTTATCTCACAAATTGCTTCTTAAACAGGGATCTCTGCCATGAATTTCCAGCTGTCATTGTTTGAACAGTTTGAAAGACCAGTTTCACTGCATATTAAAAAAACCATCACATCTGAATATAAAAATGATACTCATCATTCAGCCTAAATAAAGTACGTAGTACTACTATTTCCACCAATGTGTGAGCACTCAGCACTACCATATGGTTCGAGCTAATAGTTTATGCTCATGACAAAAACAGGACCGTAAAAAAAGTCTCAACTCTCTCTATCGGTAAGGGAGCTTGGCGAAGGAGCGGCGTTCCTGATGACAGACCGGAACGGGCCCATTAGGATGCAAAGAGCTCCTGCACCAAGCCACTGGCAAGACAGGAACCTGAAGCTGGAGCAACAATTACAAGCTAAACACGGTTGTGTGGAAATGCTTCGTTTTCTGCTTAACCAGAGTCAGCCTGACCTGGGAAAGCACACTGATGTCTTGAGCTCAGCTAAACATAAGTAAGGATGGGTGGGTGTGATGCATGTAGGTCCATATGGTCCATATGTGTTTACTGTCTAATCCACGAATTGCATTCATTGTAGGAAGCTAAAGCCAGTTCACACTAATGGGGGGAGAGCACACAGGAATCTATAACTGTAGGTCAGCTTCACAAATCAGCAAGGTCAAATGCCAGATGAGACAGATTACAAGGTAAAATCAGGAACCAAAAAAAAAAAAAAGCCATAAAAAGCAGGTGTGGATGTTGTGAGAGTAGAGCTGGAGCAGAAGTTGGCCAGTTATGACAGGGATCCCTTTAGTGGGCCAGTCAGGATGAAGGTAAGAGGAATGTCCAACTGAGAATGGGAGCGAAGTGTGTGCGTGGGAGCCGAGCCCATTTCCTGTCAATGGCTGCAGTCCTAATCATGACATTATTTTCCCGTCTGGTGTGCCAGTGTTCATCTGCCCCGCGCCCTCTTTACGCGTTCCCCTCAATCCCCTCACTGACACCGACTGCAAAACGAGGCTCTTTCCCATGCCCAGATGTAGTTGGACATATGTAGCAGGCACTTTGAGCAACACTTTGAGTAATTTTGTTGAGTTTCTTGTCCTATTAGTATATTGGGTAACAAGCTAATTCTAGAGAAACTGGATAACATCATAACATTTCATTTTCTGCTAAGATTAAATGGCATCTAGTGGGAAGTTTGCAGATTGCCACCAACTGAATACTCCTCCCTCCCTTTCCAAGTGTGCATTAGAACCTACGGTGGCTGTCAGGTGCCAAGTTACATACAAACTGAAGTCATCATCTACAACTGCATCAATCAGCCATATGTCAAGTGATGAGGTTACTTTAGATAGATATTTAGAAACTGCATTCAGTTATTTAATATTAATTAATTAAATATTAATTTAATATTAATTCATTAAAGTTATTTAATATTTAGTTACTAATACTGTAGGTTATGTCCCCAATGAGACAAGTACTAGTGTTATTTGTCAGATTTAATCATGCAGTCTGAGCAGCACTGGTCTGCCTACCGTTGAAGCTCCCCATGAACAGTCCAAGTAAGGAGATCATGATCGCCCTTGCAAGAGAGGTGCTGAAGTATAGGGAACCTTGTAACCCAAAGGTCATCTGTACTGAGGCAAGCACTGAGGTAAGAACGGAGAGAAAATGGAAGATGGATGGCTCAACAGGATGCCTTGGACCAAGTGGAGATTGGGGCATCAAGAAAACTTTCCATCAACCCGTTATGACAAAGCTGAGGACAAGGACAGGAGCCAAGTTGTCCAGGAGTAGGTGAGACCTGAGGATGAGGAGCTGTATGTAACCAAAGTCATGAGTATGAACTAGCAGGGAGCATGGACAAGATCGGAACCGGAATTCAATCGCAATCTCCTTGTTTGGGCTGTGGCAGGCTTTGCATTCACACATAAAGTTTCTAATTAAATCTGTTTATGATATCGTTCATTTAACTTCCTTACGTGGGGAAAGGTAATTTCACTAGCATGTCCCTTTTGCCTCAATAAAGGAACACTGGTGAACATTCTTAGATGCAGTCACAAGGCACTAGGTGAAACTGGCCACCTCGGGCAGCAAAACCAGGTGGTGAAGGCTGTTTCTGATACCAACATTACAGAGGTCACCCTGAGACCACACTGTGTGCTGACGTTTCAGAAACGTCAAAGCAGGTGGTCATGCTGGATCTCACTGTGCCTAGGGAGGGGAGAATAGAAGAGGCCAACGGAAGTGAAGCCAAGTATGCAAACAGCAGAGGAGTGCAACAGAAAGAGGTTGAGAATATTGTGTGTGGCCATAGACGTGGGTTGCATAGGATTTTCAAGCTCAGTCTCTTTATAAAGCCCACAGTCTTCTGGGCATCACAGGCACACATTATAGGAAAGCAATCAGGGCCAGCAATATGGCTGTGGATCAAAGGGAGTGATATGTGGGCGTATGCTGCCCGAACACAGACTGGGAATGATCTCAGCTACCAGCTGGGGCACTTGGAAGAGTGTGTCTGATGATCAAAACACCTGAAACACCAAGCGACCCAAAGTGACATCACTCTCAAAATGCATCACAATTCTCATTTGTCAGTATGACTTGCATATTATTGCAATGATTGTTTTCTTTGTTATAACATGTTGTTCTCATACTAAAGGTTAAGTTTGGATACTTTTTTTTTTTTTTTTGACATGTTTTTGTTAATATATCCATGATGTTTTGTGTTGAAATTTTACCAGATCAGCTTTAAGCCATTTATATTATTAGTTAATTAATACCACCCCCCAAACAGTTTATTATGGTCATCAGAAATTATGCTCATGTTATGCGTCATTCCTTCATTACTATGTGGAACCGTTTAAAAGTGTTTTACAAGAACTAATAATTCCAGCAATACATAAAACATCATGTTATTCATTTTCAGTGAGCACACTTTGTGTTTTACTGTGACCGCATGCTCATAATTTTACTGTAGTGTTGCATGTTTATTAAAGTTTCCTCACACTCAGAAAGGAGCAGGGGAGGCAGAAACTGAGAAGAGACGCATCCAAAAATACATATAACCTGCCATCAACAGCAAATGGGAAACCCTAAGCAGCCCAAGATATCGATATACCTTCCTTAAAGGGGGTATATTAGGGAAAGTGTACTTTTTCACACACATTCTGGTGTGCCTGCCAGCCCACAAACGGTGAAATAAGACAACCCATTCAGTTTGTGAGTTGCCTACATCAGAAAACGTGGGCAAAAACAACCCATTTAGATTTAGTTTCCTTGTATACATCACAAGGGGAGTCATTAGAAATATACCACCTACCATCTGAATATCTTCTTCCACAGCTTGATAACTTTAGAAGGCAGTGCCTTTCCGTTATGTCAAAGCATTTACCTATGTTAAGCAAAGAGATAAGCCGTTAAACTGCTTTGTTGTTGGCAGTACAGACCAACAAAAAGTCGGTGGTACCTTATCGACCTCCAGCCTCAGAGGACAGAAGACCTGAGTGGATAAAGTTTTGTTTTTTATGTCAACGTCCCAGTTAAAACGCGCTTATGTTTTTTTTGGCTGCTCCCTGACGCTTGCCACAGAATCCACGTTAACGATATAGATGAATGATTGTACAAGGAACTTCGTCTCATCAACACGCGCATAACGTAAAAGGTTACTGCTGTGCTCCAGTCAAGTAATCGGGGTTAGCAATGTTACCGTGTTGTACTAAGAGAAAATGTGCTTTACACACATCTGTGTGCCATTAGGACTGGCAATGAAATTAACTAAAATACGGATCGGTACCTACTGTCCGTGGCAAATTGCACAAGAGGGAAATTTAAGCATTTACAAACAGTTATACTAGGACGTGCCTTTCTTTAGCCGTTTAGCACCTGCTAACGCTGACTGATATCATTTAGTAGATAATTTTGTATTTTTTGTTTGATGTTTTGCTGCGGGATTTATAATAAGGTTGACGCTTTTAGTTTGTTCGTTGGATGTTCGTTATATCAACATCTATTCAACATGTGAATAACGCGAGAGTAAATTGCAAAGTTACAGTTATGCTCCACTCAAGTAATTAGGGTTTAGCGACATTAGCATAGTGTGCTACGGGAAAACACGTTTTATGGCCAGCTGTAATTTGGCAGGTGGACATGCTTTGTAGTGCGTATGTGTGTCAGGCTGAGTGGAACTGCCTGGATGAGCACGTGAAGGAACAGGCACTCAAACCGGTGTTCCGTGGAGTTGTAAGTAACACGTCGAGGTGCGCATGCGCAGACCCACAGTCTTGCGCTCTTTCTGAGCATAAGTTAAAGGTTATTTTTCCATTGTGTATTTCGACCTGTAAACATGGAGTAAATACTGATAGAAAATAATATGATTATGTACTGGAAGCTAATTTGACTGGGGATATTAGTGTATCGAGATACACTACCCCTGGAAAGGATATATTAGCGTACGGTAGCATTTTTGACAAAGCAGCACATAAGAACACCAGTCGTTCTGAAAGGGGCTGTTTTGACAGCAGAAGGGCACTGTGATGTTTGATGCTTGTGGTATTTTAAGCAAAACGTGTGGCAGGTACAGGGTTAACTTTCCCGGGGCAAACCTGGTTATCTTATTAACTGGTGCTATTGGATACAAATACCTCGGAGGGAACGCATTGATAATTCACACCTGAACCGCCTCTCCGCTTGCTGCCCCAAGAACGTGTTTTTTTCAGAGCACGGGATGTTATAGTCGCCGTTAAGGCGGCAGATTTCCTGCAGTGACAGCGTCAGATGCTATAGTAGCCGTTAAGGCAGTTAACTCTAGGTGGCCATATTACTGCTGCAGCACGCTGAGCCGTGGTTGACGGTTTTATCCAGGCCCGAGCCCTTAACAGTCGCTTGGTCGTTACAAGATGAGCCCTGCTGCTGCGGCCAAACGGGAAAAGAGCCGTAACGTCCTGCTGTGGACTACATTGCCGTTTTGCTTTTTCCTTCCTGTTATCGCCTTTTTCGTCTGTCTCGTAGCTTTCTTTCGTTGTTTTATTTCGTTTGGATTCGTTTTGGATTTGCTTTTCTGTTGTTTATTCCTTCCTGTTCAATTCTCTTCAGGTAGTTCGAATCATGAACTCATGTATGTGTATCAGACTGGAGTAATGTTCTTTTAAAATGATCGGAGGGTTGCGCCAGGTCTTGGTTTTGAGTCTGTCTTCTCTGGTTGCTGTGGTGGTGATTCCCTCCCCTGGAAGTGGATGATAGTGGTTGGGGTTTGTTTTGTTTACATCATTCATGTAGATTTGTAGTGTTAAATGAGCCCCGGAAAGTTAACTTTCTCATATTAAGAGTCGGTTCGGTTTTATGTCGGTCCTTTCTTGATATCAACGAGTTTTGTCACTTATTTTAATTGATGGAATAAAATTGTACTAAATGGTTTCTATGCAACTTGCACTGGGAGCTCCTGTCTCTCGCCCGACTGGTTTAATGAATTGATGGCCTTATTTTGAGGTGTGTTTTAGTTCCTTGAGTGAAATTCTCAAGATGACACGGCTGCTTTTCTTCATAAAATAATTGAGTACAGTTCTGCCACTTAGTCGTTTCATTAACCCGTGCAAAATGTCAAATAAGTAGTCTTTAAAAAGGTAATGGGCATATTGGCATTATAATGCTGTAGGGTACTGAATTAGTTTACAGTGTTATTCCTTTTCTTATTTTAAAAACGTTCAACCGTTAATTTCAGCAAGAGAAAACGGCTGCCAGTTCTCTAGTGTTTTTGTTTGTTTGACTGGTAGGTACCAGTCTAACCACTGGTCATTGCCTCTTCAGTTCAGCGACTCTAGGGATTTCAGAAGGCGTTCTTTCAGCTGCGGTGATACAGATCAAAAATGACTTCGCGCTGTAGTTGAGTGGCTTCTAAGCTGTGTAAGTTGAAAGTCTGACAACTGGAAAATCCTTTTGTGTGACAGCTTTTTCTTCCTCAATCAATTTGTCATCTTTAGCTGCCCAATTCAATTTTATTTTTAATCATTTTATGTTTTGAGTTCAACAATGCGTTTTGATTATATGATTTAACCAAAAGCAAATACAAACTCAGTACTTAATGAAACTCAAAATGTCGTCTGCAGCTCTGTCAATGCAAAAGAGGGGCACAGCTTTCTAGAAATCACATATGCAAGCATAGATTGTACATCTACAAAGTTCAACAGAGTTGCTTTCTGCGGTTTTAACCAACACTTCCACAACATTATTAATGCTCATGAAACTGACCCACGTGAAAATAATGCTCGTGTTTGATATGTCCTAATGGAACAGGGGAGGAGGACTTTGAATGTCAAATACTTAATTACTCGTGGCACCATTGACGTTATCGTTATCATAATCACGCGTGTTTTGATTGCGTCATGTTCTCTTGCGTTTGGCGACTGACGTGTTATTTCGGCTCTGGAGTTCATTTCCTCAAACCGAGGCGCGCGCTATAATTATCCCACCCGCTGCTTCCTGATGGCCGTCATTATTGCTTTGGGTGGAATTATATGTAGGAATAGACACAAACAGAGCGCCAGTCAAAAGTAGCCAGCGTTTGAGTCAGTGGGAACTCTAAAGTTTCTTTTTATTCGTTTAAACTGTATATAGCATACACAGTCAATGTCAATAACTCCTGCACGCTGCATAAAGACGTATGCTGTATATAATGAAAGCGATACTTCCTAACGGCACATCTGAATGTTGATCTTTATAAGGTATACAACAAAATTTGGTGAAATTTTCGAATATTCGCAACGTATTATTATCTGTTTGATAACGTGGTAATCGATGAGGATAGGGAATAAAATACTGCGCATGTCACCTTGTATCGTGTTTATCCTGATAGCGAATAAACACACAGGAAAATAAATCAAATCACTTTTATTGGCAAAGACTGCAGTAGATTTTTCAAAAGGCCAGAGCAACATAAATGTGTGAGCGTCTCGTCTTGAGCAGCACACAACAAAATTAATGTTTCAAAACGATTCTGTATGCTACACATGCTTATAAAAGCACCTTTAATGCACTATGACTCCCTAATTTCTCTCAGTCATTATTTACAAAAACGAACATGCCCTTCGTCACATCTTGTCAGTTGACAACGCAAACAACTGAGAAAGGCTTTTTCCTAAACAGTTTACACTTCAAGTACCCATGAAGGCGAGGTTAAACGGAATTTCACTGAATTAAAAACCGTATTCAAAAATACCTGCAAACAGGCACGGCCATTCCAAAAATAGCCTGAGGTACTGTGGACAAAAGCTTATCTGATTAATAAGGCAACGATTTACCCACAATTAGTAGTTAGTTGATACTCTCAGGGTTGTAAACAACAGCAGCGTGACGTGACTGGCCAGTCTTCCCAAATTTTCAATGTCATTAACAGTAATTAAACAGTTGTTAAAGCCAGAGGTATAATTCATCTTGATTAGGTAACTGTCCATATATTCCGGATGAATCACTACAACCCCGGGGTTGCGCCGATGTTTCCGTTTGTCCATCAACTATAGTAGCGATTAAAAACATACAGTACCTTTGTAAAATCCGAATTCATGCATTTCGGCATGTCCAATTAACGGGAGAGTGGGTTAGGTAATGCAGTCCAAGTCCACTATGGTTATCTAAGCTGTTCTCCATATCCAACTTCATCATGCTATCTTACAATATTTCTTAAGAATTCGACCATGTTTAAATAATACACAAATATTATTACCAAACTAACGCCACTGATTCTCGTAGTAAATTACCTGGACATTGCTAGGTTACAATTACAGTCATCAACAAAGCATAACAACCCAAGACAATCTGATTGTATATCTTTCCAAACATTTCATTTTTTTTATACAGAAAAATGATTGGTCACCCAATCACTGTCATTTTTTTCCAATTAAGTAAAAGACAACATAAGTCAAACTTAACAAATCTTAAGAAATCCCTTTTTTTGTTTGTAAAAACATGGAAAATTGTGTAAAATGGGAGTAAAAAATGAGTGTGTTTGGGGGTTTAATAAGAATTTGGGCACTGCGTCTTCCCCAGCGACACTGAGCCTAGTGCAAAGCAACCGTGTGCAGTAAGAGAGACCTGACTTCTACACAAAAAAAAAAATAAAAAAATTGTTTAAAAAGTTGGAGAAGGTGCACCACGGTTCCTTCCCTGCTCATTAAGCTTGACTGTCCACTTCATCCACTCCCGGTATCCTTGCGGAGTCCTGACCCACCCCTTCAAACCGCATGAGGGCGAGTTCGGCCTGTACCTGCGCCTGCTCCCAGTCCAGAGGTGGGGTGTCAGGTTCAAGGGTGGAGTCGGTCTGTCCCGGATCCACCCCCGGCAACGGCAGGTAGCCGCCGTCACGTGGGAGGCACATGCACCAGCCGGCGCCGGCGAGGTCCAGTTCGCCGTAGTCGAAGCCGGCCCTCTTCATCACCTTGAAGTCCACCATGTCCGCGGACTCGCTCATCTCCACCAGAAGATTCCAGAACACGCAGCTCAGCAGGATACCCAGGAGCTGAGGGGGTGACATCATCAAAAAGACACAACACTGTGAAGGTCCCCTTCTCCCTGATACTACAGCTGTCTTTTAAATCACTTTTAGTGTAATTAGAGTGTCCACCACTGAGGATGTTAATGCTGGGCTGATGTACTTCCACTAGAAAGTGAAGTGTGGGCTGCTCTGGCCTTTTGGCCTGGTAAGGTCGCAGCTCGCTTCCTGTAGCAGAAGGGGCAGGGCCAGAAGAATGTTCAAAGAGTCCAGTGAGACAAGTTTAGCAGAGCTCTGATGCCAATTTATAAGCAAAAAGGATCAAGGAAAACATTACTGCTTTTAAAAATGGTGGTGGTGGTATTCCTGCTGAAGCAACTCTCGTCTTGGTTCAATGTTACCAGGTGCTGCACCATAATGTCATTTCTGCCAATCAGAAATGACAAATTTGAGATGTTACCACCAAGGTATAGGGCATAAATACAGTGGATCCAGAGCCAGCGGGAAGCGCAACGTTAAATTAAATTACGAACATACAGGTTGGTTTCATCTATATTACAATTTACTTCAGTGACTTTATGCAAAGGATAAACAGTTTCTCTTCCTATAATGCGACTCTAATGTCACGTCTACATATGCATCCATGTGTCTTCGGTGACCCACCAGACTGAACAGATGTGCATTTCCCCTGTGGTTAACACACTTCATTCAACTTGTCCTCAAAGAAGACGCCTTACTGAATTATGCTAGTATTCAACAACCACAGAGGTGCTGCTGTTTGTATTGGGATTTAATCAGTCGCATTTTCTCTCTTTGGATAGGCCAAGCGGATCTGCTAAGCGTGTCTGAAACGTGCTTGGCGAACCAACAGTTCGCTGGCCCTCCGCACCGTTTGAGGATCTCGACAGGACGAAGGCTTGTCTCCAAGCCAGAGAGCACCCCGGTAACGAGCGCCGGGGACGATGAACCGCACGGGCCAGTAAATCTGTTCTCCGTGGCTCCGTCTTCCTGACAGCCTGAATAGACTCGTCTGGCATGTCTAATCAGAGGTTTATTGGGGACATGTGGGCGGGGCGGGTGGAGTTAATGTCATTTAATGTCATCCACCCGCTTATAACCTCTCTGCAGAAGGAGAGGGAGAAGCAGAGAGATTTAAGGGGTGAGTGGATGTGACAGATTCAGTTTGTTTGAAGAAGAGGAAGAGAAAGAGAGACTGGCAGGGTGTGTCGGGGGGATGGAGAGAGAGAGAGAGAGATGGGTGATATGAGAAATAATGATTTGGAGAGAAAGAGTGAGAAAATGGTGGAAAGAGGACAAGTAGAGAGACATACAATGAGAGAGAGAGAGACAAGGTAACAGAGACATTCAATACGTTTGCGTACAAGATGCATCAGATCTGAGTTGTAAGAGAGACAGCTCTGAGAGAGAGACACCTGTGAGAGAGAGAGAGAGAGACATGCCATGAGCTTTTTCCCAGCTCCATAGATGAACTGGCACAAAGAGTCAGGCGGGCACTCTGGAAGTGGGGCGTCACCACACCTGCTCGTCGCTCACGGGCAGCAAAGTGCCCCTCAAGGACCCAGTGCCCAAACACTACAGATGTGCAACTTCATTAGCCCATTGTTGGGGGGGGGGGTGTATATTACACTCACATCCACGACTGATGGATGCTGGACAACAACCACTTCAAGCTGCAATGGGTTTCGAATGGGTTTCAGATGCAATGTGCTCAGAAGCGTCAGACGAGAGAGGGGCCATTTTGGCTTAGTCATTTCCTTCTTAGGGGTGCATAAAATGTGCAACCCACATCACTAGTGTCTCCATCAAGCTCATGTCTAACGCAACAGGGAATCATCCAGATTTGAGCTGACGCTACTCTAAAGACAGTCGATCAATTTGTCTGTACCCTGTAATCCAACCTACATGGAGATTACTGATACTTATATGCATTTATGTTTTATCAAATGCAGTGAAAGACGAACAGATGGGAGGGGCAGGGGGCGGGGCCGGGGGAGGGGCTAACCTGGGGCAGCCCTACAGCACAGCAAATTCCGACCGTGGCGCCGATGTTGTCACCCATCCACAGGTTGACGGCATGAATGCAGCCGCGCACGTGTATGATGTCGTTCAGATCCTCGCGCTGCAGAGACGGAGAGACGGAGAGGGAGAGAGAGACAGGGAGAGGGAGCCAGAGAGAGAGACAGGGAGAGAGAGCCAGAGAGAGAGAGACAGGGAGGGGGAGAGAGAGAGACAGGGAGGGGGAGAGAGAGAGACAGGGAGGGGGAGGGACAGAGACAAGTGGGAGAAAGAAACGGAGATAAGGAAGGGGAGAGAGACAGCAATGTAGGGAGAGAGAGAGACAGGAAGAGGGAGAGAGACATAGAGACAGGGACAGAGGGAACGAGAAGGACGGAAAGACAGGGAAAGAGGAGGAGGAAAGACAGAGAGAGAGATATGAAGAACGAAAATGTTGAAGTACAAAATGACTTTGCAAAAACAGTGACAATGCCCCAGACAGCCCCACTCCCCGTAATGCCCCTAGACGATGCCCCCTGACAATGCCCCAGACAGCCCCAACCCCCATAATGGTAAAATTGGGCTGGTGGTGGTGGGGTAATAACTGTACAATTTGTCTTGGTTTTGCACCCTGACTGAATGCGGACAGAGATCCGGGTTCGCAAATGACTGCGATTGAAGAGACCTGGCTCACATTTCAGCTTCCTCCCATCAATGGAATCATTCACTAAACTGACAAGCAAACCACAGCATTTGCAAGGGGACCATTGAGAAAGAGGGAGAATAAATAGGTTCTGTAAACAACAACAACAACAACAACAAAAGTCCATTGTACTTTTCAATCCTGCAAATCAGACAGAAACTAACAACCCACTAAAAGCAGACATATGTTATTATTGTTATTATTGCCACCACTACTAATTATATTTTGCAGATGTTTACAAAAAAAAAATGCTCAGTATTCAATCTTTTTAATAATGATAATCTATAAATGTATTTTGAATTAATGCATTTTGAATGAATTTGCCTACAAATGGATGAACATGACAGGTGCACTCACCTGCTTGGTAAGAGTCTTATAGCCACAGAGTGTGTTCACCACTTCCCCAACCTGAGTGACACACACACACACACACACACACACACACACACACACACCAATAAAAATTCCATTCCTGTATAGGAATCACGAGCTCGTTATCCTCGTTACCAACACCCTGACAATTATTTACGCAGTTCTGGACTGATTAGAGCTTGTTGGGTCTTGGTTCCTCTCAAGGTTTCTTCCTCTTTCCACTGTTGTCCTTGGTTTTGCTCACTGGGGGCTTTGACTCAGACATCTGTAAAGCTGCTTTGAGACAAAAAGTGCTATAAAAATAAATATTTACTTGACTTTAACGTTTCTTGCAATAACTCGGCCTGTGCATTTTCTGTAATGAATATTTATTATTAAACTGTGTATTTTCTCCCCACATAGGTGTCACCTATTTTATGCTGAATTAGGGTATGAAGCTTTTTTTAAATGATCTGGTTTTTTTATATATAGAAATCTGATTTGGAGTACACATCTGCCCACTTTCTCTCTCCCTCTCCCCCTCCCTCCCAGGAAAACATGTTCACTCATCAAAGAGGCTAGTAAAGTCAGGAGAATTGTATTTACAAGCAAGAAGGGGAGTCAGCGAGCAACACTGCCAAGGCCATTCCATGAGTGTGTCAGTCATTCAGGCCTTTCTGTTACTGAGTGGGTTTATTTCTAGTGTAAACCCCCCCCCCATACATGCACACACACACACACACACACACACACACTAGAGTGGCGTACGAGTCTGTGATTAGCATTGCTCAGATGCATCAGACATTAGGCCACCAGAAAACAGTCCCTGAGTCACTGATGGGCGAAATAGAAGAAGGTGAGGAAGTGTGTGTGGGTGTGAAAGACAGAGAGAAGGTTACAGCTGATTCAGATAACAGAAGTGGAGCTAATTCAGTTGGTTCATGCTTGCGCTCTCAGTAAGCTCCCACAGTCGCAGTCACTTGTACAGAGGCCTTGCTTGAGACCATCAAAGTAAAACACACAGGACTGCTGCGTCTTCCCTTGGGCTTGTATCAGCAGGCAGCACTGGAGATGTAT
>JAOXYF010000028.1:16306928-16323670 GCA_028565775.1 Sternarchorhynchus goeldii | reverse complement strand
GAGAAGCTTTAATGCTCTATGTGGTCTAAGACTTCTCTAACAGAGAAGCTTTAATGCTCTATGTGGTGTAAGGCTGTTTTGCCTTGGTTGTCTTTTGATGGCTTTATCAGCTCCATCAAAAGGGTGATGGAAAAGACTTTTGAAAATCATAATTATAACTCCACCCCAGGCCTGCCTGAAAGATAATCAAGCTAAGATTGGTGTGTTTGTGTGTGTGTGTGTGTGTGTATACGTGATATCATATTATTTATGGACAGATATTTTTCAAGTCCCCTTATAGCCCTCCTGAGGTATACATAAGTTATGGGTTAGTTATAGGTTAGTCCATGAAAATAAATGGTTTTTAACAGGCTGTTGTGTGACCATCTAAAGCAAGCTACATGGATGTTTTCTGGAGTAACCAATGTAGACAATGCATCGTTTAATGTTGTACTCATGATCACGCAATTTAACAATATCATGGAATTATAGAGGAATTATTGTTGGAATGAAAAGCTCCTTAGTGGGTAATAAATATGCATTTACTCGTTATTAATGGATAAGACAGAATGATTTCATTGTTACAAAGGTCACTATCTATTTGTTTATAGTCTGCATGCTGTTACTTTCATTTTTATGTGCTTCATAATCTGTCCTGGATGTATGGCAGAGCTGTATATCTAATTGAAAAGCATCTGGCTTTGTTTTTCACCTGCAAACATGGAAACCGTGTTGAAACCATGGCATGGTTTCTACCGTCAATGGGCCCACAATGAGAGTCCTGCCGAGAATGATCCACGGCGCTCGAACAAGTCTTAGGAAGATTTGTGCTCCCTTCCTGCTGGTTCCGGCCGTTCATTCACTCACACCCGTTCGGTTTTCATTTCCGCTGTGTTTTGAAAGGCAGCAGGAAATTGTTGGGCCATTTTTTAAAAGCTCCTTAGAGCCTGGCCAGCTCTGATCGTTCTCTGCCCCCTCATCACCAACCCCCCCTCCCCCCCATCCCTCGCTAAACGTATTCAGACCAGACGGATGGCAGTTGGTGTGTGAAATGAAATTTTTTTTGATGCCGTGCGGCTGGTAGTCGGCGTTGGGCCATCGACATCGATTTTGTCAGGGAAGCATCTTTGCTGCAGGATATTGTGCTGTTCCGATCAAATGACAGAACGAAACAAGATGTTGCCATTACGGTAAATGATGAAGGTCTTGCTGCAGGAGCCCAGGCACTGATAGGTTTCAGCATGACGCTTTTGCATTCGCTGTCATACTTCTGACACTCAGAATCAAAAGCTTGAGATGAATAGACCAGATAAACCATCTTTCCCTCTCAGATTTTATTCCTCTCAGGAGAAGCAGTTTAAAATTGGGTACTAAGAGGAATGAAGAAAGGTCCTGTGAAGATGTGGTGTGAGTGTGTGCATGTGTGTGGGTGTACGTGGGTGTGTGCCTGCGGGTGTATGCACACACTCTAGTGTGTTAAAGGGGGTGGAATGAGATTACATGCAACACATTTCCCTATTTGAAATAGCATTAATGCACCTGTTCGCCCACTGTCACCCTCTCCCACTCACCCCATCCCCCAAAGACTGTAAGAATTTCAGGAGAGCTTCAACTCAGTTGCAATTAAAACCACTCTGCCGATCTCTTGAATTGATCGAGAGTTTTCCTTGCTCTCTCAGCACCACGCGTAGCTCCTGACTCGATGTGCGTGCACAGGTCGCAAGCCTCGACCGGTTGCACAGATGCGCCGATGAAAGCCTGACTCGCATCATCACGCGCGAGAACAACTTAGCATGCAGCAAATGAGCTGCACCAGAGCGTGCTGGATGGCGACATCACGTGCCTCCTTTTAGCGATCAACTAAGACCGAGAGCATTCGTTGGTGAAGCAAAATCCATTATAATATATCTAGAGACAAAATAACGCACAGCTTTCGACCAAATGCCAAGTCATAGAGCCGAGGAGGAATAAAAAGAGCTAGAATGCCTGTGTCCTTTTTCTTGACAGCAAAGAAAAGTGGTTGATGGCCTTGTGCGTCTGGATAACGCGCCGAAGAGTGATTCAGTGAAAATGTGTGCGACAGAACGGTATATATATATATATCCCCTTTGACACATAACGTGTATGGATGCACCGACTGCTGGCTCAGCACGGATAAAACAAAAAAAAATACTGAATTAACACTAACCGTGTCGAATTAATTCAGCGGTCTTTTTTGCCCAAGTAGATGCGAATAAATAACTTTTTAGTGCAATGCAGTTTTAATTCAGCGCAGAATTCTGAATTTTGGGTGAATCCTAACTGTGTTCGATCAAATATAAACTTTTAAGCTCTACGGGGATGTGAACGAACCCCTTGAACGATTCCTATTGATGAGCTCGCAATGTCCGCGATCACGCACTGGAGTGGAACTAACGGTATGTAACCGACATGTAGTCAAAACCACAAAACTTGAGCACCAGATCCAGCTCAAGTCCAGGCTGCGATAGCAGAAGCACAGAGGCAGGATACAATCGCCTGTGTTTTTTGTTTGTTTGTTTTAGCTAATAGCTAATAATAAACGTGAAGGAAAAAAGGTCACAAAATAGTAAACTAAGACACAAAGAAACTATTAAATACAGAGGCTTAAAGGCATGGAATCGACAAGGGCACTGAACTAGAAAACCAAGGTAACACATTAAATCAAGACAGACAGGTGAATATGGAGCAGGCCCCAAACCAAAGAATAACCAAAAGACCACCAATGTATCTGCTGTTTCATCTCATACTGACTTAATCTGTTTAATGCTGTTTAAATCATCAGTTTGATATGGAACGGTACATTTTTACGTTACTTCAACCAATAAGCGTAACCAGTAAATGATGTCAGAAGTCAACTTCTGACATTGAATAATCCTTTTGGTTCAGTATTTCTCCAGATCTGAATAATCCCACACACATTGCTTCTAATGGGAATCTTATCTAGCAGTTTTGGCGGTACAAGCAGTACAACATGAAACTCACAAAATGGACTGTGACAGGTATTCCATTAAGTACTTTCATTTAAAACCACAGGTAGAGGGAGACTGTGAGCAGCGTTCCCAGTACATTGTGATCTACCCATGATGTATCAAGAGTGACTATTTAAAGACCAAAATATAGTCAGCAAGACAACAGTAGCCGACCTATTGCTGTATAGCTGTCGACTTATCTGAACATGTAACCTTTAAATTTGGTGTAGTCTTATAATAATATTTTGCTTCTTTTACCAAAAACATTCCTCGAATTCATAACATACCAGTCCCTTCACGCACGCGTTTCAGATTTTGGTGTTAGCTTGAACTCGAGCTACATACAACTTTTTAAGAATCTAAGAAAAGTCTTCCGATAAATGTTGATTATATGTTGTTCATTCGAGTACATTTCTTAGAGCTATACCAAGCTATGTTTTCACGCGTCCGTGCCTAAGCGCGCGCTAAAGCCCCGTTGGCACGCGCTAAGCGCTTGGCTATCCCGCGAGGATCACATTGAAAGGGGATGTGTGTAGTAACCGGGAGCTAAATTGGTCAATAGAAGGGGAAAGGTGAAGAAGCGGCGCATGGCGAGCTGAATTGCCCCCTCCCCAACGCCCCCCTCCCTTTTTTGCGCCGGGGTTCAGCTGGTGAAACCAGACTGCGTTCTTCACGGTTGAAGAGAACACATCGGAATGTGTTTTGCGCGATTAAGCCTCTTGAAATCTGAAGTCGGAAACAGAATCAAAGCATGGGCCAAAGTAGTTTCTCGACAAACGCGAATATGGTAGATTAAACCTAGATACGTATGATACATAAAAGATTAAGTAATTATTAATTGTTATGTTCGATTAGTCTATAACGAAAATCGAAATGGACCCGGTTTTCACTTCAGCTGAATACACGATCAACAGGACCAATGCATCCGAGCAAAATGAATCAGAGGAATACTGGAATCAGTTTGTCCAACCAGTTTGGAGGATAGTTCTTTGGGCGATTGCTTATTCCACTATTGTTATCGTCTCAGTAGTTGGCAATATA
Source organism: Sternarchorhynchus goeldii (assembly GCA_028565775.1). Lineage (NCBI taxonomy): Eukaryota > Metazoa > Chordata > Actinopteri > Gymnotiformes > Apteronotidae > Sternarchorhynchus > Sternarchorhynchus goeldii. The sequence continues at coordinate 16,319,660 of JAOXYF010000028.1, read as the reverse complement.
ACAGTTATATGGATCATCCTGGCACATAAACGGATGAGAACAGTTACCAACTATTTCCTTGTGAATTTAGCGTTCGCCGAGGCGTCCATGTCAGCGTTTAACACAGTTATAAACTTCGTCTACGCCGTGCACAACGAGTGGTACTTTGGTCTGATATACTGCCGTTTTCACAACTTTTTTCCCATTGCCGCTGTTTTTGCCAGCATCTGTTCTATGACAGCTATAGCGGTGGACAGGTGAGTTAAAAAAAAACTTACAGTCAGCAGATTTTTTTCTCTTCTTTAAGTTTTTTTTCACTTCTAAAAATTCCCCACGGTATTTTTTGCTTGCGACAGAAACGTTGTCTATAAGTCAGTTAACATGTGGTGCCACATTCAACAGCAGGATGTTATGAAATATAATTCACTGTTTTGCGCTCCACTACCCAAAGCAAAATGCCGGAATGTAATTACTGGCAGATTCCTAGAAGATTACCACTGTTAACACTATATAATAACGCTTTTTCTGGTTTCACGTGTAATTAGAAGATACATGTCGACAGATCCTTCTCAAAGACAGATTATTGTCACATTGCACTCAAGGAGCGCGATGCAAATCTGCCAGAAAACAGACGAATATGTGAATTCAACGCATATGCAATTATGAGATTAGCAGATTACTTTATATGTTTACCTTACACCACAAATAACGCGTTTACGGAGCCAATAAGGATTTCATCCATTTCTGTCATCTTTCATGCATAGTCAATGAAGTGTAAATGATCAGTAAATACGCGCCAGACCTTTGTGAAAAGCAGCTAATGTATTATTCAGTTAGAATTAAATGTGTTTCTGTTAGGGTTACTGTAACTAAAAATGCTTTACAATATCTGAAAAGCATGAAAAAGAGATGCTCGGATGATGTCGTGGCTACTACGCGTTGGGTTTTGCAGTCCTGGAGAGCGTTTCTAATTCTGATTTGTCTTCATTTACTCTGGGTGTAGAACTCTCTCTTTCGCTCTCTCTCTCTCTCTCTGAATGTTTGCATGCGCGCGTGCATTTTTCACTTATCATGCACCGCGTGCATTCACATGTTAATATATGAGAATACGTGCGTGTGTGCGTGTCTGTTGAATTCAGGGTCCACTGTGCGTGTCTGAAAATGTGTGCGTATGTGGATTAAAATAGTTGAATTTCTTCTAACAAAATGAAAAAAAGTTATTTGTTTTATCCATCGTAATGAAAGCACGCATGTTTAACGCTCAATTGCCTTGCGCTCACCTTTCGTTTAACTACGCAGTACGTGCCTGTAATCGGTCTGAATGCCTTCTGTTTCTTCAACTTTTTCTTTCTTCTGTATTTCAAAAGCACTCGACTTTCGTCGGGTTTTAAAATTCAGTTCCCTGCGCGAGATTGTGGGAGAGTGTACAGGCAGCAGATAGTCTCGAGGAGTTCTCGTTTAAAACGCTTTGGACGCGTTCGAGCGTGAGGGGGGCTCGCGCAGTATCTGCGGTTCTTTAGTTTTCGACAGAACGACGCCAGTGTGATCCGTCCGGGCGTTAGAAAAGAATATTTGAGAGTAAACGTTTCAGTTCTATATTAGGACATCGGTCAAAGCAGTGTTTATGCGTTTGTACTCTGTTAAGCTCAATGGTACGCTTCACCAGCGTGTTGTATGTCTTAGGGAAATCCGAACGAACTTATCTTTCCTTTTACAAATGTCTTGGCACGAAGTTGCTTGGTGTAGAAAAAACCCATCTTGATTGTTCGATCCGAGAGCGCGGTGTTTAACGAGAGTCCTGTGATGACTATTTTGTCACTGCACAAACTATCAGATACATCTTACAAAATCTGTTGATTAAATAAATATGTGCTGATGTATACTGTAGCCTAAGATATGGGTACAGTTTTAACATTTCTTCCCCAAACTGCGGCCTTCTGATTCCATTATTCCAAGTACTTTGGACTCCAAATACCTGCATAAATAACGTGAAAGTGAAGAGAGCGCAAAAAAGTTAAAATAAGCTCCACTGAGAAGATGAACACGTTTATCCGTGTTTGTGTGTGTATGGGACTGTTTGACACGCGTGTTACGTTTGGATCCAAAATTGCCACAGTGTATGGCGTGTTTTTTCTTTTTTAATAGCTTTATAAAAAGCTGCGGCGGTGCGTCACTAACAGAAGCAAATCTGGCGCGTAGGTGCTTCCCGCCAACTAGAGAAAACGCGGGACATGCCTCTGCATTTCATATTCCAGATGAAATGCTTTCTGGCAGTCTGTATTCTTTTCTCTTAGGGTTACTGTAACTAAAAATGCTTTACAATATCTGCGCGAGAAAAGAGATGCTCGGATGATGTCGTGGCTACTACGCGTTGGGTTTTGCAGTCCTGGAGAACGTTTCTAATTCTGTATTCTTTTCTCTGTCTGAAACACATGCCTGTGAACTCACACATTTGTGTGCATGTGTACGTTGGTGTGTAAGCGTGTGCGTTATTGAAAGACAGCAAAATGGGTTGGACATTCATTTGTTTCATTTGTTGACTACCTGATGGCTCCAAAAACCCAAACAGGAAATGGCTGACGTGCTGGTATGAAGAGGGGTACATTTAGCCTTTTCCTAACATCGGTCACCAGCTAGTACTCCCAGAGCCTGTATGCTAGTCCAGTTTTCCTTTTGACTTCCCAGAACATTTCCTTGTGAGATGAGAAAATAAATAAGACTCCTAATTCCTAAATAAGATTCAGATTACACTGAGTTGAAAGTGAAAACCAAATTTGGACTGAAACCGGCACGAGCTGGGAGAGATGCAGGTGTTTCATCTTTACATCATTGTTATTTCTTTGACGGCATGCCCTAGTGGTGGTCGGAGCTCGGGAGCTGAGGGTTGCCGTGGTGCCGTGGTTCCTCCAGCCTGCGGCGGAGCTGTGCAAGCGCCTCCTCATCTCCCAGCGATCGCTCGGAGGGCTCACGCCCCCGCTTTTATTGCGCTCGGATCAACCAAATCGTTTTAAGAAAGCCTAGCTGGTGATGCTGTGCAAAGAAAAGAAAACGACTCAGGCTATGTGTGTGTGTGTGTGTGTGTGTGTGTGTGTGTGTGTGTGTGTGTGTGTGTGCTGGTTAGACACGTGTTTCAAGTGCATCATACTACCTATGTGCACATGCATGCACTGGTTTGGATGTGTGTATATATAGATCATTGTAATTACCCCGGATTCACTAAAGCTTCCTAGTGTCTTGTTGATATCTTTAGGCAAAGATAGATGGTTCCTCTGCTTATGAATATAGCAATAGTGATCCCATTTTCCACATTAGAGGGTTGGCTTATACACAACTAATGTGTTTCTTTAAAATGACGTTACTGTCCACTCTGGCCATGGAAATCAGCTCTTCTTGACTGAGACTGGAGTTTCTGAGTTTCTGTGGATGATGATTTTAGAGAATGCAATCCAAAAGTCCAACCGATACGACATTCTTGGTTTATTTTTATGGGTGGTTAGAAGAGTGATTTTTCAGCTGTGAAGACTAGACTGCTTCTAGAACCAGATATGGCTGCTTCTAGAACCACACATGGCTGCTTCTAGAACCAGACATGGTTGCCAGTGGTAAATCTTTTTTGGCACATGGAATCATTGCATGTTGTGTAAAGCTCTGCTCAGAGAATTGCTCCCAGCTCCGGCAACATGTGCTTCTCTAGTTAAACAGTAAAGGAGACGGGGTAATGGCAGTGACTTGTCTAGGTTTCACTCATCTCTTGGCTTTTCAAAACAAGAGCAATTTACTCCATTCTGCTGCGAAAAGAATGGTGTTCTGAAGGTCTGGTTCATTGACAGAAAGGTGTAGAGGCTTTCAGTGCTCTTCAGAGTTGCAGAGAAGGAACATTTTTTAGGAAACCTAATTCCACTCATTGTGGATGAAACATTTATAAAGTGCCCAATTAGTCATTTATTGCCATACAAATCACTATGAATAATCACACTTTTATTGACTTCACAGAATGCCAGTCACCAAACAGAGAGGCTGTTTTGTTTTCGCAAATGTTTATTCACGCAAATAAATAAGTGAATAAATGATTTCAAGGTTACCACTGGTAATCTTCAAACATTTAATCAAAAATGGTTCATGAATTATTAATAAGACATACTACAGATAAATACGATTTGAATGAATGCCAGCAATAAAATACACTGATTTACATAAAGCAGATGTGTTAATCGTTGTTGTCTTTGTAGTTGCTCAACCAGGATCTAAGCACAATGCCTAATAACGTTTCTTGTATTCAGTAATTATTTCTCTTTTTCTTTAACTTATTTCAACTAGAGCACCAGATGAAATGATCTCATCCATTCAGGAGGTGATTTTGCTTCTGGTACACATTGTTCTTGAACAAATGCAACACAAATCACCCTGTTGGAAGCAACATGAATCACCCTGCTTGGTGGTTCAGGAGGTCAGGTGTCGACTCAGCAAATCAGCCCCGTTCAGTATCTAACATCTGATTTTGCATAATCAGTGACTGAAATAAGCTGTCCGGTGGTAACAATATTTGTAACAGGCAGCCGTAGTAACAGTATTTGTAGCACGCTGCCATGGTAAAAGTATTTGTTGCATGCTTAATTAAATGTCCAAAAGATACTTTTCCCACATAAACATATCCTAAAACCACTATGAAATCCAATAGTAGGAATTTTCTGCACTGATTTTATCATATTGCAGAGCGAGCTACAAAGGTTCTAAATCAAGAGAAAAGGATGGATGTGGCCCTTAAAACAATCATTGGATTATAAAGTAAAACATGTTTGGTTTTCTTTTTTCTTTTACATAGTACAAAAAAACCTGGGCTTTAGAAGACCACATCACACTACACTGATTATAAAAAATTACTTTTTTATCTTTTCATGCAGTTTTAATTTTGCACTGATTTTAAATCATGCCAATGCAAACAGTACAAATGGAGCTTTGAGCCAGGTTTCATTAATCTCCTGATTATCAGACATATCATCTGCAGTGTTATAACTTTGAAGGGGGATTGTGAAGCAACCCAGCAAATGAGGTGTTAGGGTCACCGCTTTGATACGCAAACCTCTGAGTGTGCCTTTAAAAGGACACATTTACAGCACTACTGACTGCTGTGCTCTCTGTCTCCCCCTGCAGGTACATGGCCATAATCCACCCTCTGAAGCAGCGGCTCTCGTCAACGCAGACCAAGGTGATTGTCTGTGTGATCTGGGCCCTGGCCCTGCTTCTCGCCTTCCCGCAGTACTACTATTCCAACACGGACTGGATTCCCGGCCGAGTCGTCTGCTACATCGACTGGCCCGAATACACCCTCATGGACTTCAAAACCATGTAAGACGATGATGCTGTCGTTAATCTTGGGGGAGGTTTGTGGGTTTTTTTAATTGTGATGGTAGGGGTGTGAGGGAGCACAGAGAGCTCACCTTCAGCCATCTTCTAAAATGCCTGATCTTGCTAATGTATACCTTGTAAAACTCTGACTGACTGGATCCAGTTTTAGATGCAAACAGGAAAGGAACTCTGCAGGAACCCATCTCTCCACGAACTGAAATCATTGAAGTACCTGATTACTGAACTAGAAAGACATTTAACATATCAATGGGCAAACAGTCAATAACAAAGTACTTCGACCAGCAGGCCAGTTCATCTTTGTCTGGGCAACAATGTATGTGTGCCCTTAGAATGATTGTATGATAAACATTCATTTCTAGGCCTATACAAGTTGTGGTTTATTTATGTTGTTCAGTTTGCTCAAAGGCAGGGAAGCTGAGATCCAGACTGCTTCTTCTCTTTATTTGATTGCATTAGACAAGCTATCAGTGTGATGGTTTTCTGAAACACAGATCACAGCGGAGAGCACAGGGATTATTTGCTTATTAGATTTGAAGGGAAAAATCAAGGACCTTTTTGAAATCAATAGGACAGGACTGTCCAACTGTGGCCCACAGACAGTTTTCATGTAAAGATATAGTTAAAATGTTATTGGCATTCTCGGGGGTAAAGCTAGTCTTGTAAATTATACAGTACAGACCTCATGATGTGTGAGTTTTATCACCATGCCAGTATTAATAAACTATACAATAATAAATGTTATATACTTTAAAGAAGTGTTTTATACGTATATAAGCATGTTTTTGCATTTGTGTTTAGACTTCATTGAAATCAATCCCAGTCACCTGAGTCAGTTAGTAATGTTGGAGATCATTCCAGAGCATTACCAATCATTCCAGATCCAAACCAGCCTCCTCAGGATCTACAACATCTGGCTCTTTCATGGAGATGTAATTTTATTGAAGCAGGCCTTCTTGGTTATCTGATTACTTTGACACCTAACCCTACTAGGAAAGTGTCCTACCTGTTGTCTTATCAGCTGGTATTGATCTTTGAGTTAAGGCTTGATTTTATCCATCTGGGTAAATGGAAAGCCTATATTGGGAAAGTACCTTAACTCAATGCATTTATTCTAACAGTTTGATGGCAAAGGGTTTGATGAATTGGGGCCCCAGTACAAACCCTGAGCCTTTATCTTCATTTCTGCTGGCATCTCGTACCACCAGCAGCCAAGCAGGGCCCTTCCACTGTATTTGTCCATCTGCTTCGGCTGAGTGCAGATTCAGCAGAACTCGAAACAACTTCATTTCACGCTCATTCAGTTTTATATACGCGGAACCAACACACACTGCCCGTGGGGGTTCTGCAGCGGAGGGAGGTGAAAGTGAGCGTTCAGGATGTGTGGGTCACTTCAGGCATCTTTGCATCCCGCAATAAAGCACGTAGTCCTGCTGACAGAAAAGAAATATGCACATTGCCATAAGCAAATCCATAAGCAAATCCAGCAGATTCGCTTTTTTCAATGTTATTGCTGATGTGTAGATATCTGGACTGTCGATAAAAAGAACTATCTTAATCAAAAAAAGTTTCATTGGAAAGATGTCAAAGACGCTCCTTCAGACCAGTTGCCAGAGCTTTGTTGTGTGCAGATGGTAATAGAGCAGTTTTAAAAGCTTGAAACGATCCGAAACTCTCAGAGGGAAGCCCTGCAGTAGAGATTTGAGTTTCAGTCCCCATTGAGCCATCTGCCATCTGTGGTCAGGGATCCCCACGGATACTCAGTAAGAGGAAAGAAGCATCTCTCTCCACCTGTTATTATGGGATGTACTGAGGGGCGGGTGCCGGCTGAACTGTTGTTCTGTGACCAAACTGGGATGAGCTCCTCCTTTCTCTTCCTTTCTCCTCACCTTCTTCCTCTTCTGTCACGTTTCATTCTTCTCGCTGGTTGGGTCTCCAGGTTGTACTGGCAGCTGCTGCCATAGCGTTCTTTCTTTTTGCAGTCTTCCCACCATCCCCTTTTTGCCTCTGAAGGAACATGGCAGCTGCTCAGTGGCAGTGGGGCTGCTACATCAGTTAGGCAGCCTGGAAGCTCATTTCTGGTAGCGGCCAAATTATTTTCCTTAATCAGTGTGTATTTGTTTGTTAATAATTCTCTAATCTTCTCATTGTCTGCCATGCCTTGCTTCCTTTCTTTGTTTCAGAGCCAGACTGTACCTACTGGACTTCACATGACACTGTGCAAATTAAAATCATAAAATCAAGGATTCCTGCATATCTTTGTTCCTGTAGTTGCGTGCTGTGTTCACTATTGCCATATCATTATGACGAATCAAAGACCAACTGGTCAAGCTTTAAGGTGATCTGTAGCTTTGGATGTACAAGGGTCAGCTAGAATACAGTGGAGAGGTTGGAACATGCCCATCAGTTTCCTAAATCATAATCTGATTGGTTAATCAAACTGTCAGTTCAGATTTGTGGTCCTGTTTTTTTATTAATGCAATGCCATAATTCTATTCCATCCCTGAAGGTCTATTCCATAATTCTATTCCATCCCTGAAGGTCTATTCCATAATTCTATTCCATCCCTGAAGGTCTATGGAAGAGGCTTGATCTCCCTTAGAGACATGGTGGAATGTATTCTGATTTTGTTCACTCTTTAACAAAGCAAACTCGAAAGCATATTTTGAGGGATTTGCCAAGAACTGATAATGTGACATCTCTGTGAATCACGTCAGATTAAATATCGGATGTTCTAATTGTTCCCCCCCAAAACACAAGACCTTAAGAGAAGGTTTTGAAGGTTCTGACAGGTCACTACTGCTTTTTCTAGGTTCCATGCTCTTTCTTTCTCTCTTTTCTTATCACTCCACTCGTTTCCCTCCAGTTTTCTCACTTGCTCTCACTTTCCACATTTCCACTAATTCTCACTAAAATAGAGCCACAAACTCATGCTGTCTGCATAACATTAGGAGAGAATGAATGTTAACACTTCTGGAGCATGAAGGCAGCTCTACCTCGCCTGCCTATCCACTTGTCTTGATATCAGAGACAAAACACATCCGTCAGATAAAACTCCGATTTGGGGTTACAAATATACATAAAATTGTTTATACCAATAACCAAAAGACAAACCACGGCAATTGCGGCACAACATATTTCATGTAGTTTTATATTTTCATTTTAAATGCTATAATATGCTAATAGCACCTAAAAAATTCCTTGTCCTGAACCAGGTCTCATAATATTACAATAGCTGAAAAAACTTTAAAAGTAATGTAAAATGAATCATTAAACTAAAAATTAAACTACCATCATCATGAAATTAAGTCAATAATTTAATGAATATCAAAATTTCCCATTTAAACCATACTTTAATATACTTTTTAGTTGATTGAAATTTTGTCCGGAGTTTGTCAACACAGTTAGATGTTTTTTAAAATACAAAAAACAAACAAACAAACAAACAAACAAAAAAAGCAGGAGTTATTGTGGACAGCTTACACCCTAAGGACCCCTTTACCACTTCCTGGTTCTTCCACATGCTACAAGACCACTGTAGCTCTGGTAACTTTTTTAAATTTGATAATACCTTGTGTGTCACAAGCATAGTGTCAGCACCAAAATCAATTAAATGCAAGATCAGTTTGAATTTTGTTTAAATAAAAGGCTGAATTTAAGTAGATTACAGATGTCAAAAGCAACTGATGATAAACAAGATCAGAAATCCATGTGTTAGAAGAGGCAGTAGGGTATTTTGTCATTCCGTCAGCTGTCAGCACCATCAGGCTGTGTGTGACGGTGTTGACAAATGCCGCTAAAGTGCATTATTTAATTACATTTTATATAGTTGATATTTCATTCATAATTCCTATGCATTTTACTGCCACTTCTGTTGTACAGATTTATGTGTTGATCAACCAGTTCTTTATTTTGAAGTCTAGTAATTTCTTTAATAGCCTCTCAAGTACTTAATGTTAAGTGTTGTTTATATTTATCCATTTGTTATGCATTAGAAAAGTATACTGATTACAGAAATTATGCATTTCAGGCTAGAATGGCTGAAGGGAAGCTGCCAGTAGAGGAGGGAGAGAAGGAACAGAGAGTATCAAAAAAGGAGAGAAAAAAATACAGCCAGTTTGAGCTGAAGGAGGAGTTTCTGAGAAAAGAGAGGGAAAGGTGGAGAAATGGGGTGAAGGACGGGGAAAAACGGTGATTGGGAAGAAAAAGTAAAGAGGCAAAAGAAGGTTTTGGAAATAAGCAGAGAGAGAATAAGAGAACGCAGAAAAAGAGCACAGGATGTGCTTCACGCAATCTGTCATCAGCCCACTCCTGAAGAAAAACACAGCTAGCATAAACGACTTCCGCCCGGTGGCTTTGACTTCAGTCGTGATGAAGTGTTGAGATCCTTGCGCAGCTGGATCTCTAACTGTTTAATGGACAGAACACAAACTGTATGGGTGATGCTTCAAGGGAGCAAAACTCAAACCCTTTAAAAAAAAACACAAAACTTCTACCATGGGTTGATTTCAGAGCTGAAAATAAGTGCTCCTCATATTCACAGAAGAGGCAAACTGGTATCACAGCTATCTGTCTGGGCGAATACTCGCATCGTCTTATGCATCGTGGAGTTTTGATTTAGTTACAAAACGCTAGGAGAAGAGATGCCAAAACAAAGAAAGCCTAGTTTCCACCAGAGCATCTCAAGTGTTAATTTTTTGAAAATAATGCTGATAAGACACCATCACTAGGAAAAAAGTAAAATGTCAAAGCGTGATTGACAATATTTGACAATATACACAATCTTCACAATGCACTTATGCAACAAAACCCAAATAATGCACTTGGTTATTCATCCTGCTGTGCATTACATCCATTTTATATCACATCAATAGCCTCAGATCAAAATACATGTAACATTTGGCTGGCTTGGGTTGAATACAGATGTATATACAAGAACTCAAAAAAGGACTATAGACAAAGAAAACTGGTTTAATTCATAAAACAGGAAAGTAACAAGGAGAGTACCGGGCAAAATTAGGTTGACACAAAGAGTACCGCACAAACAAAGATATAAAATAAGGACCACAATAAAAATTAGACACAAGGAACTAACGAATTAACAACAAGGCACTTAGAAACAAAGCTTGAATCCTGAACTAAGACCTGGATAAAACATGCAAGAAGCATAGTGATTAAACCAGACATAGATCTAAAAAAAAAACACACAGGCATGGACCAGAATAAAGACAAACTAGGAAGGGGTAACAAACCAGACAAAGAGACACAGAGCTCAGCAGGTAGGTATCAAACAGCCAACACAACAAACAATAACTAACAACAAAGGACCAAACTAAGGAACCTTAAATAGATGAGGTAACTAAGGGAAATAGAACATTGGTGAGAGAAGGGAAATCTGGAGCAAAGCAAAAACCAGGACTGAAAACAAAATGGGAAGGAAAACCAGACATGGACTACAGATCGTGACACATGTCTATGTCAGTACCACGAGAATGCAACATTGATGCTTGAGGTTCTGAAGTCATTCAAAGCTGCGTCATCCAGCAAACTTGAAGAGACATTTCCAGCTAGTGCATCATGACTTTTTTACGTACCTGTTCACGATGTGTTAACAAATAGTCAAGTATTCCTCCAGAGCAAGGGAAAACACAGATGGAGTGGGAACAGTGGAAACGTGTTGAATAACAAACAGAAGATGGAGCTCACTTTCACACCAAACTTGAGAAGCACAGCAGCACACTGCTAGAGCTTATGATTCTCTACCAAGTGAAATTAAATGAAACAATTACCCCTGTCCACCTAGTTCAAAATCAAACCAAGGAGTCCAAGAACTTGATTAGAAATTGTAATGAAACTACACTTATTCTTCTCCGAGGCCTGGACTATGGACAAAACCTCCCACAGGTCACACTCCATACAGGAATGTTTTACACCAAGCATGAAAACCTAGGATTCTGTGCAATCTCCAAGTCCAAGTGCCAGGATGCAGCAGCTATCTGGGTCTATATGGATCAAGTCCTGAAGGATATTCATGCCAGATTTGCAAACATTAACACAGTTCTGGGCTGATGGTATAAGCAAACAATATAAAAACAAAAATAATGTTCTCTTCCTCTCTGTTGCTCCTCCATGACCTCCTCCATGGGATTCATGACTCGGAATTATTTATCTACATCCCATGGCAAGGGTGCCCCAGATGGCAATGGGGCAACAGTGAAGAGAAGTGCTGACAGTATTGTACTGAGAGATCAGGACATTGTGGACACCAGAGCGTTTATGAGATGGTGTCCAGCAGCCTAAGTGTTGTCAAGCTACAGTACATACAGTACGTACAGCTTTGAGCCACTTCCAAATGTTCTAGTTAAGCTCAATGGACCATCATCACCAGTTCGTACAAGTAGAACCAGGGAAATATACCAAATATCTGCAAAGGTCATGGATTTCATAGATGAGGAACTCTTTAATCATCTGTTGCCTGGTTTTAAAGTCCATCGACTACCTTGAGCAGTGAAAATATATGACATGATAAGTTTTTTGTCCAAGAAAGTTTTAAAATCTTTTCAGGGGTCAGCTGATGAATGATATGAGTTGTTTTCTTGTGGTAATTTAATTTATTAACGAATCTCCTGTTCCAGGCTTGTCACCACTGTTGACACCTTGTTAACTTCATCACATGTTTATTATGCTTATTTTTCTTTAAAGAATATTATATATATTGTTCCCTCAGGGTTTCCTAATGAAATCATTGCATTTCTAAAATAAATGTCATTTTCATGATTTTAAATATCATTGTTACTTGTGGAGATTAAATACAAACTTTTCAAATCTACATGACCTTAACTGTAATCAATAGCACTGAGTAATCTAACTTTTGAAAAGTGATATAAAGTGATATAATTCATTTGTACATAAAACATAGAACAAAGAAACTGGTAAAAGTCAAAATATCTGGAATAGGTTCATTCAAAATACATTTCTATGTGTTTGATGGTGTTGACACAAATCTAGTGCTGATTCCACAAATGTGTAAATTATTTTAAAAAACCATTACACTTGGGAGGTTGTTCCAAAACATGGTAAGACAGACAAAGCTTCATTCAACAACAACGTATAAATAGTGTTTAAAAATAATCAAAAAATATTTTTAGAAAATGGAAACCTACTTTGTCCCTGATCTCAGAATTAGAATCACTGGCAGTACACGTCGTTATTCATAATGTTGGTTATGTTGTCGAAGAACCTGTTGGTTTCATATTTCTTTCATTGCAGCATGTTTGGTTAGATCTTGGAGGAACCCATTTTTGCAGGAAATCTGCTTTTCACCTGTGGATGTCGGGACCTACAACGTTCCTCTGGCAACCATTGTCTCCGAGCCTGATCCCTCCTACC
>JAOXYF010000028.1:16277508-16292672 GCA_028565775.1 Sternarchorhynchus goeldii | reverse complement strand
CCCCCCCCCCCCCCCCTCCAGTTTTTTGAAGAAAAGGTGGTGGATTGTTGACATAGATACAGAGAGAGAGAGGCAGGAAAGGAAACTACAGTAGGAAGTGAAGAGAGAGGTGCATCCTGCTATTCCCTATTTAAAGTCTTGTATTCATTAATGAGTTGAAATTAGACGTTTAGATGGGAATAAACATTATCAATATATTTATTTTTCTTTCTTTGACAGTTGTATTTCTTTCTGAACTATTTTTGGATTTTCAAGCATCAAGTTTGTTTAAAGGAGTGAAAGTACCAAATCTTAGCAAGCCTTGAGCAAACCACAGAGCCAATGCAATGAAGTCTAACTCCACAGCTGCGACTGCATTTCAACAATAATGAAATCATGAAACCAAAACCCTGTGGGGAATCCCTGAATGAAACAGAAAGAACTCAGAATTAACTCAATATAATTAGCTCAGTAGAATTAGCTCAGTAGAATTAACTCAGTAGAATTAACTCGGTAGAATTAACTTGGTAGAACTGACTCATTAGAATTAATTTGGTAGACACTTTTCTGGTCATCTGTCACTGACACTTAAGTCTTGCAAAGGGTGTTATCGGTGTTGTGTGCCTGTTTCCTGTTATTGTGCCTGGGACTTCCTGTGTGCTTGCTGCATATGGCCCATGAGGTGGGTGAAGATGAGAATTATGGCAGGGCAGCCGGGATGTCCGTTTGTCTCCCGCCCGCCAGCTTCCCGGCTCTGGGTGACCACTCGCTACCTTGGCCGTGTGACTCGCGAATGCCCGGCTTCCTCCACAGAGCACAGAGTTCTTTCTTTGTCTTTGACGGAGGCCGCTTGTCCCAAGACCGTCAGCGTCTCGAAATGCTTGTGTGTCCATTCAGAGTCCTGAGCCATGTGATCGTCACAATGGGTCTCCTTGTGAGCTTTGGTGGCCTGTTTATTGAGAGGGGAAGGTCACTGACTGTCCCTGGGCTCCCCTGTCTGGTGTTCAGCTTCTTCTGAAAGTATGGCAGAGAGGGAAATAAAGAGAGAGCTAAAGGTAGAGAGAGAGGAAAGACAGAAGGAGAAAAACAGTAGAATCAGAAGCAGTTCTTCAAAAAATGAACTATTTAAATTTTCACATGGTTTCTGCCACTTTGGCAATACAGTATCACATATAATTGTAACAATAAATCCATCTTTAGTTTCAAATTATGACAGATAGGACGAAAGAGATAGAGAGAGAAGGGGCCTGATTCCAGGGCTGCATTCCCCTGGCTAATGCCAACAAGAATTCTCATGTTGTAGCATAAGTCTTCCAAAAAACAGAAGAACTTAGCTCCTTTGGAGACCTACATCTACCTCATATAGTACAGAAGACAGTAACGTTACGATGCCTTCCCTTCTAAAGTTCAATTTTTGAAAAAATACCAATGCTGTTGTTTTGGTATTCGACGTTCCTTCGTGTGGGTTGTCTATTTAACACACAATCCCAGGATTGAAGCAGTCATTTATATTTGGCTGGATGTTTGTGTGGTGAATGGATTCCTTCTGGATGGTGTGGCAAAGCTATCATTGAGTTTTATGTACCAACCCACAATTTGCAGATCAGTCTTGCACTATTATCGACCCGCAGTCAAAGTTTTTTTCCAGTTGCATTGAATAACATCAGGTGGTTTAATAAAATGCCAACCAAGGAAATCAATTATTAAACTGGGTCTCAACAAATATACTTTTGGTTAATCTCTAATGTAAACATTTTCAAACATGAACCCCTGAAGTTCTTTCCCAGTAAACATGGTCTGTGTAAAAAAGCATCCCTTGGTGGGTCATGTAAATTGTTTTAATTGGCTGAGGTGAAGATGTTTCTAGAACTGTTCAGTCAAGGCCTGCCTCCAACACACCTGAGATATACTTGTGCAAAAGTGTCCGTTTCAGCTATTTTTACTGTCTGTTATTAGAGGGTCTTACTTCAGCATATTTGGTGCTTATGAGCTTGTTTGAAATTGTTCTTTTCATCAAGTAAACAGTTTAATTGATTGTCCTACATTTGAATTTTCCATAGGAGACGGCCAGAATATAATGTTATCAGGTGCAAATACTGATAATGTTTCAAAGGTGTGAAGGTGTTGCCTATTGTTGGTGTGAGTAAACAGAACAAGGCAATTTATCTGCAACCAGCAAATCAGTGAATGTAGTTTCATTGTCTACTCTCTAGGAAGCAGGGCTACATTATATGGATAAAACACATTGTAAACAAAATAGTGTTGAATCCCTTGAAAAGACATGGTTGAACCAAAACTATTTATGTGTTTTTGTACCACAAACCATTATTGATGATGAAGTATCATTGCTCATCAAAACACTCAAAGTGGACTCATGTATCTGAGGTCTGAGCTCAAGGTTCCTAGGTGTAATCATCACAGAGAACCTCACCTGGACCTTCAACACTACCTAAACAAGAAAGCCCAACTTTCGTGTTTGCTACCCGCATGGCATGACAAAAGCAAGCATGCCTTTATCTGTTTTCTCCACCTTCTCCACAGAGACAAAAGAGAGTGCCCTGACCAGCTGTGTCTCAGTCTGGTATGGGAACTGTGCTGTCTCAAACCAGAAGTCCCTGCAGGGGATTGTGGGAATAGTTGAAAACATTTTCTGAGTCTGTCTAATCATCACACCATTGCACACCTGCACTTTATATTCACTTGTTTTCTACCCAGTCTTTTTTGTGTGTCCTGTTTCCAAAGTTTACAGACGTTCTCAGATGAAGCAGCCATCAAACATACATGAATGTGTTCCTCTTAGTGGACAGTCAGTCTGTTGGGCCCTGGCCTGTGTTACTGTCACTGTCCTTTGTGCTTAAGATTCTGTGTATTTATTGTTTCCTGTTTCTGTCTTTCTGACACTGTTGTGTAGTGCATTAGCACTTTGTAGACTTGGGTACTGCATTGTTGTATTGTGCATTCTCACTTTGTAGTCCTTTGTACTGTGCTGCTGTACTGATTTCTTGTTGCACTGTGGAAGAAAATAAATGAAATCTTATCCAAACATACACTGTGTATAGATATAAAACCTACACTTTAATATCTAGGCCAGATGGAATGCCTGTATTTTGTCATGATACACACATGTACAGTATAGCTGGGCTCAGAGGGCTGGGTCAGCCATCATACAGGGCCTTTGGAGCTGAGAGGGTTAAGGGCCTTGCTAAAGGGCCCAACAGTAGTTGAATGCCTATTAGGCAGGGTAAGGCAAAGCAAGTGTATTTATAAAACACATTTCATACTTCATAAAATCCAAACAGACTTTTCTGGTTACACTGGTTATCTGTCCAAGACCAGCACCGATGATTGACAAGCATTTAGCTTTTGTGCTGCTCCTAGATGGAACCAGCCATCAGAGAACCTGAGAAGAACCCTGACATTAGACAGCTTTAAATCTACATTTATACCTACCTGTCTGATCCAGCTTTCAGTTGGGTTGAAGGCCCTGTTCTTTAACTCTCAGGGGCAAATCGCACTGTTTTCCATTTTATACTTATGTGGTAATGCATGGTATGCATGTGTTTCCTATAACTGTTTATATGCCTTTTGTATTTCAGGTAAACTTTTAGCATTTATTGCACGTTATGTTCTCTGCTTAAGTTTTTGATACTTTTATTTGTAAAGTAGCTTCAATTACCATGGCTCATAAGCATTTAGTCACATAGATATTTGTTCAGAGAGTCCAACCCACCAGTCAAGTCTGTCTAAGAGTGATAATGTTATGATGTTAAGAGGTAACTTATGATGTCAGACTATGATGTCATACTATGTCTGTTGCTGTAGAATTAACATTATGGCTGGTGATGTGTACAGGTAAATGACCTGAGATGCCTTACAGTTTCAACGAACTCTTTATCGCAATTAGCCCCGCCCCAGTCCCATTAACCGTATGCCTCGGTAGCTGACAGCTCATGGCCTTCGCAGGAGAACGGGCGTGGCCGCCTGCAGCAGATGCAGCAGGAGGTGGAGGATGTGCGGGTCATCATGCTGGACAACCTGGACAAGGCGGAGCAGCGGGATGGTGGCCTGAGTGAGCTGGAGAACAGATCCACCAAGCTTCAAGAGAAGGTGAAGCTTTCTGATTGAGTGCACTTCAACGTCCTTACACTCCCCTTTATTACACAGACCTTCGGGTGGGCAAGAAGGTCCCGCCCCCTCCCTCCCAGCCCGTTGCCAGTGCAGATAGTTTTGTTTTAATTGGTCCAGATCAATATGGCCAGAATGCTGTCATTGGTGGAAGTGAACCCCACACTCACCAGGGGAACTGAGGGAACGTTACTGAAGCAAATAGCCCCCACCAGGCAGGCTTCCCTGCTGACTGTTTGGGCATTACTGTGCTTTCACTATGAATCCGGATCAGTTCCGTGACCAGTATAACTGGACTAGGTTTGGATGTCCTTGTAGTGATCAGGATGCATATGAATATTTTCACAGTGTGCTGGAATATTTTCATATTGATTATTTTTATTAAGGTTATGAGAAAACGTCATAGGAAGTAGTAGTGCTTAGTCTTGGAATAGTGTGCCTGACCACTCTGTCTACAAGAAGTAAATATAGTTCGATGAGTGCAAACTATATTTACATTTTATTAAGCATTTAATAAACAATTCTGAAGGCTAAAATAACATATGGAGTCATTATCACATTGATTCAGTATGTAGAAACCTTACATACAGGCCTTCAATTCTTTTTTTATTATTATTTTGTTTTTTACAGTTTTTTTTTATATTATATATATATAAAAAGAATTTTGGTATGTTTCCAAAAGTGATTTGGCAAGATGAGTCATGGTGAAATATTGCTACGTTTTGTTTTGTCTTTCTTGGGACTGTTGTTAGTTTATCCCTGAGTTATGGAGGCTGGGTCATATCCTCTGCTCTCTTTGTGCCTCAAACGTCCATTGTGGTTGTGGACGACAGGCTGGACTTTCTGGTTGAAAATCAGGAAGCCCTCTCAACATTGTAATCATCATTTCTTGCTGTCTACAGACTTCACTACATTTAGTAACTGCTTCCACTGTTCCAGGGCCAGACAGTGATAAGAAAAATGGCCGGAAATGTCATATTGGAGTGTATAAATATGCTATGGGTGTGGTACTGGGTAAAAAAAAAAAATCATATACAATTTACATCCTGATTTAAGTTTATGGGGGGTTAATTTTAGAAAGCTATTTCCTTTGCTGAAAAGATGAATGAATTAAATGTCTGGCTCAGTATGTCTTAATGTGTAGGTGTGCTTGGTTTTGTCAAATTGAGGTAGTATGGGATTATGCTGTTGTGCCTTGAAAACTACCTGTGGAACCAAATAATTTAACATGGACCTCTAATGCTGTGATATTGTGATACTGAAAAAGTGAGTGCTTATTTAATGATTTTTCAGAGCAAGGTGTTCGCCAAGACATCAGGGCAAGTGAAACAAAAGGCGAAGAGGGAGAATATGAAGTGGAAAGTGATCATGGCAGTTTCCATCGCTATCATCATCATCATCATCATCGTCATCGTATCTGTCATCCTGAATTCTGGCAGCAATTAGGCTTTCCGATTTAAAAAGCCGCAGGAGAAGAGGAGGCATTGAACTGATGATCTGTCGTCTGCGAGATGCTGCGGCGTGACAAAGTGTTGGCGCCCCAGATGTTCTGGAAGTCAGTGAACATTCAGGAGGCCACTATGTGCCATGTGTGAGAGAGTGGGGACTTTATATGCAGGTGCTGCTGGCCTTCTGTGTGAAACACCCCAGAGGTGTTCACGCTTGCGATGTTTGAACTGCCAATGCAGTGAAATGGTACATGTGTCACACTCAATGCTGCTTGTCCCACTGTTTTTGTTTGTTTGTTTGTTTTGTTTGTTTGGTTGTTGTTATCTTTTTGAAGGTAACACAAACAACTGGCCGTAATGCTTTTGTAAAGGTAATGTACATACCTTTCTGAGTGGACAAATCGTAACTAGCCTGAGCTGAAGGTAAAGAACACTCAGCTGTAGAATTGCAAGAGGTGTATATATGTTGTTTAGGCACTGAAACAGATGTCTGTTACATCTTAACTCATTAAATTGAAGAAATAAGGATGTGGACTCACATCAAGAATATCTTGAATATTATTTTTTTGCTGCAAATAATGTGGGAAGTCTATGTTTGATCATTTCCCCCTGTTGAATGAATTATATGTTTATAAGCCCATATATAAGACATTTTACTACTATTCAGATTTAGAGCTTCTTACATTTTGACGTTTTGACATTGACTGTAATTATTTTTTTAAGATCCATGCTGCTGAAAAGTAAGCATTTGCTTTGTGTTTAAATATTTTGGAAGTTGCCTATCTGTCTGTATGAGTGACATTCTATTTTGCCTTTATATAAAGTATTACTGCCTGGAAGATTCTAGAGCAATTCAAGCAGTTTATTTTTGATACCGCAATTAGACTTCAAGTCTTAAGCCAGTTTAAGTAGTAAGAATAGAATATAGAGAATGGATTTAGGTAATTATGAATTCTAAAATTACAAAAACAAATATTAAACGTACAGTACCAGCCATAACTACAAAATACAAGGTATAAAACACACAAGGCTCGTGTGCGCCCTCTCGTATCAAATGTACCGTAGCGCCATACAGGAAGTGAACGGCATGTTTTCGATTTTGATTCCGAGTCAGTTAACCTTATGATGACAGTGCAGGGATAGTTCAACTTTCTGACACAGCACAAGGTAAGTTTTGTCCGCTTTACATAAAGACACACATGAGATATATATTAGGTACAGACTGTTAAAGTACTACTCGCGGTGTCCGTTGTTAGCCAGCTAAAGTTGTTTATGCAAGTGCTGTTTATAGCTGGCCAGCTTGGTAACCAATGTCAGCTAGCTAGTTAGATTGTTCGAACATAGCTAACACATTCAATAAATCGTGTTAACTAAATTAAATTAATGTTTAGTTAAAAATGTTGGGCAGATATAGTAAACATCCCACTCACTCGAAAATTCGGCATGCTTTTAAAATGGTCAACCTAGAAGCCATGTCAAAACCGTATTGCTCCGTTAGCTAGCTGGAGTTTCTAACATAACTCGTGTTATCCGGCTAAACACACGTTCTCTTCACTGTATTTCATTTGCTCCATTCCTCAAGTTAACTTCACTAGGTTTAGTAGTTACGGTCCGTGATGACATCCTACTTCGACGAGCATGACTGCGAGCCTACAAACCCCGAAGAGCAGTACCGACAGAATGCCCTCCTCGAACTAGCCAGGTTCACAGATACATTTTCCCCTCGTTGTTCTCCAGCGAAGTTAAGAAAAGAAAAAAAAATAACTGAAAAATGAACCCGTAGAACTAGATTGTGGAACGAAGGTGGACGGAATTTCACACGCTGGACTTTGCCGCTAGGTCTCTGATGCAGGGTTTGGAAATAGACTCTGGGTCGTTTGACGTTTCTGACTGGGACCAGCGGCTCCCACCTCCCGCGGCGAAAGCAGTGGTGCAGAGTTTGCCTCTAGTCGTAATATCGCCGCAACAAGCAGGTAATCTGACCCTTTACAGCACCGAGTGATTTACAGAGACAGCCGGATATTTCAAAAAGCAGGGTTTCTCACCAAGGTTTACAATACCATCCCAAAATGAGAGTTTCTCAGTAGGTAAATTTATTATTTTTGCTCTTTTTGGGTAATTAGAAAGAAGAGAAAATTAGTTTGTTTTTAAATATTGATTTTTTTTTTTTTGGTGTTTAGGGCTGTTGCTTAACCTGTTCAGTATGGTCAAGTGCACAGAATTTTTACCTCTAGTGGAAGGGACTTTGAACCAGTGCCTTCTGTTGGGTGGTTGGAGATGCAAGCCATCCGTGCTTTATCCACCCCATCCTCTTTCTGTGACCAGACAAGGGAGTGAAGTGTCCCGTGTGCCTACTGGAGTTTGAGGAGCAGGAGACAGTGCGACAGATGCCCTGTAATCACCTCTTCCACTCCAGCTGCATTCTGCCCTGGCTTGGCAAGGTGAGAGACCTCCGACACCCAGGAAAGAATCGACTTGGCCGAGGCCAAGCAAAGTAACCGCTTTTATCTTCGTGCCGCAGACCAATTCATGTCCGCTGTGTCGATTCGAACTGCCCACCGACAACCCTGACTATGAAGAGTTCAAAAAGGATAAGGT
Organism: Sternarchorhynchus goeldii; assembly: GCA_028565775.1. Lineage (NCBI taxonomy): Eukaryota > Metazoa > Chordata > Actinopteri > Gymnotiformes > Apteronotidae > Sternarchorhynchus > Sternarchorhynchus goeldii. The sequence continues at coordinate 16,284,522 of JAOXYF010000028.1, read as the reverse complement.
GAGAAAATCTCAAATAGAGGTGGTGAAGGTTTCTTTAATTCATTACACTGAATTTTTTACTTTAGTACTTTCTCATTTAAAGGTTTTGTGATGGTGTAATTCTGGTGGCCCTTATTCAAATTACTATAACCTTGTGTATAAGGTAACAGGACATGCAGTGTTGGAAAAGTTGGAATTGTAACGTTCATGTATACTTCAATGGGAAGTTGGAACACAAGAGTCCTGGGTCTGTTTTTGTCTGCCACTGAATGTCTCACTCTGAGATTAACATCTGCTGTTGTGTGGGATGTTAATACCACCGAGTTCCCATCTGTGTGTGTGTGTGTGTGTGTGTGTGTTGTGCAGGAGCGGAGAAGACAGAGAGAACATCGGCTGGAGGATCTCCATGGAGCCATGTACACATGACCTTGTTACACACACACACACACACACTTTAATTGCAGGGCTTCTTTGATATGCTGCCTTGTTGGATATGTCTGTTAGATGCAAGGCAGAGTTAGTAAACTAAAATGGGACCATGCTTTGAAAGTGAGATTTTCCTTCTACTTGAAAACAGTTTGCTGTTTAAAAAACACAGAAAGCTTACATTTCTGTATCAAAATGCACTATTATTTGTCTAAATTTTAAAAATATATATATAACACGTTTATTGTTCATCAAGAATTTCCTTTAAAGATGCATGAAATTGCACAAAGGAAAGTTGGCACTATCATATTTCATCATTACTTTACTTGTAGTGGAATTTTAATTTTTTTTAGTGCAGATTAAAAGCTGGAATTATTGAGGAAATGATTTTGGCTGCTGGCAGCTTAGATGCGATGTAGAGGATCAAACCTGCACACTTCCAGGAATTGTGTCGGAGTCTTAAAAAACACCTGGAATCTCCCTGCCTGAGCGAGCTTTGATATTCTTAATGTTTTGAAACTGTTAATTAATTGCCTGCCTGACCAATAACAGCACCATACATTTACCAGTAGCGTGACATGGTGGAGTCAACAAGTCACGACCTGTGACCACTCCTACCCTTATCAAATCACAATCTGTATCCGCTGAGTAATAAACCAGCAGTGCCATTAGTGCATGGTGTCAACACAGTGAGACTGAGGAGGCTGTTAAGTGGGGAAACAGAGACTGAAGAGGAGGCCAAAAATTGCTGATGGAAGAGTTGACTTCCCTTCACATTCCACTGTTCGGCCTAATTAAAACCATCTAGAATAAAAGTCCTCACCCACTACTAAAAAAGGAGCCAGAACTGTGTGTATACATATCTTGTTTATTTTCTTCTTTTTTTTTTTTTTTTTTTTTACTGTAATTGAATATAAATCTCTGATCAAAGAAAATCGTTGAAATGATACATAAATCTTACTTATTTACAGAAGTGATTTATAAAATAAAAAATATTCTCTGCATTGCTTTTCTTTATTTCGGTTTTGGAGTTTGATCCTCATTTCTTCCATCCTGTACTAGAAGCAATCGTGCTGATAAAAAATATTTCCTTATCTTTTAAAGGCATCTGAAAAATAACTCCTGTATGGAGAGAAAACTTGCAGGCAGAAAGTCCCTCACCACCCAGAGCTAAGGCGAGAGAGTCCACTGAAGACTGTAGTAAAACAGTACTACCGTATCGATCTGGCCTTTGGTGCCCATTGTCAATAGGATCATTAGGAATCATCTAACCATCTAAACACATGACATGAGTTTCCATTAAATCAGTTGGCAGGCCCTCAGCTCTGAGTAACAAAGTTTGGATAGAACAGCAAACATGGCAAAACAACAAAGCTCTGGAAGAAATTTCAGGTATTTTGTGAAGCTCATTCTCAGTTCTCATATTTGGCAAAGGAAAAAAAAATCAAGTAAAAAAACTTCCTAATTTGGTTAAACAAAAAACATAAACAGGAACCCTAAATATCCGCTGGCCGGAACGAGCCAGTAGTTGTCTTTATAGAAGTGAAAAGGCTGTGTGGCATTATGTAACAGATACACAAACAATCCTGTAGTCAAACATGATGGACAGTCATTGCCCATGCCCTCTGCTCGACTGTCTGCAGACTGCTAAAACGGCTGGTGCCTCACTCGAAAGGAGTGTGATGTTCTCCACATCCTGGACAGTGAGTTAGTGTGATGTTCTCCAGAACCTGGACAGTGAGTTAGTGTGATGGCAAAAAACTCGAGCCAACTGAGGCTTTTCCCTCTCCTCTTCCACACGGCCAATACGAACAGATCAACTGTGCTGGTCACGGACATTGCTGTCCTCTAGTAATCAGAGAGGTAAATGTAAACACATCGTGAAAATACTTCGGTGACGGCGGTTGTGAAGTGCTCAGTAAGTGCAGGAGACATGTCTACACTTAAGTTTGTGAAGTGGTTCAAAAGTAATAGTATTAAAAGCTGTTCATGTTGCTAAAAGTTTGGTTTGAATGTACAGTGGTGACTACATCCATACAGTCCTGAGTAACATGGAATGGGCTTGTTTACACCCAAGTTTTTGAACTGGATCAAAAACTATAGGTAGCTTTTTAATGTGGTTCGATTTGGTATGAATGTAAATTCTTTGGAGCTGCACTGTAGCTGTTCTCCAAGTGGAGGCACAGGTTCAGCTCAAACTGACACGGTAGCGTCTGATCAACAGAATTCCTCCATCGCCGCACACAGATTGTAAACAAGCGATTTGAATCAGCAGTATAATTAAGTCTGGCATCATATCGACTCTCCAGTCGATAAGCATAACTGCTCAGTATTTTTTTGGATGGTGGAATTTGCTGGAGCCACTCTGGTAGGACTCGGAGCAAAACCATAAATATCTCTGCAGCAAATGGACCAAAGATATACTGTGACCTTTGAACTAGTGAATAAAAAGACCCTAACCCTAACCCTAACCCTAACCCCCCCCCCATATGGGACTGACCTAGGAGTAACTAAGCAATCAACAGAAGATTAAGACCCAAACAGCTCCCATGTCACAATGTTTAACCATGGTTTCCTAGGAACCAGCCTGGAGACCACTACGATTGTAGAGTTTGGATAAATACGACGGCTGACTATTGCCAGTGTTCTCCACCACGGCATCTCCTGGTGTATGGACAGCAAAGCTGTGGAGCCCCAAGCTTCTAGTCGCCGTGATACAATACACGATGAACAGAGCTGCTTTGGTTAGCCCAAGTTCACTATGGACATGGCAACAGAATATGAATGTCCAAGAGATAAAATGTCCACCCGCGAATGGCGAAAAACAGAAACAAAAAGAAATAATTAAAAAAAAAGAGTTAGAACCTATCGGCCTCCATATTAGGCCTAAAACAGAAAAACTGTCCCTCTGTGATCTCATTGTCGGAGGACTAGAAGGAGGGGTGTGAAAAGATATGGACATTTTGGAATAATGTGATTCATGACCTATAATACAGAGATGAAATAGAAGAACTAGAAAAAAAACCACAACAGGCAGACAAGAAATTTGCCTTGTAAAGCAGTGGTTGCTAACTGATAACAAACCGAAAATGTTTCTCTCTGATTTACAGGGATGTGTAAGAGATGTTTTTCATATAATTGCAAGCTATTCTATGATCAAACCTTACTTCCTTAGATTGTTTTACTAAACGTATAAATGTGCGCAAAACTCGAACAAGCTCAGTTACATCCAGTAACAGTTTAGAAACGACATCCATCACCGCTCACTCATTCAGGGTCGGGTACTTTCAACTCAGCAGTACTACGGGGAAGAAAAAAAAAAAAGTTTACTCGTGATGTTATTCGTTGTGTAACGTGCAAAAATGTCCTTATGCTGAGCAGTAGTATGGCCATACTTTAGCAAGAAACACTTCACCCTTGTGCAAATATGGTGGTAAAAAACATCCTATTTCTAAAATCCAGGCAACAAAAAAAACATCCTCAAAACTATTAGACATCATCAAAAAAACAAAAAAAAAATATTTTTTTTTTTATCATTTTCTCTTTGGCCCAAATACCTTACTTATTCTGGGAAGTAGGCAGAGTGGGGCCGGGTGGGGTGGAGGGTGCAACCTAGCAGAGAAAACAGAGCCTGCAGGGCCATGGTTAACACAACAGTGTCCACGGTTGGTGACGTATCCGATCTGTCGCTCAAGCTAAACCCTGAGCTGCACTGCACAGTTTAGGGGAGTCCCTGCTCTATTCCTTCTTACCCAGCCTGACCAATGATAGCTTGATGACAGTGATTTCAGTAGGTGTGTCAGAGCAATGAACCCACTAAACTGTATGATGCCTGTGTACTTTAGTGCTGAAACTCACTGTGAGGCATCTGTATTTTAAGTAACTTCTAGGCTGCACCACTTAGTGTGGAAGAGTGTGTGTGTGTGTGTGTGTGCGCGTGTGTGTATGTGTGTCACTAAAGCATAGCTATGCTTTCCGGTGTACAGTTCAGATGTGTCGAGGTACTGCTTCCCCCTGGTGACTTCAACCCCTTTGTAGCCCCACCCCCAATACCTCTGGACCCACCCCCGAGGATAACCCCGGCCCCGTGGGGGAGGTTCCGTTGGAGCCCGGCCAACATGGTCTCGCTGGTGACGGTGCCGAACTCGTAGGTGAAGGTGCCATAGAAGATGAGGATGACCACGGTGAAGACCCACTCACAGATGGCGGCAGCATGCTGCAGGACGAAACTCTCATGGATGAAGAAGATCCCACCTGGGGTGATCAGTTAGGGAACAGATGGCAACAGGCAATGTCATGCTGTTCCCATGATAACCACCTACAGTAGCCGCCACTTCCCTTTCTGCCCCAGCTCAGCATATGATGGCAGTTACAATCAGCCAAAGCTCCCATTAACCACCAAAGCTACATCCTGTGATGTTTTCTTCCAGGACTAAATTATATACAAATGAATCATTTATACTTATGGTGTTTGGCAGTTGCTCTTATCAACTTAAATAACTATTAGTATGATGGTATGTGTGCTCGCTAGAAACTGAACCCATGACTTTGGTGTTACTAGAAACTGAACCCATGACCCTGGTGTTACTAGCGCTGCTCTCTTCCTGTTCTACCAGATGCACTACAGGTGCTAGAGCTCCTCCCCTCCTTGGAAATACCCCTCGCGTGAAATGTTCTAGGTGTAACAGCCAATTTTTTTTCCCTCCCTCCTTTAAACCTGTTTCAAGGCCTCAGACAACCTTTAAACCTGTTTCAAGGCCTTTTTGAGGCGACAGGGCCGGGAAAGGCCCGGAGGGTAACGCTCCCTAATCCTGGGCCGCCATTGCGCCGAAAGGATACTGAGGACGAGGGAGACCAGGGAGCCGGTGGCGAGGGCGACCCGTACGTGGGCCATCCAGTAGTCCAGCGGTGTGACGGCCACGCGGTACGTCAGAACACACTGCAGGCACACGAACAGCAGGCCGGCGGGGAAGGCCACGCCCGCCCCCACGTAGTGCAGGGTCTTGGCGTGGTCCACCTGCTCACGGGCAATGAAGGGGACAGGCCCGTTAGCCTTTGAGTTAACTTAGCCTACAAAGTTAGCTGGAGGCTCGTATGAATAAAATCAACTTTATATGTTAGCAGTCATAGAGCTACATCAGAACATCAGCTGGCAGAATGCGCTGCTGGTTTTGAACATCTGCTGCAGGGAATGGTTTTGCTGCTTTCCCGATTCTGTGCTGTAGAGGGAGGGAAGAAGCGGTCGTACAGGCTTCATATAAACTTCATGCAGGCTTCGTAGAGGAGGAACCGACCTGGAAATTGCCCACCATGACCAGTCCCACGGCGTTACTGAAGCCTGACACCAGGCCGCTGGTGTTGGTCCAACAGTGGTGACTGTGCTCTATGATCTGAGCATAGCGGAGGAGACACACCATCACCACTAGAGGGAGGTAGAGGGAGAGAGAGAGAGAGAGAGAGAGAGAGAGAGAGAGAGAGAGAGACAGAGAAAGGGACATATTAGTGGACTAGGAACGAGAGAGAGAGAGAGAGAAGGCAGCAGGGTAGAGTCATAAAGAATAAAAGGTGAGAAGAATGCACGCCGTCAGTATAAGAGGAAACCGAAAAATGTTGAAGAGATAAGAAAAGCCTCACAGAGTTAAGGGGGTTGTAGCATACGACATGGGAAACAAGGAGTGTAAATTTACAGGTAAGTCATCGTTACACCTCTCATTACACACACACACACACACACACACACACACACACACAACCATGTCCGCACGCACTCAGACAGGCTGTTTCGAGGGAAGTGAGACACTGGGAGATGAATGCTGGTTCATAATGCCCCAGTCCATCTCGTGTTGTGATGTCAGTTTAGACAGAAGCTCAAAACCAGACTTTCTACTTCTGTTGCGCCCTCATATTCCAAGTTCCTCTTATAGTAGTGTGTGTGTGTGTGTGTATTTTACCCATGAAGGCTCCCACATTCCCAATAAGGCTGAAGAGGCAACTCTCGGGTGGATAGGAACCGCATTTACTGCAAAGGAAACCAGTAAACAGAAGAACCATCAAAGCAATGATAAAACGCCACAATATTTAACACACGTTTATACTGTACAGGAACATCCAACACTATGATAACACACTAGTAAACACACTGGTTGCTGACTGGTTGGTATGGCATCCCAAACTGTTGCTATAGTAGTGATAAGTGGCTGCTATGGATTTGCCAATGATCTCTTGTTGTTGCCAAGGAGCTGCTGTGGTATTCCAGATGCTTGCTAAAAACTGTTCCAAGGGGTTGCTAGAAGTTGTTATGGTATCTTGTTGCTAAGGGGCTGCTATGGAATGTGTGGGTGTCTTATTAATATTTTTTTTATATGACCTATGTCCGACATTCTGAACGTCATGCTCCTAAACTGACCTGCAAAATGCTTCACGTGGCACGTTCATCCAGAGGTCACCAATCAAAACAGAAATAGTCACCATCCTAAAGTTTATCAGCGGTGGTGGGCAGCTGCAAATCCATACGCAAGTTCTCATGAGAGTCAGGTGAAGAAAGAGGCCCGAGGTTTTAATGGCGGGCCCCGATGGAGGCGTGGCAACTACTCCAGCGCACGTGAGGTC
>JAOXYF010000028.1:16254382-16277408 GCA_028565775.1 Sternarchorhynchus goeldii | reverse complement strand
AGGTGAAGAAAGAGGCCCGAGGTTTTAATGGCGGGCCCCGATGGAGGCGTGGCAACTACTCCAGCGCACGTGAGGTCTGGAATCTCACTCTCCCGCCACTGAAATCCCCCTCGTTGTCGTCGTCTAGCTTTCCATCCTAGTAGCGCAAAATGATGCGAAGACAGACGGACGAAAATGTCGCACGAGCTGCGATTTGGCTGTTCGGACCGAGTCGCATCGCTGCGTACTGGATACGCATCAGATCTCAGTACCACATACGAAAATGACACAAATCGGAATTGAAAATGTCTGATTCAGTGTTTTTGCTGTTCACACTGACATTCAAAAGGCAAAAGTGTCACCATTGGAGAAAAAAGCGATTCGGGCCACGTTTAGTGTCTGTGCTGTTTTGTTAGTGTGTATGTAAGTAATTAAAATTTATTTATAAACCAGCCTTTATTCAACCTGCATTTACCAAAGTACTGTACATACAATCAGCAGCTAAAGAGATAAAGGACCAAATAAGCCAACAAAAAATATCACACAGGCACTAAAACATAATATTAACAGTCTCTCAATATTCAAATGCAAGTGTTTATAAGTGTTTATAAGGGTTTATAAGTAGGCTTTTAGTCTTGATTTGAAAACCAAGACAGTAGGAGCTTGAAAATACTGGACGACTGTTCCACAGTCTCGGACCATAAACACTCAATTAATTTTAAGTTTTAGACAAGTCCTACAAACAGCCAGGAAATGATTCAAGGACAATCTCAGAGGTTGAGAGTGTGAACAGGCTGAGGGGGCTAGATCATTTAAAAGCTTTAAAAACAAATAAAAAGCCTTTTAAACTGACTGGAGAAGAAGTGATGGTCTGGCAAAAAATGGTCTCTGTTATAACTACAATAGTCTATACACGAAGAAATTAACCAGAGAAAAGTTTGCCATGTTCCTGAGTTGGAAGAAACTACTGCTTACCGCAGTTGGTGTGTTTTTCAAATCTGAGTTCAAAGGCAACACCAAGAGGGCACAAGGGCAAATGAGACGGTTTGACATCAAGCAGGCCGGTTTGTGTAGAGCACTAGATCTGTCATTTCTAATACCTTCTAAAAACACCAAAGCATGGTGGAGGAAGTGGAAAACATTCACCCAAGAAGTAATAAAAAACCCAACAGTCTCAGTGTTTCCAACAAAAAAGATGAAGTCTTCACATAGACAGGAAGAAGGATTACGTTCAAACCCAGGTATTAATTACACTAAACAAAACTGTAGGTCTACTGCAATTTTTAATAATTACTCTTAAAAAAGATGCTTCCCTAACAGCTAGCTGGTAGTTAACTGAGCAACTTTTGAACCTATCAAGATGTACTTGTACTCTGCCTTTCTTTCATTCCCGCTTCACTACAAGCCTGTCTAATTTTGTGAACAGCTGCATTTCACGAAGGCTGAACTTTAGGTCTGAATCGGTTAAAGCTCATGGGGGCAACAGTACCAAGGGCAGTTGAACACTTAGGATAACACGAATGGACTAAATAATCAATGCTAAGATGAGACAAACCAACGTTAAAGTGAACAAGCTCTAGATAAAATTGATACACCATGTACTGTGTTAATGTGTATGTACTGTGATAATACTGTGTGTGTATGGCTTCAGGTTTGTGTGTGCGGTTGTGTGCAGTGTAACTATAGTGTAATTACTGCATATTAGTCCGTATGCATGCAAGTCTGTACTATGTAGAAGTACTTGTCTATATGAGAGGTATCGTTTGTGACATTTAGATTACAACATTCTGACATTCATTTCCTATTGGAAAATCGAATTTTTTTTTTTTTAAAAAAAGGTTGTTTTGTGGAAACCATATGTCCAATCAAAAAACATATCTTTCACAATCAGACAGAACATTCTGAAGTTGGTTCAGTGTTGATACCTTTGGGGGAAGGGTGTTGCAGAAAAATACAAAAATATGCACTTGGATAACAACAATATTGCACATGGCTTTGCAACGCAGTCACTAATAATATACCGCTGGATAACAACAGTGCTGCAAATATTTTACCGTCAGATAACGGTAGTGTTGCAAACATGTTGCGCAATCAAATATCATGCAGACAAAGTGTTGCATATCGTTCAAACAAATAGTGCAATATAACATTATAGACACACAATACAAAGGAAAGCAAAACACAATAACATACCATCATATACCAGTAGTTACTAATGGCTAAGATTTTAGCCTCTTCTCTACTCTTGATGGTAACGTGGGGATATTTAATACACAACTGAACGAATTTCTGGTATTAAGAGAACTGGGACTTGGAATCCTACGGATCAAAGTGGCTCGGCCTGGAATCAACGGCGTGGCAGATCTGTGTGAGAGAGGCGTTCAGTGTGACTCCCTTCAATGTAGATAAATCAGGTCACGCAATATCAAAGAAACGGTGACTCGCTTCATTGTGGAAAAAACACTATGGACACTTTGGGGTCTGCAAAGCACAGGGCTTTAGAGTATAGACTGGGTATTCTAACCATCTATGAATCTTAATGGGTTTATGGATTGCACTGCAATGCAGTTTTATGCAGTCTATTTCCATATCTATGCAAGGCATCTGAATCAGGCGGTAGACCCAGCTGTACAGCATGTCCGAGAGCATTAAAACTCTGCTAACCATTATAATTGCTCTAACCGAGTGCCATCCTGCAGGACCAACCAGCTTCGCTTCGTGTTTTGGTTGGGGTGCGTGTTGGGTGTTACCTGATGAGGGGAATGTCTTGGACGGTGCAGCACGTCTTGGGGAAGCCCGGCTTGGCCGTCTCCTCCGAGCACGTCGTGTTGTAGAACCTGCGGATGAGAACGTCTCTGAGCCGCGTTGTGGTAGAGCACTGGGGTGCAAAGTCGGGTGAGGCAAGCACCAGGACTGTTTACCAGTTCTCCACAGGACACACGTGGTGGTTCATCACAGCCATAGCGTACCTACAGACACAAAGAACAAATAAGAGGTGGTGGATTTGACCTGGACGATCAAATTTACTTATAGAACCTTCTCCAACTAGCGCCATGCAGTACGGCTAAACGTCTGTTGCCTGAAAGTAAGATTTAGATGATTGTAGGGATTTCTCAACCTTGTAAGGTGTTTTAAACCTTACATCTTTTAGACCTGTAGGTTTTAGTGCTCCACTGAATGTCACAGGACACGTAGGAGATCAGGCTGTTCATTGTTTGGGCTAAGTTAACAAGCATAACCAATGGTGCAAACAAAATACTTCCAGTCCATTCATACAAACAAATACATTTTCTAAATTTTGTGAACAAAGGTCCTTTTCTTGGTGCAGTGGAAAATGAAGAGGAAGCGTGCAATCATGCTCTCGGGGAATCAACACTATTACCAAACAGTTGATACACTGGAAGATCTGGGAAATACCGTCTACTCAGCATTATTTGTTTTATTTCTGCATTTGAGCTCAAAGTTTTGAGAACAAAATGTGATGATACAGCAGGGGGGAAGGGAGAGTGGGGAGGGGAACTCTTTTCCATCAAGGGCCCGTGAGGCTGGAGTTTTACTCCATTCAAGCAGGATGCGATCACCTGTTTGAAGACTAAGACACGGCGATTAAACGGGAGTCTGGTGCACGGCCACTCACACGATCCATATCCCGGTGATAGAGAACGCAGCCAAGCTGACAGGCAGGACGATCCAGGCGGTCATTGGGCCGGCGCGGAGGTGACCACGTCCTGGGCATGGGGTGGATAGGTGGGCGGGGCAGGCGGGCCTGGGCGGACGCGCGGGTGGAGATGGGGCGTCGGGGTGAGAGCGGCACGCCGGGAGACACAAGGGAGGGGCATGAGAGGACGACAAGGGTCCCGCTCCCCGCCGAGGACAGGCACAGTTGGTGTAGTGGCACGAAACTGTGGGGCAGAAGACAGGATCGTCAGGGAGACATGAGAGATGAGGAGGAGTTTATAGTAGCGCAACAACAGGAAGTTATTAATGAAAACGTTCCAAAGCTGGGAACTAAAAACCACAACAGATATATCAAATGACACTGATCACTTGTCTGAGAACACAATGCAAAATTTTATGAAAATAAATATTTTTCCTGGTGCAGATAGGCAAATTGGCGAAGTTGTCCGTGTACCGAAATTGAACAACGCGGAAGAAACTAGAGAACCTAAGGGCGCGTTCGTAAATCCAACCTGATACTCTGCATTTTAATTTGAGAGCTGTTCCCTTTCTTATCGGATTAAGGTCATGTTTCGGTCGAACGAAAATGCTGTAACGTAAGAATCTCTAAATGTATGATCGGCTGCAAAAGAGCAAGATCTTGTAGACAGCTGACAGTGGGTTATGTAGCCAATATTATATAACATTATGCATTTAGAGTCAAGGCTGTTTTAAAATATCCGCGGTAGCTAGACTTAATATAATTAACATCCTTGGAAATGTTATCTATATCTGGTTCGCCAAACTGTATGAGAAAGAGCACCAAACATCAATTAATCAATTAAAAAAGTTTAGGTGATCATAGATTAATGACCCGTTCAAACATTGATCTGACCGCTAGCTGCCGCTCCGTCCCCCTCAGACACAGTCCGCTCTGAACGCCACAACAGCGTAGCGCTCCGGGTTTAGGAAATGTAGGGTTTGTGCCAAAGTGCTTCAACAAATGCACACGCAAGCTTTCTTGCACGTCTAAAATTAGCACACGACTACACTGTAGTGGAAACGGTGACCGACTGCTCTCCTCCAAAGTCTTTCTAGTCCATATCTAATTTCTTGATCGACTTTGAATGAACCATCAGCTAGCTGAGTAGCTTGCAAGATTTTTAGGAACTTGGCGTTATGAATTCAAGCTGTCATTTGCACCGATATGTTGCATCGGGGCATGACAACTCCCTCGATGGACAGCGAAACATAAATAATTATGCTATACAACTGTAAGTTAGAGTGCTGGGGTGTGTCTTGCTAGCAAAGTAGCTAACTTAATTAGCTAGCATTACTGTCTGCATTCATCGGTACAGCTACTGTCTCAGCTAGAAAGATTTTCTTTAGTGAACCTATCAAGAGTATAGCTTGTTACCAAATTAACCGCGTTGTAACATTTTATTTTTGTTCGTTTCGTGTGTGTATTTCCCAATCTAAGTGTTCAAGGAGCCAGCTAGTTACGAGATTACCTTTGCTGAACGGATGCAGCTAGGTTATTTTTCTCATCAGGCTGTAATGGGTGGATTAGCGAGCAGCCAAACCAACATAGCACACTTTGCTAAATAAAATAAGCACGTAACGCACTAGCTAGCTAACTACCTTTGCTGTTTATTAATTGCCACAGTACGTTGTAACTATCATAACAGTAGCTATATCTTTATAAGTAAAACACGTTCGGTCTGAAACCCCTTCATGATACATAAAATCACGGTTATTATCAACATACCTTATATGCTGTTATTCCTTGGTATCAACCTAAAACAACCTTGAGGTAGCTGTTTGGCTAACTAGCTACGTCCTCGTTGTATTCACTGTAATTGTAGTTCACTAGCACTACCATGACCGTTCAATTAAACCTACATCTATAAACTCAGTACTACAGTACCCACAATGGTTAAAGGCAAGAAACAACCGTTCATAACCGTCGAAATACTGGTAGAACTAGAAGCGTTTTCGATTTCGGAGAATATAGGAGCGCGGCACACACCGGTGGGACAGTATATTTTCCGAAGTACTATGTTTATAAACCTGTGTGCCTATAATTCAGCTGCTATACATTTTTTAAATCATCATTGGCGTTCAAATGGATATATGAATACCCTGCAGTTTTCCATAATAGCAAATGCCAAATTTCTGTTTTCCTCACATATTTTTAATCTATAAAGTGAACAGAAATTTAAATACATGTAAATAAATGTATACATCTAAACATTAATATTTACTTTAATATTTGTTATTTTCATGGCTTTTTTATTTGTAGATTTGGGGGGGTGGGGGGGGTTTAGCAGCCCTGTACATGAGACTTCCACAGAGTTGGCTGATTATTCCTTTTTAATAGCACACAAAATATGTATAAGCCTGAGAAAATATCTGAGACTGGTTTAATCTTTGTATTGTTTTATATCTGGCTACAGCCAGTCAGCCCACAAAACTTTTTTCCACAAAAAAAGGGTTTTTTTGGTTGTTTTTTTTTTGTTGTTTTTTTTCCACAAAGGTGGGTCAGTGCTTTGATTTCTGTGGGCATGTGCTATACCGTGTTTTTTTTTCTCCGTAATCGTCCCTCGTAGCATCACAGAGTGCTGAATGAGTAACACGGAGGAGGGGGAAACGCTCTCTTAGCTCACTGCACTGTTGATTAACGCTACTCTCTGAAAGGTAAGGACTGCTACAACTACGTTGGACCTCTAAACATTTCAGGTGACTGATTTATCACTGTTTACTGTGCCTGATGGAAGACTAGCCTTCTCTGAAATTTACTGAATACATTCTCCCTTATCCCTCAAAGCAGCGTACAGTAAGATCTCATTGCAAAGTAAAGGTTTGTATATTTTGCCAACCCTATTTTTATACATCAGCTGAATTTCAAGTATATCTGTAGGGTTACATTTATGTCTGGTTGGTGATGGGGTAAATCAGAATGTGGTATGATTTGTGGTTTAATCATCCTTCTTCCCCTTCTCCTCGTTTTAATCATTAATACGTTCAGAAAGAACAAACCAGAACAGAACATTACATTTACACAGCATAATCAAAGAGGAAGTTAAAAATACATTTATGAAATTCTGTCCATTCCAAGGGTTCAGAAGGATGTGTGACTCTTCAGTTCTACACATCTGCCATAGCAGGTGCAACAGAATAGAAGTGTGAGTTAAAACAGAGTTAAAACAGAGTTAAAAGAGAGGACCTTCGCAGGATGGCAGTGCAGAGTGACTGGAAGTGATGTTAGGGAGCAATAGTGCATTAAGACTGGACGCTCTCCATGCAGACTGTAAAACCTTCAGGGCAGTAACATATAAATCTGTAAACTCAAAGTCCTGCTTGTCTGCCCGAGGACCCTGCTGTTAAGCACACGTCGTGTTCCCTGACAGGGTTCCTCCAGATCCTGGTTGCCATGGTATCGTTTAGCGGCTGGCCGCCTCTACTGCTTCTACTGCCTCTGCTCGCGGCGCCCTGCTCGACTCTGGAAGCCCACTGCCCCAACCGCTCGGAACCGCAGTACCAGCTGGACCTCACCCGGCCGTCGCCCGCCCGCCTGCGCAGCTCGGCGGCATCGCTCTCGCCTCTCTACGACTTCGCCCGTCTCTTCCTGCAAGCCGTGCAGCCCGACGACTTCCCCTTAGGTGGGCTCGTAAACAAATCTTTTTTATGTCTTTTTGGAACATTTTTTATTTTGACTCTTTGACTTCTGCTAAAATCATTCAAAATGCACAATGTTAAATGAACATATAAAATCAGGCTGCAAACAGGTGCATTTAAATGAACATCGTGAGTGTTGATTCAACACTGGAATATTACTGTGCTTTTAGTCTTTTAAAAACATTTAATTGAATGTTTGTTTTAATTAAATGTTGATTTTAATGGCTAATTCAGCAGTAGTAATTTGAAGTTATAAGGGTTGGTAAATTGGGAATGTGGAAGGAAGTTGTGACTTTATTTAAAAAATAAGATAAACAGCAGTAATTTGTTCAGAGTTTCTTTTAATGATTTCTGATGGCCATTAGAATCACAAGTTACATGTTACACACATATTTGTAGAACACTAATGTGGCAAACAGGTCAAATTTTGTAGTTCTATCGAACCACTATGAATCTTGCCAGTCAGGTTTGCAGAAATCCAGAAATCTGTAACATGTGAATATTTTCACTAAGAAACAACTCCAGTAATGTTAGTAAGCATAAAGAAGTGTTTATATCACCTCACTTCTGTAAATGACATTCACTTTCAGACATCATATATCGGGCATCACGGAATGAGATTCAGACTGCAGAGGTTGGCTCTTTGTGTACCTCACACCCTTATTACCTGCCAGACTAATTTAAAATGACATTTACAGTACACCTGTTGTCACACTGTTCATGGATTAATATTCTTGTTTTGTTTGTTACGTGTACTTTGATTCTTCACTGAAAATACATGATGGAAAACCATTTTGAATAGCATAAGCAGACCTGGTTACTGCAAACCAGATTTACTTGGTTTCTTCTGCAGGTGATGCGTTACGAGGGTGGCTACCTGGCATGTCTGGTTCTCGCCGTGTTGTATATGGTGATGATGCCGACTGCGGGCTGTGTGCTCGTGCTGCGGTCCCTCTACCGTAAGAACGCCACGCTTAACGACCAACCGCTGCCTTCATCGGTGCCCTGGTACCAGCGGGACGTTGTTGTGATCACATGTCTCTCAGTAACGGTCGTTTCCCTGCTGTAAGGACAACGGATTTTGTTCCGCTTTTTTAAAAAAAAAACAGACATTTATTATTTAATACCATTTGGAAACATAAAATACTAACATACCTAACAAAAACCCACCACAATGAACAGGTTTAAATTTGTTCACGGACTTCTTTTTATCTGTGTGTCTGTGTAGGGCAGGGGTGACTCTGACATTCGCAACCAACGACAGGATGCGCGAGAATACACGTCCGACCCTGTCTTACCTCAGGAGCGACATTGATGTCATCGATGATGCAGTGGCCTCGGTGCCTCAGGTGCGTGTGTGTGCTTATAGCGCATGCTGCTCCGGAACGTTCCCCCGGTCGGCGGCAGCTTCGACATCAGCCACCGCTTGGTGACGAGATTCATTTTTCACTTTGCAGAAAGTGGAGTCCATCATCGACAAGTTCTCGGTTTTTCAGATGGAACTCATAGATGAACTGAATGGTGAGGAATTAAATAAAGTAACAATAAAAATCTTTATTATATGTCATTATTTGTAAATGCCATATAAGGAAAGAAACTTCCTTAATTCCATCCAGCGACTTAATTCCATCCAGATGCTTTGTGTCAACATGTACTGTAAAAAGCACTATATAAATAAATGTGACTTGACTTTGGGTGTACATGAATGCCCCTTTGTCTCTTTCTGCCAGGAGCTGGTAATTTAACTGGTGAGAGCATTATATTGGCTCTTAGGCCACAGATCTACAGTGCTCTCATCTATCTGAACTTCACTGTTCAAGGTGCGTTTATTCACACGGGACTAAACACATGGAACGCATTACCAGGGTTCCATCTGGTTTAAGTTCTCTTGAGCATTTTTGAACACGTATATCTATTCTCCAACTGAAGTGTTTAATGAAACAATTGTAACTGAACATACAAGCGCACAAACAAAAGAAGCCAATGTGACATACAATGACAAACAATGGACTTAGAAACAAAACAGGCTTATAAAAAGAGCAACATAACCTCAAGGTGGTGTGGTAAATGAGGTCCAACACCCACCACCAGGAACATAAACAAAGACCACGTGCAAAGCCTGGTGGGGTGCTTATTACGCATTTGTTATGCCCCTAGATGCCATCGGTGCACTGCTCCACCTGCGTGAGGTGCAGGAGATCACGGGGACCATGCAGAAGGAGTACATAGTCATGCAGATGGAACTAGAAAAGATGCAGGAGCGTTTGAGGTTCCACCAGACCTTGTGTGTGCAGGATTGCGGGATCCTGGGCGGTGCCGGGCTTGAAACAGACGCTGATTACAACATGGTAGGACAGTCTCGCAGGAGACCAGGCCTGAGGAATGTCAAGGCACCATTTTGCTATTTTTCTTCATGCCACAACATGAAGCTTTTATGTTGTTTTTTTTTTTTAAACACATTCTTCCATCAAGTCACACTGCTTATTGTATCTCAGGCCACAAGCAGCATGTGGCACAAACGGGAATCAAACCTGTCCTCAAGCAAAAAGGTTGCAGAAGCAGAACTTCCAGTATTTTATGAACTTCCTTTTGCTGGTCTTAGTTATCATCTTACACCCGATCAGGATGATAGAGATAATGGAATGAAAACAAAAATGTGCAGTTTAAATTCAGTCCTATATAGTGTGACCAAAAACATCAGAAGTGTTTTTCTTAGAACAGATTCTCTCTAGACATATCATTTTGTTTGTGTGTGTAAAATCATAGATTTTATTTGATGTTATTTGTTAAATTCTCTGTAGATTCCCAGTGTGGATGATATTGTGGACCAGCTGTCTGATCTCACGGGCCTTCTTCCACAGGTAGGGTGATGTAGGCCCATTTATCCATTACAGCCTTGCTCCAATCTGACCAGTCATTTCAAGTGGCTTTCATTCCCGTTCTCAGGCTGAGATGTTTACCAGCACCATTTCTGAAATATGCGGCAATCAGACGGCGCTCCAAATGCAAGGTGAGAGTGACGGGGGCTGCTCACTCGTCCACTCGTGCGCTTGTTCACTGTTCAAAAGTGCACAGTTTCGAAACACATATACTTCTCATCCCCTTTCTAGGCCTGCTGGCGGCCCTTAACGACACACGTGTGATGTTCAGGAACTACACCACACGGCTGCCCTCTCTCACGTTCCTCTCAAAAGCAACTTCCGGCCTGCGTACAGCCCTCGACAAAACACAGGCGGATATTGATTACTACGACTACGTCAGGTAACGGCCTGCAAAAAGTCTTTCGCATTCTGGGACAATTCATTTTGCTCACGTACTGCATATGGCATATTGATTTGGGGCCTAATCAGTATGTAGGGAATATGTAGTAGGCTATTTCAAACACAGTCCCTGCTTTGTCTCCTGTTTCTTCTGTGGTGACTGAAGAGCTCATTGTGCTGGGTTTATCTCATTTGCGCCCCCTATAGGTGGTCAGTGTCAGTGGCGTTCTGCACCCTGATCTTGATCATCGTGTTGCTGATGGCGGCCGGACTGACTCTCGGGGCGTCCATGGTGATCTTCCCCACACTTTACCCCTCTGACCTGGAGGACCGCCTGAGACTGACTGCTGTTAACCTTCTCCATGCGTGAGTGATCCAGAGATCAATGGTCAAAGCCCAGGTAGCAGAGCTTGGATTGAAGTGCACTGTCGTAGATTTTTACGGAATTTGTGCCGCACTTTTTATTGGATTTAAGACATAAATCATTTGCATGAAGGTACATTCGTTTTATGTTCTTTTCATCCATTGTGCTTCAAGGCATATGTTGCTGTTAGCTCTCCCTCTCTGCATTTAGTTCTGCAGGTTTGACGTTTGTTTTCTCCTGGCTATTCATCATCATGGTCTTCATCAACCTCTTCTTTGGAGGCAACGTTCACGCGCTCTACTGCAGAAGCTGGACCAACGGGAAGATTTTCGAGGTGAGCTGGAATGGGCTGCCCATAAATCCACTCCCAAATCTCAAACTGGAATGTTCATGGCAACTTCACAAGCCTTAAATATTCACGGCAAAATTACAACCTCACAGCAGATTCTCAAAACTGAATATTCATTCCAGGATTCCAAACCTAAATATTCACACACAAACAACAAAAAGTATGATTTATATATATGTATAAACAGCGTCTGCATGGAGCCTGAAGTTCACGTGTTTCACCCACGCGTTTATTGCTTGCACAGTTGCTGGACTCGCAGCACCTCGTCTCCAGCAGTCCGGATTCCGGCGCCAACGCCACGTTAGCCCCGGACGCTGCCGGCTCAGATGACGTTCCCACCCTGCCATACCACAAACGGACTGTCAGCACCTTCGAGATATATCAGTGGGTGACACTATGTTACAGACACATAAAAATTAACCAACTGCAGTATATAGTTGGCCAAGAGCTTTCCAGTATCATCCGATAAGCATGCACTGCATGCTTTAGTGTTTTTCTTTGCTGCAAACTAGGGGTGTAACAATATATTATCACACTCAATACTCAGTACTCAGTAGGAGTGATTCTATTTGATTTTTGATGTTTTATGTATTCAGAAATCTTACTAATTATACAGAGCTGTGATTATACTACACTGATTGGTTTGGCTGAGACAAATGCTAATTTTATTCCCAAAACAACAAATTTTATAGCTATAAACAATATAAAATATTCCATAACATAAGGCTCTGTTGGAAGAACCTCAGAATAAACCAAACAAAATATTGACATTACAGTTTCAATTTTCAAATGCTTCCACTCCACTCTGTGCATTAACTAAGGACAAACTATTTATATGTTAGAAATGGGGGTGCAGGAGAGGGAAAACACTACAAACTGCGTCAAGTATAGAGTGGCCTGAGATGAGACTGAACTCACCTCAGGGGGTGTGGCTGTGCCTCAGGGGGTGTGGTTGTGACTCAGGGGGTGTGGTTGTGCCTCAGGGGATGTGGTTGTGACTCAGGGGGTGTGGTTGTGCCTCAGGGGGTGTGAAGCTGGAAGATCCCTCTTCTACAGCATGCACATGAACAAAACCTTCAATTTGGATGAATTCCTCAACGCAAGCCAGGTGATGCACAGGTTTCATCTTTCTCACACACACACATACACACACACACACTCTTTCTCTCTCTAATATCCAGCTGGGCCTATATAACCACTGTAGGTAATATTGGGAGCCTGTGAATGTTTAGTGGCCTGTGGTGATGATGATGATGATGATGATGATAGATCTTGGGTTGACACTTAACCCGACTGATGTAGTGATTGTTAATTGTTTGTAATGTTGTAAAATGATGGCTGGGTTCTCTTTGGCCGTGCTGCTCACTACCACAGTACCTGGAGCGAATAGGAGAGAAGCTGCAGAGTTTGTCTGTAAACGTCAGCGGCATTTCACTTCTACCCTTGAGCGCAAGATATGCCTTGGAGAGGTTCATGGGCTTCAACGAACTTGATGGAATCGACTTTCAAATGCTGGTACCAGGTTTCTCTGCTCTCATACATGTTTTCAGAAACGTAATCCATATAAATCAAAGAACATTTTCCTCAGTATTTTTTTTAAAGGATCAACTCTTTCTCCAGCTAAGTAGAGCTGTAGTGAAAACAGATCTCGCAGAATTTGCAGATGCACTGGAGAACACAGCAAACCTGCCGGTGAGGGCCTGTCAAACGCGGGTGTAACAGAGAACTACTGTTTTTTTTTTACAAAAAACGTGTTAATAAACAACTGGACTGTGGTATATATATCACAATACAGGAAAATGATGTCATTCACGACGAGCTGGTGATGGAGGTGATTTTGGCCAGACAGCTGGTCTCACTGGTTCAGCGACAGAACTCCTCAAGGGTGCGCAGTTCATGTTTTGCTGGTGGGGAGTTAATTTTTTTTTCACGCACATTCAGACAAACACAAATGGTGCGTGAGCTCATGCTGATCTCCAGTAGCTGAGCATGAAATGTGGGGGTTCATCACCCCATAAACACTCTCATAAATACTCCCATAAACACAGTCTTAAACACACTCTCTCCATCTCTATAGATGAGGATGATCTCCAGCATTGAGGCTCTGGTCAACATCAGTCACGAATACCAGGTAGGGAAAATCGGGCTTGTTTTGTCTTAATGTTGTCTACCTCTATATTGAATGTTTATGGTGTAATCTAAGCAATATATATATTGTTCTCCAGATCAATGCAGCTAAAACTCTTCTCAGTGCCCATGAAGTTCTTACATCTCTCCAGCAGCAATTTCTTGGAACTGTGCAGAACGTGAGTCAAATCGGCCTCATTGTCTGTTCCTCTCTGTCGTAAAACACCTTTAACTATATATACATATATATAGAGATATATACATACATACAGTAGATATATACATGTATACACATATACAGTAGAGATATATACACATATACAGTAGATATATACATGTATACACATATACAGTAGAGATATATACACATATACAGTAGAGATATATACATATATATAGACTGGTGTCACTGGTGTGGGATTTGGAGATTTTTCCATAGTGACGCATGTCTGTGGTCCGTGAACAGCAATGCAATGTGGGCTCTGTTTCATTGGACTATGTTTCTCTGTTTCTGTGTCAGGCGTCTCTGTGTGTGATGGAGAGGGGAGAGGAGCTACTGACCCAGTACTTACGCAGAGTACAACATGCTGTGAGTTTGCCAGTATTTGTCACAGTGAATCTCCACCTTAAAATAGACTTTTAAAAGAAGGTCCATCATGGTACACAATAAAACCTTCATTTTGTTCATTTTGTTCTTGCACACAAACATGACCCCCAAATCACGATAAACAATTAAAAACACATTTCCATTGTGACATCAGAGAACTCTTTTGTGCCAGACAGACAAACATCCGGTTCCCATGACAACTGGCTGCAGTATGAATGGAGCCAGTTGGCATGTGTCTCGACTGAAGCTCAAACCTGAATTCGTGAAACAACATTTAACCTATATTTTAGAGCATTTAGAGAAATTTAGACATTACAATTTTTTAAATTTAAAATTTACAACATTTAGAGAAACACTTTTACCAAAACACCTTTAAATGCCTTTACTTCACCCGATGTAGCTTAGCAACAGAATCATGCACCCTGTTACGCATCCTTTAAGGTTCTATGGTTCTAAGACAGATACGACTTCTTATGGTACTGCACACGCTCTGATAAGATGGCTTTTATTCTAAAGGCATGCTCTGTGATACTAGATACTAGATGAGGTGCTGGAATGTAGCTGGCTCCCCATCTCCCTGAGCAACATGTACACTGCTGCCTGCGAGAATCTGATTGGACCCTGGGTGAGTGGGCATGGCCTATGCCATCAAGCGTATCTACAGATATTGTGATAAATTAACTAGGTACAAATGAACTACAATAAAAAAAACAGTAATAGCCAACAAATTCATATTAAGGAAAAGTGATGGAGGATTTTAGAAAAAAAACGTTTTTCTTGCCAGAAAAGGAATCAAGGGTGCCACAATGTCTATGAAATTGATTGGTTTAATTGATCTCTTGATAGGAATCTCACTGAAATCTCTAACTGTATGTGTGTGTGTGTGTAGAATGCATTCTGGTTGTGTCTGGGCTGGTGTTGTGCAATCCTGGTTCCTGGAGTCATCTTCAGCATTCTGGCAGCCAGGCTGTGGCAGCCAAAGAGCTCTGCTGTCAGGTGAGTCTAAACACACAACCACAATAACAACAACACACCACAATAACACCACCACAACCACCACAATAAAAACAACACACTACAATAACACCATCACAACCACCACAATAACAATACACCACAATAACACCACACCACAATAACACCACCACAACACAACAACTACACTCCACTATACACAACACAACACACCACAATAACAACGCAATGCTACCACACACAACACATCAATTCACTGCTATTACAGCTAAGCCAATCTCAGCATCACACCACAACACATGGGGACGACATTAACAGTGTAACAACGGCAGCAGACAATAACTGTCTATGTAACCTCACTGTTAAAACTACAGGCTTTTTGATATATTCAGAAGGTATACATTCTTCCATAGTTTAACTAGTCTTTTATAAATGCAGCAGTGAGTCGTTCAGGATGCCGGACGACATCACTGACAAAGACAAATCGAGCAGCTACATTACCATGGACGGACACGCCAGACAAAAGGTAGTGTGACGTCACATTCATGTATTACGGAGAACAGACCCGTCATGCGGTTTCAAACATGCAGCAGCGGGAAACGGTTAGAAGGTGTGATCCAGTTCGCCTTCCACCACAACCGACGTTCCCCTTTGCTTACGTGCTCTTTGTAGACGGCAAAATGAGGACGTCGCACATAGCCGAACGAGACAATACCACAATATCGACACGGAATGTGCTCATGGACTCAGTAGTGTAGCCACAGCTTCCATTTATAACCAAAACGGTTTATTTAGTCCAAAAGCACAAAACTCTTCAAATGATGGTTATCATTTTTACTCCGAACACATTTTAAGAACAACTATAGTAATAAGGGCATGAGTAATGGTAATCGGCATTTTGTGCATTAACGATGCATTTTTTCTTTGTTTTTACCAGCAGACAGAATACTAAGAAGATTAACGCCAACATGTACATAACCCTGGACGAAGTGATCAGCAGTAACGAAGACAGCAAGTGGAAAAAAGAGAAGAGTGAAATGAAAGAGGGGAGCAATGCGTAAAGGGATATTTATCTGCCCATCTTTGGAATATAACTTGGGGTATTGCTTACAAAATATCACAATTACTATGGGCCTGTTACTTTGCGGTTTCTCTTCAATTCTAGTCACAGTTTAAAGTATGTTTTCATGCTGAATCTTTGCTTACCAAGATTTAAATTTTAATGTTCCTAATGCTGTAGAAACGAAGAAACAACAAAAAACCCCCAAACAAACACTCGAAAATAACGTTGCAGTACATACATTAATCTCTAGGTGACAGCAGTGATCTAGTTTCGGTCCCTCCACTCAACGCACAGTTTTACTTAATGTTTCGCTGCAGTGCAGATACAAGCAGTTTCAGTTGCTTGACGGTTTTCCTGCACAGCTGATTATCGGAAACCCTGGCTTTGGGTCAACGGGGGAGAGGCAGGATTGCGGCAGGACTCCACGCTCAACTCCAAAAGTCCAAAGTTCGTACGCAGAAATACCAGGCGTCACATTATGTGTTCCAGTGCTTTATTGGGGATTCCCATTAGGCAATAGAAAAAAACATGGACCCAAAAAACACACAGTGTCCCGTAGCTTCTCCAGCACCTGAGTCGAGTGACAGGCACCCTGTATGTGTGTGTATGGACGTCAAAACTTCGCTGCAGCACAAAGAAAAAACATGCCCCTGATCTATTCCAAGCTGTGCTATTATAAGTAGGCTGACAAGAGAGACGCTTGTCAAGAGAGGGGGAGGGGGAGAGAGAGATACCAGCCTGTAGGGTTGAATTCGCTGTGTGATGTGTGACTGGCGGAGGCCCACGGCCTGGAGGTCATTGACTCTCGTTGGGTCAGACAGGATGTGTTTGAAGAGGTGCGTACACATATGAACACAGAGTTTCAAACACCTTTAAATCCCAGAGATGCCGCTTCGCACTGTTAAACATGGACGGCAGATATACATCGTGAAGAGTCTACGCTGGGGGGTTTTCGAAATGGTTAAAAAGAAATTACATTTACAGTCATTTTATAACCAGTACAAATATTGTTTTCTTAAATAAAGGTGAGGGAATAAAACGCAATCAATGACAAATTGAGACATAGCTACTTTTTGCAATCAATAAAAAAATTGATGTGATATTAAACAGAAATTGTTCCAACTCAAAAGTTTAATGTAGATTCTTTTCACCGCCGGCTGTTTTTAGAATAAACGAACTTGAGAGAAAGACGACTGAGGTGGCAGAAGTATGTTCCTGAGTTCATCATGCTACACTTCGTGAGCTGAACTGTGATGTTGCTATTTGCTGTTAAAAAAAAAAAAATCCTCCTACAGTATTTATCTCTAATGGAACAAACAGCTAATAATGCTTAATGCCTTTGTTCGCAATAGCACATTCATCATTCTTCTCCCGATTGGAAAAAAACAAAAAAACAAAATTTGTTTCTTTGGCAGATAAACTATTCTACACTGGAGGACTCATCACAACTGATGAAGGCTTCGGTATTGTCATTTTCAAACTTCTGTGTTATGGACAAAAGCATTCAGTGCACCATAAATAACACATCACAAACATCAGTCATCTAACCCTCAGGATGGCATGAGCCACATCCAGTTCCCTCTGAATTTAAGCCAGAGATCTAGCTCAAAGAAAAGTGCAGTAATCAAAACTCTCCCTCCCCTTTTTGAGGGTAAAACATTTTTGTGGGAAGCAGTTATGGCTCAGGCGCGAGGTTTGGGAGTGGCTCCAGAAAAGGCACAACGCTCAGGGCTCCGCCCCCTCCGCCTGGTGCCCCACCCCCTCAGTCCTGCAGGCGGAAGTGGAAGGATGTGGTGCTCCACTGCGTCACGTCACAGTTCAGCATGTTGCGTTCCGTGAAGCTCACATTGTCGTTGCTGTCAATCAGGATCACCGTGTTGGTCCTGCAAGACATGGCAGGGGTAGTGCATCAGGAAAGGGGCGGGGCCGCAGGCGTGGCTGGGCCAACAACTCACTATTCTACCAGGAGCATGTGGATTTCCTGCTGGTGTCCATACAATGACATGGCATGGGTGTGTGTGTGTGATTGGTGTGAGGGTGGAGCTGACCTGGTGCCGTACCCTGGTGAGCGTACACACAGGGCTGACAGGGCTTTGAGCATGTCCTTACTGTAGCCATCTCCCTGACTCTCCTGCAGAGGGTCTGGAGAATGTCTGGGTGGTGCAAGAAGAGAGAAAGTGAGAGACGGAGAGAGATTGTTATTGTAGCTACAGTGACATAACCTGGACTTTTGAGCACTGTTCCTTCAAAAGCACTATAGAGGCTATATCTGTTGAAACGTCTCAGGAATTACTCCATCAAGTCTGATAATACATTCGCAATGGTTTTTTGGCTCTCAAGATCACAGTTCGGAAGCCAACATGGACCTTCAACATGCACCCAAAACAGTGTCTTCTAAAAGCCCCCCCCCCACACACACACACACAGACACACTCACACTCTAACTGGTCTGTTTATTTGTTCTCCATGTTGCCATGTCGACCGTATACCGGAACGTTCTTTTCTGCTCATTTGCATGCATGCGCTACTAGGCGTTTTGTTTTTTCTTGCAACTGCCCCCACCCCCGAACCCGCCCTGTCAATGGTGCGCAGGAGCACGGCATAAAACAAAGCCAGCAGGACCGGATGGCAGGACCCGAGTCGGGCCGCACGCGAGTCCCGCAGGTGCTGGGGACCCGATAAACGCGTGCGGTGCCTCCGGGTGCTCTCCTGGCTCTTCAGCTCTCCTTCAGAGATAATGAACAGAAATTCAGAGTCCCGCTCTCATCTCCAAGCTTAAGCACAGGTTTTAAATGCCCGGACATGACATTTAAATAATGAATGTACTGAAAGGGGGAGGGGGAAAAAAGCTAACTGACACAGGTGCAGCTTCAAAGATAAAAGCAAAACGACTAAAAGCTTTGCTATTAGAGAGTCGTTGAAGTGTGCTACGGTGTTCCTGGACTAAGTTTAATAGCCATTACTAAGGATTATATAATAACAGGTCATTTCAGTTGAATTTAGTAATGAGTTTTTCCTTGCGGGTTCAAAAGTGCTCCTGCTGCCTGTGGAGTTACATCAACAACAACAAAGGTCCTACTGGGCTCCAGCTGCTTCAACCAACCTTTTTGCCTAGAGAACCCATAATATTGTCAAGTGACTGATATCACTTGAAGTGAGGTAAAGGAGAGATGAGAGGGGGAGACGTAGAGTGAGACAGAGGTAGGAAGTGAGGGGGAGTTGACATTAGTTTTAGATTAGTTACGGAAGTGTAGAAAGGTTTGATTTCTGTTCTTTGTTTATGGCATTTGGGTGTCACTTTTATCCAAAGCAATTTACAATTGTAAGTGACTATTTACTATTTACCAAGTGACTGTTTACTGCATACATCTTGAGCAATTTAGGGGCCCAACATTGGCAACTTGGCAGGTGTGGCTTGAACCAGCAATCTCCCAATTACTAGTCGAGTGCTTTAACCAGTGAGCTACAACTGCCCCAGTGAGGTTTCAGTGAAGCTTGATTGTGTGAGCATGATTTAACACAGTGATAGCAAGCAAAGATACGGCATGAGTGATGGCGAAGCAAAGAAAGTGATACGGAGTGTGATTGAGAGATATAAACTCACAGCTCCTCGTTGCTCAGGATGTGTAGCAATTCCTGCACTAAACCTTCAGGGGGCAGTGTTTTGTTCACCACACTGGTGAAAAGACGCTTGCCGTGTTGCAGTTTCCGCCACGGAGTCTCCAGCAAAGAGTTACTCAATGCGTAGATTCCTGCTGAAACACACACACAGCTTTGTTTGTCATTCTCACCCATATGCTAGATGTGCATTTCTGTCACATCAGGTCATTAAATAAGAAAGTGCATAAAATATGTTTCAATAAAAGCTTTTTTTTGTCTGTATGTTCAGATCTGGAGGAATAACACTCTTATGTTTTACATGAATACACACATGCGCTCACACACCCACCCACCCACACACACACACCTTAAATGAAAGCCTACTTTAGTGTATGAAGAGAGCTAAGAGAGACTGAACAGACCCGCTTTCAGGCGAATGGGTTCCGGACTGCCCTTGTTTCCATAGTAACACACAGTGTCTTCGTTGGCTCTGAATTAAGCAACACGGAGAGAAGAAACGCAGTTAGCTAGAGCTCTTGCTCAAAACAGTTAAACATCAGTTACCGGTATTTTTTAGTTTATTTACCTCCGCCAACATTTTACTGTAGTTACGGGAGGACAAACACAAGAGGAACCGTGGAAGAACAATTATTTACGGAAACTGAGTTATGACATTCACAAACATACTAATTGGCATTAGGACCAATATAGCCTCATTGCGAGCCACTAGAGGAGCTAGCTAGTTAGCCACAAATGTACAGGCCTTGGTAGCGGAAAACACAATATTGTTATACTACAGGTTGGCTACGTCCTTCTAACTTACAGTTATGATTCATTAGCTCGGGATGAGTTACAAAGCCCAAGATGATGTATATTAGCTAGTAAACTAGATTAACAAACGAGCAAAAGAGGATTCATCAAATAAAACAAGAATCGACTTCCGGTTTCTTTTCTTTGCGAACTAATTTCCAATACCGTTTTGTTTTGTGACTAATATGCGGGCTTTTTATATACAATTAGCCAGAGAACCATAACCGCCGTGTTAAAGGTCATCACTGACAGTTCAAGTGCGAATGTCTTGATATTCTATAAACTTTTCTTTGGACTGCGGTTGTTTACATGGGTATAATTAATTAGCCAGAGACTGAACGACCGTACGAAAGGTTATTACTGTCAATTCAAGGGCATGTCTTAATGTGAAAACTTTCCGGGAGGGACCAAGTCTAGCTGCGATAGTCTGCAAGCCGTTTCGAAAATTCAATGTTGACACACCATACACAGATAATAATCAATTCCCTTTTCCTTTATCTGGGACCATTAGCGAGGCGATCGCTCTCCTCTGCCTGGGTGCTTGTCATTAGCGGCAAGAATGGCTCTTTGCTCGGTAACCGCGAGCGCATTCACGACAGCTTTACAAGACTCGAGCTGATTAGATTCGTTTCTCTCTCATCTCGTCCACGGATCTGGTGAAAGGAGACACTCGAACGGGCCGCCTGCAGTTTCGAGTACGTTTCACATGAGACTGTTGAACTACGGGTTTGATGTGTTCTGAACACATACAGGAATGTGAGAGATTTATTTTAATTTACTGCTACGTTGGCTTCATTAGTTTGGCCATGGAAACAAAAACAAACAAAAGAATTACACACACATATACTATATACATTTTATATAGGTCTACATAGAAAAAAAGAGCGATCACAAGAAAAACTGGTGCAGTGCACAAGGTTTCCTGAGATGATGGCCTTCATCAGCTTGTAAGCCACATGCTCTTACAAAGCAGGCATTTCTAATAAAATAGCTTGTGAGTACAAAAATACGTTTGCACAAAATTCATTTCAAAAGTGACGGGGAGCCCTAGGAGACGGAGAGAACGCCTCCCCTCCTCAGCTTATCCTCGGAGAGAAACAATCAGTATGCAGAGAAGTGGAAGCTCATTTCTAGGGAACCCACGTCCCTCTTTCTGTCTGTAAACCGGCGTCTGTTCGCGCCCGTTTCCTCCCGCTGAGCCGAGCTGCGTGGCGCCGGCTTAGACAGGAATAACAGGAGCTCGAAGAGGTACGGCTAGTGGCGTCTGCTCCACGTCTAGTACACGTACCACGGTCCTCCTCCGATCAGCATCGCGATCATAGAGGATGCAGTTGATCCTGGCTGAGCACGATTCGAAATTTCGCTTTGCAGTTTGAGTCTGGCCCAGATAAAGGTAGAGGAGTAATAACTTGCATTTGCAGCTCTGCCCGAAGTTGCCATGTGATTCGGCTGACATTGTAAGGTTGCCTTTAACTTGTGCCACTGTGACACTCTGGGGGCAAAGAAAGGTGCTCTTTGCCACTTACAGAGTGCAGTCTTTCATGTTTTGTTTTGTTTTTTTTAAAAAACAATTAACAGCAAAACATACTAAATGCTTTCCAGTTCACCCACTTTCCTTCATCATCTGATACATAATCCCACATTAGAGCATGTAGGAACTATTAAACGTCACCCATAACTACATGTGCGCTGGAAATGCCGTTACTCTAGACTCGCCATCTCGGCTCCAGCAGCCCCATCTAGTAGAACACAAGCCTCAGTGGCCAAATACCCTTGACGACTCCCTGCCTCAATGCAAAGCTCAGGTGTGAGAGACCACCAACTCTGCTCTCACCAGTTCATCTAGTTCTCAACACTATTATACGCGACACATCCCGGTAAAGACGTGACTTAAGGGAGAATCAGTAAAGTCTTGCCATTATTTCCCGATATTTGGATGCAGGCAGCTCACAGCTGAGAGACCAGCGCCCCCGCGGGACGCCGAGACACATCAGCCGTAAAGCCGTTTCTGGATGGGAAGGCTCTAAACAAACACGACTAACCCTTGCACACAAAAATGATTCTTCTCCTGCAGTGAACAGCTCTTCCCAGCACCAAGAGATCCCTCCATGAAAATAACAAACTGGGAATCATATTTACTCTGAAACCTGAGTGCAGACATACATATTTTTTATATATAGGAGGCTGTGGAGTCCAAAATATGCAGTATCTAGCCTATGTCTGACTAGTATTATACAATACAAAGCCAAATATAGTAGTGGTGAAAAGTTCACTAAATGCAAGAATGTTCAGATATGATCCATCACTATTGGAAATGTAGAGCTTTCCAAAGCCAGTACTGCATTATTAAACATTTGTAGTTTTTTATACTACATCACATACTGGAACCTGGACTGAAAAAGGGTTATGGAATATAGGGTTTTATACATAGATGTTCTAGGTGTCACAAATATGGGGGGAAAAAAACAGTAGTAGTAGTAAAAGAGAAACACATTTACATTGCATTTGGATTACGTTAACTGGAGCATTAACACTTGAAAAGAATGTCAAGCTATTT
>JAOXYF010000028.1:16207790-16234186 GCA_028565775.1 Sternarchorhynchus goeldii | reverse complement strand
CGGCAAAGGCCTGAAAGTTCAGGCTCCTGGGAGATGGATGTGAGAGAAAGAGAGAGAGAGAGAATGCGATGCAGAGGTCTGGCTGGTAGCCCTTCCGTTTCTCTGGTGTGCGGGAAAGGGGTGATGTGTATTGTGTTTCTGTCCTGTCCTGTGGTGCTTTTGTCTCTTTGGACTCGTTTTCGTTGCATTGTCTCGGCACTTCCTTCACGCACGTTGCACCGCGGGTCCTGGAGGAATTCTATTTTGTCCGAGCCGGGATTTGATTGGACGACGAGCAGCGCGTGCTCGTACGAGTGCGCACGCTTCTGAACGTGCAAGCGAGCGCACGTCTTTCTCCAGTGGCTCACGTGAAAGCATCGCGGGTACGTCTCGTGGCGCCGGCGTCGCCATGATGCAACGGGCAATAATACCCCGTATCCGCGGCAACTGCTGAGCCGAGCCGCAGGGTTCGCTAGCCGCGAATCAAATCTCGGGTGAGATCACAGGACTGTTTTACGGGCTCTTTGCTTAAGAGCTGAAAGTGTTGGGGTTTGATGGTCTTTGGAGCAGCATATGGCTGTAAGATGCGTTCCTGCATCACTGGTATGATGCGACTCTTGCTATGTAACCATTCGTTACATTGTCCAAACCAGTAAACGTCAAAATGGCAGCCATGTACATTGCAGTACAGACCTGTGTACTAGGAAAAAACTGGAACAATACCGCGGACGTAAGTGTTCAACCTGTTAGTATACTCGTTTTTGCTACAGTAGCAGCTTTAAGCCTGTTGCAGAAATTTCCTTCCAGCTTTACACACTAGCAGTGATTTTTCACAAACTCTCCCTGATAGATTTGCCTCCGGTTGTTGGTTCATTTTCAGATGGTCCTGACTGACTTCCTGACACGTTCTACAACCCTTTTTTTTTTTTTTGCTTTGTCCTCGAGACTCTTGTCCTGTTGAGAAGTGAATGTTCTCCCAAGCTTTAGTCATTTAAGCAGTTTGTATTGCAAGACCTCCCAATGTTTTTACAATATACATCCACCCTTTGGTTTGAGCAAAGGTACCCAGAAACACGTGGCCCCCGGCAGGATGGTCACTTTTATGATGGTGTATGTTGAAGAATGGACAGGCTTAGGTTTGTGCCTCACATTAAATTTTGAATTTTGGTTAAAAACCTCATTGTGTCTCATCTGAAATAGAAAATCTCATCCCATACTTCAGCTGGGTCTCCGGTGCTTGATGGTGAACTCCAGGCTGGCTCTGATGTGGTGTTTCTTCAGTAACGGCTTACCTTCAAGCCATTCTAGCCTTCCCTACATAGGTCAGATAGGTCAGTTGTATGAAGAGTTCTTGATGTTAATGATTGGTGGACCTTCACTCCAACCACTGAACTCTGGAGTTCCTTCAGACTGTTCCTTCATCCCCTTCCTGCTTTGAAGTCGAGTTTTTCTAGGCATTGCCTCAGTTAAATGATGCATCATCCATTTACTAATCACTGATCCAGCACTGCACACTGCAGTATCCAAACACTTCAATATTATTTTGGAACCTTTTCTAATTCTGTACATGTCCGTAAATTTACATGTAAATTGCTTAGAATGCTCTTTGGTCTTTTTTTTTCCATTGGCTTTGCTTCAGATCCACAGTTTGACCAATGGTATTTGAGCGAAATGGGTCTTTTATCCAGAAAAGGTGAACTTTTTTTAATGATTCACAGGTAGAGGCCAGCTCTCCTCATTAGAACAGGGTCTTTCATCTGTGTAAACATGGAGGCTCCACAGCACATGGGGTTTGAATACTTATGCAAACAGCATTTTTCAGTTCCTAATTTTTGTTACAGAAAGTTTTCTTACATAAAACGAATGCTAGTTAATCTTGCTTGTTTTTAAACATAAAATATGGCATCAAATCCTGAGGTGTTATTTGTAAGCCAGACCAAACTGGGAGTTTTTAAGGCACTGTAAAAGCAATATGGGATGCTTAGACTGTTGCAAACTTAATCCCAGTAGAATTGTCAATCCCAGAACTATGCTGATGTGTACCATGTATCTTTTCTTTCAGCGGTCCTTGGTGACTTGTCTCGTCTAGGTCACATGAGAAGTAAAGATTGTACTTCCAGTGGCTTTGCTGTCTTGGTTCAGGGTTGGTTGTTGTCAGGTTGGTGTGGTGGAGCCTGGCAGTGTTCCACAGTTCAAGAGGGTTCCTGGAGGAGCTTCCTCAGTCTTGGAGGGTTCCTGGAGCAGCTTTTCACATTTCAGTGCCCATTTCAGCCCAGCTGTTCAGCTCTGTGCTAAAGAGACGGAGTGCATTTGCAGACAGACGTTCATATGATTACTGTGACCTTTCTTGGAGGTGCAAGTAGTAGTTAGGGAGGCTGGAATCAGTGATGCCTGAGAGGGGAAGAGAAGGAGGAAGAGAGAGAGAGAGAGAGAGAGAGAGCTGGATGGGTGTGACTAATCCTGGGATCTCCTGTGCGATCTGTGTGTGTACTTATCCTTCACGCCTCACTGATGGAATATCTCACACACTTTCTCTGTTACACATACATTCTCTCTCACATTGTCTCACTTCCTCCCTCTACCTATCTTCCTCCACTCACTTCCGCCCTGCGTTCTTTTCGCGCACATCTGTCTCCTGACCTATGACCCTAGAAGTTCATACACAAGGCCCTTTACCCACTGCAAGTCAACGACCACATTTTGGTAGAGGTCAGAAACTGTGGTACCTGGGTATGGGAACAATCTACAAATTGTATCTGCCAGTGATGGTGAATCTACAGTGTTTTGGCGTCGAACTGAGGTGCAAACAGAACCCCTATCCAGAACATTCTGTTGTGCCAACATGGGAGATTAGCTGGTACATGCAGTGATTTGTTAATATTTGCTTTAAGCGGTGTGAGAAGCATTCGGCACTTTTGGCTGCGGCATGAAGAGTTTCTCATGTTTTGCGGCGAGTCAGCTTGGGCTGGCATCGAGAGGTGGCTGAAACGAGGTCTTCTGAAGATGAGTAGGGACAAGGCCTTTGGCCGAATCGGGTCATGAGGGGACAGGGTTGTTCAGTGGTAGTGTCAAAGATGTCAGGAATGCACTGCTTTTGTGGTTGGTGCCGTGTCAGATGTGCACTGCGGCATTTCAGTAATGAAGCCACTCATTTTTGTTTGTTTGTTTGTTTGTTTGTTTATCACCATTTTAAACTGATTGTATGGAGAGCGGACAAGTCCATTGTTCAGCTTTTGTTCAGTCACCTTTTAAGCCATTCTCCCAGTTAAGTGGATCAGATGTAATGTTCAGCATATGGTTGCCATTAGCTGACTCAGGCATCCATATAGATTAACCACTAGATTTATTTCACATCCCCTATCTGTCTTTAGAACATGGCTAATGCAAATCCTTTCCCCCCCCAGAGTCCCTTGGGCCCCCTACATCACTCTGCTCTTCTCCTGCCTAAATAGTGTTAGTGTGTTGGCCAGAAGGTTAATTGGTTATGGCCATTTCCCAGGGTTTTGCATAAACTGTGGATCAGTGCTCGTAGTTAACATAATTATAACGGCAGCTCTAATGTGCACAAAGCTTCAGTCATTTTCCACGCATAAAGATTGTGGTAAGTAATTCCCATCAGCCAGCCTCAGAAGATCCGTCTTGGGGAAGCATGCCGCAGTGTGCGCTAAGCGCCATTAAAGGGAGTTTTCCCAATCTTTTAGGTCTCACTCTCCTTTACAAAACATCAGTTGCAGCTCCTCTCTGGTCATCAGGCTTTTTCCATGAGGCATCTCAACATCACCTCAGAATATTTGTCCAGAATATTGACCCTCCCCCCCCATTGCCAAGGCAACAGACCCCAGAGACCACCTGAACCTGAATTCTTCAGACACGGTTGATCTCGGGTCACCAGCGTGGGGAAAGTATATGCGCACGTCTCTTTTTAATGGGCACAGAGGCGGTTTGATTGTGGCATTACACGACCCAATACCTTTTACAGGTCTGTTCCCTTCTGGCTCTTTGTCACCCATTAGCCTAGGAATCTGATTAGTAAGCAAGCGCTTTGAAAGCCTAGGAAATTACTTTTTCTTAGTCTCTTCTCATTGATTGTTTAAAAAAGTCTTTAAAAAAAACCATAAAGGTGCTGAATAAAGCATTGCTCTCTTCAGAGCTGAGCTGGAGAATTAAGTTTATTTTTATATATTTATTTTTCTAAATTAACGTGCCTGTTACTTGGCTGACAAAGATCTCCTGATCATAATGTTCCATTAAACAGCTCTCAGGAGCAGTAAGTTTGTTTGCTTGTTAAGTTTATTATTATGCATTACGTCGCTGGCATTCGTTCATGACTCTTTGGAAGATGGACGCAGCCTACTGTGAACATGTTTTGGCCTGCCCATGAGGTTTGCCAACGGTGCCCTCACCACGGTAACGTTCCATGCATCGGCGAGCGCCCGTGGCCGGCGAGTTTCGAGTTGGTGCTGATTATTTTTGCCTGGAAACTTCCGTGAGAAAGAGGTACTTTTTAGTTTCCAATGGCACGTCTTTTTGAGGACCAGCCGAAAATCATCTTTAAGATTATGATGCATTTTTGTTCATGTTTGTCATCTTTTTTTTTTTTTCCCCCTTGTTTGTGTTCCGTGACCTCGGGCCGAGGAAGAGTGTGCCAGAAATAAGATCGGCCGGGTCTATTTTAGGTCCTAAAGCATCTCAGAAAAGCACTCTGCTCTCCTCATTAGCACGCAGCACACGAATGTGTCTGTATTCAAGGAGAAACCTTTATCTTCCGTATCTTTCTCAAGGCTGGAGATATTGTCAGCATGCGAGTATGTGCATGGGTGGGTATATGTCAGCCTGTGTGGGAGTTTGTTGCAAGGCTGTACACTAAAGAGATGGAGAGAGTGTCTGTTTCCTCATCTATTCCTGTGTGACGGAGTATGGACTGTTAATTGGCCTTCCTGAGCCACAGCAGAGATAAGAAAGGTCCCAGGCCTTTAACACACACCCTTGCCGGCCTTCAGAACATCCCCCCCCACCCCACCCCGTCGTCTGTCTCCCCGTCTATATGCAGGAGCCTCGGAGTTACTGCCAGCCCCGTGAAATTCCACAGCCTCCCTGAAGTTCCTCCCCCAACTTCCCCATGCCAGAGAACAGGAACGGCGCTGGGTCAGGAGACATGAGACACATCCCAAGACTCAAGCACAATACACAATCTGACATTCTGTGGCCTCCTCAATTAACTCCATCAATTTGGTCCTGAACATGCTCCTGCACAGTGTGGGACCACCACCCCCAGTTGATCACCCTTCATGTTGAAGCATCTGGGTACATTATAAATGAGGGGAAACCAAAGCAAGACTAGGTCTGGTGCAGTATTGAGCTGGGTTGGATCTGCAATGGCTGGTAGATCTTTGCAGAGAAGGTGCAGTTTTTGTGATCAGATTTGTGATGTCAGATTTTTGGTTCCCCCTAAAAGACTTTGTAGTATGGTTTGGCAATGGGTGACAAGGCGAGAAGCAACAAATCACAGTGAAATTTTACTAGTTTTAGGTGAAATAGTGATGTGAAGTGACATCCCAAATGATTGGAACATGTAAATTGCTTCGGTCCATGTTATATTGCAGGTAGTTGGATGTCCCACAAATTTTAGTTCCTAGCTGTATTTCTGTTCTGATAGTGTTCAGAAGCTTTCAGGAGGAAATATGGTATGATGGTTTAACCTGACTAAAATGTGGCAGAGTTTATTTACTTTCTCTCTTAAATGAAGCCAGAGAGTTCAGTTGCTAAGGTTTACATTTACAGTGAATACGAAAGGTTTTTTAAAAACCCTTTTAAAAATTTCCACATTTTTCCACATTGTTAATACAAATTATATGTATACTGCTGGGCATTTCTGCCTGCCACACCTACAGCGGTACCTTTCAGCGTGACCATGAACTGAGACGCACGTTAACACCATCAAGCTCAGAATTTTCTTAAGTGCCTAAAACGTAAGCACAGCACAATACTTTTATACAGTACATACAGAAAGGTTTCACACACTTTTCAAGTTTTCCATATTTTGGTATTTTGCCGACGCATCCTGAAATGAAATCAACTCCCCCCCCCCCCCCTCATCAATCTATGTGCAATAGTTACAATATTGGCAGTATTTCCAAAAGTCACAGTCTGTATAAGGTCTCAGTCAATGGTGTATGTCAGAGTGAAAACCAAGCTATGAGGTTGTGAGAACTGTATCGAGGCACACATGTAGCAAAGTAACATTTGTGCAGCATTGCAAGCCTCCATCATTCTCAAATGGAAGAAGTCTGGATCCACCAACACCAAAAAGGTCTTTCTAGAATTGGCCGCCAAGCCTCGTTGATTAACTAAGGACAAACGACCGTGGGCTGGTGACCAAGAACCCAATCCAGAGTTCCTCTGTGTAGATGGGAGAACTCTGCAACACTCCACCAATCAGACAGTAGAGTGGCCAAACGGAAATCATCCATCACTGAAAAGCACAATAGAAACCTTTGGGCGGGTTTAGAGAATTGATGCCCATGGTTGTGATTGTATGTTAAGGCTCAAGGATTCTTCTTTGAGTTGATTGGCGTTGGCAGTAATATACTAGATGGCTAGTCATCTTGATCTGTCTCTGGGATGCAGTCTCGGCCCCCTCCCACCCTCCCCCTCGGCCCCTTTGTCCCTCTGTCCGTTCCACGTGGGCTTGGCGCTTCACAGCTGGATCGCTCTGCCGGGCTCTAAGGCGGAGAGCAATTTCCCACTCCAGTGGCTCCATTCTGGGGCCTGGGCTGGGATCAGTGAAGCCCCACCTCTGGACCACCCGTTCAGGAATGGGAGGGGGTTTCCTGGAACCACATGACCACCGATGCTCAACCCTCCACTGTCCCATGGGCTCTCCGGGTCCTTCTGATCACCCAGGGACACGATGAAACTCATTTAGCTTTTCCATTTTTTCATCTCTCCTTTTTTTTCTCCTGCTGCTTGACCTTTCCTGCTGTTTGTGCTCAGTCTAGATAACAACAGTTCGTGCCGCGCTACGGCTCAGGCTAAGGTTTCCCTATAAACAGTCTGGGACACCGTTTGGCAGATCAAAGTCGGAATGACTGTCCAACCATGAAATTGAGACCATCTAAACTGGTATTAACAACATCTTTATGAAGATCTTTATCTTCACTGTGTGAGAATTTCATCGCTCAAACCCAGGGAGATGTCTAATGAAGATAATACTGATGATTTGACAGAAAGTGCGCAAGCCCCTTGGAAAATTAAATGCCTTCCTTGAAAATTAAAGCTGCGGATTCTGAAACCATTGTTTTATATTACTGAAGAAAGTGAAAGAAGAGACATGGTTACCTTCTAGGACCAGCTGATCCAACTGCGTCTGACGGTGGAGGTCACCACACCTTCACCTTTAGTCCCTGCTCCACACCTGCTCCTACTCCCCATGCACATCAAGGGCGGAGGGAGCTCACTTATGTGTTTACTCTCTCTCCCCCATCCCCCTCTCCACTTCTCTCTGAACTCGGTTTTCAGTCATTTTTGTGTCATACTGCTTCTGAAACATAGTAAAATCATTGTCTGTTACGAAGGTCTTTGCCAGTCTTCTTGAATTTGTTCAGATTCTAGTTTAAGACCGAGTCGTTTTATATGCGCACACTACTCAAGGATCTGATGACCTCTGTTTACATGCTCACTACAACTGACCAGTTCCGGAATCACGCACATGCATGGAGCACAGGTGTGAACATTTCCATGACGACGAGCAGCACGCGAGTACGGTCGGATGAACAACAGCAGTCCACGAAATTAAAACGTGCCACAGTCCGAGTTTACAGTTTTTGAGCTCGTTTGTAATGACTTTGAAATGACAGCAGCCTCAGGAATGCGCTGCTCTTATTAAAGAAAAGGCCAGAGAAGGTCGTCCCGTCCTCCACGTTCCAAAACGTTATTTTGATTTGCTTTATAGTTCGTGTAAACACACTGCAGATCAGTTGCTCACATGCTTGTCTGAATGGTTCGTTATTGCCGCTTTAACGATCATACATCCTGCTAATTACTTTTTGGGGGGTTTTTTTTTTTGGGTTTTTTTAAAAAAAACTCGAAGCATAAACTTCACCTCGTCTGCAGCTAAAGACCCAGTGCTGCCTCCCTCCCTCGCAAATGTACCTGCGCAGAATGCACTCTGAGTTTTACATCATTAATGTAATGGGTTACAGGTGTTTACGCAACTGTTATTCTTCTGGTTAACAGCTTTTTGTTTACTCGTTTGCCCATCTCATTCATATATGGTTCGAGGTGTATACATCAATGTATTCTACTTAGAGTGAGCTGTTAGTGTTATTATGTTAGTTGTATTATGCATGTAAACAGGCACTGATGATGAAATTCAAATGGACGATTTGGTTCTGCATAGAGTCGATAAGACCCTGTATGTGTCAATCCTCCTGTACAGCTAGTACATTTTTATTAACATTTATTCTTCAAGATGACAAACATTTAACTATTGCCAACATTTTATACATTTTATAGACCTCCCTCTGCTCTGGTTGCCTCCGTGAAGTATGTTTTGTCAAATATTAATTCCCTTGAGAGGCGCAGTGAAATATTGTTCTGGGTGACGTCGACAGTAACTGACTTGCTCCTCCTGCAATGATGGAAATGCATCTTGTAGCATAAAGCTCACTCAGTGAATTAATGCAACTAATAAAGTGGATTATTGGGCGTCTTTGCTGGATTGGATACATGTCGCTAATCCTGAAAGAATAATTAAGTCTTGTATTATGTCAGATTTGTTTATCACACTTAAACAAAGGCTAAATGATCTATTTAAAAGTCCTATTTAAAAAAAACGCAAGACATGTCGAGTTGTTGAAGTCCATAATTCAGAATATTTAAAATGAGTAATCTAAAGGTGTCACAGATTACATTTAAGTGCATGTGTTGTGTAATCTGTACTGTAATCTGCCTGTGTGCACACAGAGAATACCAAGGACAGGACAAGAGGGCGGAAAACGAAATGTAACGCAGAATTAAAAAGCGCTGAGAGACGGAGGAAGAGTGTATTGAGAAAGGGTCCAAGAAAGACAAAATGGAGGAGCCGTGATCGATGCCGAGAGGCCTGGCAAATCGACGCTTTCCCCTCGCCCTTAATGCAGTGAGCTCCAATCCCCTCACACACTAGTGCGACCGCTGGGCGGAGCCAGAGCCCTGGGTGGTGCGCTTGCCGCCGCCCCCCCACCCCCAACATGCCCCGGTAACCTGCGGCAGAGGAACGGCCATCAGTTTCCTTCACCGCTGAACACTTTAGCACCTTTGTGTTAACATGCGCTACTCTAAATTGATTAAAGCAGTCCGATTATCTGAGCGAGAGAATACCTGCACTGAACGGCTTCCTTTTCACCGAGTGCCGTTTGCAGTGGAGCACGTGGGAGACCTTGTCTTTTGTCATCCTGCGGCTGAAACTTTTGTCTCCACGCCTCTCTGCTCCGACAGGACAGTGGAGCACCTTGAATAACAGAATGGAAGCTCTGGTAACCCGAAGGCTGTGTCCTAAACCTTCAAAGCCCTGAACTGGAGATCAAGCTATAGATTTGTTTTTCTGAAAAGGAGCACTCCACTCAGACTGCTAAAGAGACATTCCTTTGGAAATTAATATCTTGCAATAGTGTAAACTGAGCTGTTACTGAGCCCTTGGTGAGCCTTTACCGAGACGAGTAAAAATGCAAATGTTTGTAGCTCTGGCTCTGTCTGCTACAAACGTTCAGTTGCGTTTGAGTTTTTGCTCGTATTTTCCATAATTTTCCTTCTCCTGCTCACTCCTTTCTTTTGTTTATCTACTCAAATGTTTACTAATTGCCTGTCAGTAATCTGTTTGCGGCGTTCCTCACCGCTCCAGCTTTGCCACCGACTCCATGCCAAGAATAACGTGTCTAATGAGTTTGCCGAAAACAGATGGATTTGAACAATTAAAACATTTTTGGTTTTGCCTTTGGCCCGTCTCGTACGTACATCGACCAATTAGTCGCAAGCAAATGCTGCAGCAAGCGACCGAGGAGCTGGTAGGAGTGATGGACGACGCGAACCAGTCGGCAGTCCAGGAGAACGATGCATGTATTCGCAGATCCACAAAACCGCTCGCTGTCCTGGGGTCCAGCTTCTAAAACCAGTCGACACTGTGGTTGTACGACCTGCTCTGCGCTGCCAAGGCTACTGCGCGTTTATCAAAGTTTTGGAGATAAAAGTAGCATCGTGCACTTCAGCGTGAGCGCCACCTCCGTAGCTCTTGAAGTCACCACGTCCCCCACAGGCTTCCTCTTGTCACGTTGCGTAAAAATAAAGGGAAGCGTAAAAATGCAATGTTAGCGGTGCCTGGAAGACATGTTGAGAGGCTCTCTTGATCCTAGCCCTCTGAGGAAGAGGAGGGGACTTTTGAATTATATACACCTGGAGTCCTATCTGCCACCCTGCCATGTCAGTCGAGCTGTTCCCGGGACCAAGCCAAGATCTAGTCGGATTCCGGGTTGAAATTCCAGATGCTCCCGTGGAAAACTCTGCTGTAACTCTGCTTGGAAAGTGCGGAGAAATTAGCACTCCAAGGAGGCCTGAAAATCCACCTTAAGGAGGGCAAAATCTCTGCGGCAGTGTCGCCTGTCCTCGCGTTCCCACCGGCAACGGTGACGAGGGTCACCTCCCGCTTTTCAAGGAATCCCGTGGCGCCAGGTAAAAGCTGAAATGAGCGAGGCGCCCTGGGCGGGGAGTCGAGCGACGCTCCATCGCACTTGTTTGCATGACTCCACCCCTTATTGGCTCCATCTGTATCAACAGAGCCATCTGGCACCTTGGGTGTTTGGCTCACAGCTGTGGGTGACACGCTAGTGAACACCGACGCCACTCAAATCTCCCGCGCGAGCGTGCGTGCCCACGCCCGTGTATGAGAGGCTCTTGGGAGCAGGTGCTTGTGTTGAGGGATGAACATGTGTTTTTAAATGCCACTGATCAAACAAACATGGCTGAATCTGGAGCACCTCCACGAACTGCGAATTGTCAAAGGATGAGTTGTGCATTGGTGAGTGTGGCTAAACAGCACACGGAGGAAATGGAAGAGCGAGAGAAATAACTGTTTGAGAGAGAGAGAGAGAGAGAGAGCTGTATCGTTTGTCAGCGAACTTTTACATCCTCCTCTTCTGCTTGCTCCATCTCTCCTCCTCCCTCTCCTCCTGGCACTGGATCGAAGGTCCCCCAGGAGTTTTAAATAGACTCTTAAGAGCAGTAATTACTGTGAAAAATGTGTGTTTGCTCCACTTGGGGGATGAGGTGGGGGGGGTGGTCAGTGTTTCCAGCTTGTTGATTCTGTGGGGTGAGGAGTTTTAGGGGGTCATTTCGAGCCGTGGGTTTCTGCCATTTCTTGACCTGGTGGGGTATATTTTTTTATAAGGTAGCACTTTGATGCAGCTTCCTGAGATACTGTAGATATTATTTCCACACAAGAAGAATCCATCTTCCCTTTTGCTTTTGTGAGGTTCTTTTATCTGCCACCATGTGCCTCGATGCATTTGCTCAGTGGGTGTCAAGGAAGAGTCAGAAAGTGAACCTATCCATCTCACACACCTTAAACCAAAAAATACAGGAAATACACCTGCCTAGAGGACTATGGATACAATATAACACCTCCTCCTACTATTTTCAGTGTCTCCCTTGTTACACTGGTCAGTTTTTAAAGTCTTCTGTCTCATCTCTACAGAGCTTGGGCAGCGGTTTCTGACAAGGGGCGAAATCCAGCGCAAAATGTCTGATTTCACATTAGCTTGTGCCGGAGTAACGGGCAGCCTGGATGACCGCGGTGGGCGTGTCCCGAGCCCCTCCCACCGCCACTAATGCCCGCCGCCGTCGGTCCAGAGCCGGGTCTCTACCGCTCACTCTCAGCCCAACTCTGAGAACGTGGAACCGTTGTGACCGTACTCACCGCTGCTGAAGTGAAGAACCGGCTAATCGAGAAAAAACAACAACAACCCACAAACGTAAACACAAGTTAAAGTCAAATCAATG
The DNA here is from genome assembly GCA_028565775.1 of Sternarchorhynchus goeldii. Taxonomy (NCBI): domain Eukaryota; kingdom Metazoa; phylum Chordata; class Actinopteri; order Gymnotiformes; family Apteronotidae; genus Sternarchorhynchus; species Sternarchorhynchus goeldii. The sequence goes on along the minus strand of JAOXYF010000028.1, from coordinate 16,222,177 downwards.
TTTTAATGAAAAGAAGCTTTAACCGTAATGCTGCTCGTTTTCTGCTGCCTCAAGCTAAACGCAGGGATGAAGAGCCATTTCCAAACAGAAACCAAAAAGCTTGCACTGCTTCCGGGCTTTTTTTTTTTTCATTTAATAACAGCGCGTTCTCTCTAACCAAAGGATCCCTCGCCTTTAACATACGCTGGCTTCTCGTTTGGCATCTCGCTGCTGCTCTGTCCAGACACTCGGGCTCAGCTGAGACGGGGGAGGGAGGCGGGAGCTTACAGGAACCTCACGAAACACAGGGGAACTCGGAGCTGCCCGAATGCAAATGTTCCGTTAAAAACTCTGCATGCATCAAACATGCCATGTATATTATTTTAAAAAGTGTCCTGTATGAATGAACTGGCATGAACGTTGCTTTTAATGGCACGATAAAAACATTTATATCATATAAGGTATGTTCGATCTTCACAGTATTCGACTTTCATCATTCACCGTTTTTCAAAATCTTGGTCTGATCAATAGGTTGCTCTGCACCAAAACCACACATTCTTTCTCGCAGGCTAAGAATTGGGAGTGTTGACGCTAGCTAAGCATCCTGCTTTTCACTATGCATTGTGGGACTTTGTGTTTTTGTTTTTATGATCAGGCAGGTTTTGAATTGGATTCTACAAGAAAAAATGTACAACTCGTACTGTCTTGCAGCAATTCACTTTGTTACTATATCCCCATCTCTCTCTCTCTCTCTCTCTAATCTCCTTCTACCCTCCCATCATCCACCATGTTATCTGAATGATTCCAAGGACAGATTTTGGCTCTCTCCTTCTATCCTCGTCATCCTCCAACTCCTCATGCCATCTGAGCGAACGTTCTTGCGCTCACGCTGTTCTCTGCTCTCTCAGATTTTTTCGCTTATGATTGTTGTTCCTAACATTGTCCCCGTTGTCAGCGCATTTGTCGCTCCGTGATGTTTTGCAATCTTCATTAACTTTGTTTTTAATGTCTTTTAAGGGGCCTCGTTAGGGTCCCTCAGGGCTGGGCGATTTGATGGCTCTGTGCGATGACACTGACAGGTGGGATCGGAGATGGGCTGCAGGCGCGTCACTTCCCAGCACTTGGGAACGTGGGCCCGGGACTCCGACGGAAGCGCGACGAGTTCTGACGAGCCGAACGCCGAGGGGAGAGGAAGCGAGGAGTGTGTCGAGAGACTTGAAATGTAACTGAAGCCTCTCCCTCTCGCTATTCTCTGGAGGGCAGAGAGAGGGAGGGGGATGTACTGGGATTCAGAGACAGAAATCAAACACTGATCCCTGTGAGAGAGTGCAGTGAGATTATTGGACGGATCCAGAGGCGTGTCATCATCAGGGAGGTGACAGATTGACGTATTTGGAGACAAGTCGCTGTGGCCTGGTTTTCCAAAAGCATCCAAGTGATCATCTTGACTGTTACGGAAAGCCTCTTGCTCTCCAGCACTATGCCCGGGAGAGTTGGGAGTTCTGCATGCAGCTTCCACGTCTCCAAGTCCCAGTTGCTGTCAGCTCCGGCAAGTGTGGCTACGGCTTAGCTTCACCGTAAAATTGAGTAGATTGGCCAGGGATGGTTATGTGCACCGCGTGCCGATATTTAAGGGCCACACCCCTTTTGGAGGACTGATTCCATTGGTTGCACACGTTGCGGCGATGATGCCTGCAGATCGACTCCGGCGATGGACGGCTGTAATCCCTCGTCATCCACGCGCCGGCGGCCAAATCCGCTTGCCTTTTCCGTCGACAGTCGTAGAGACGTCTCCAGCCTTCCTTGCCAAGTGCTGCTGGGTAGCCGGGGGGCGAGGCTGCGGGCGTGGCCGCCGGGCCAAGGTGAAGCGCCCGTGCAGACAAAAACCCGTTGCTCAGCGCCTGACATGGGGGACGCTCGCCCGGCCTCACCTCGGCCCGGCCTCACCTCGGCCCGGCCTCACCTCGGCCCGTCCCCACGGCAACAGAAGTGACGAGCATATCCTGGGCTCCTCATGATGCCCTCAACTTGGTGGAAAAAGCCAAAAGCCTTCAGGCTTTTTTCAGACTTTGCTTTCTGCCCAAAAAATGTTTCTTTGGGGAAAATGGCTTTGAACACGCTGTGTGGAATGGGTTTTTGTGTGTGTGTGTGTATATATGTGTGTGGGGGAGGGGCAAGGGGTGTGCTGGGGAACGAAAAAGTCAGTCTTGCCTATAAGAGGTTGCTGCTGGCAAAAAAACCGAACAACTAGGGCAGGTGCACCACCGACTTGGAGACTTGATAACACACCAAGCCTTTGTTTTAAGGAGGCAGTTAGTCCTCAGAACCTCTACAAGCCTGCTTTGAGAGGAAGGCTGCGAGCACCAACCCAGAGGGCTACAGCTGCCGCGATTAGTGAACGGCATTCCACAACAGTGTCACCAAACTGAGAATTTTCATAATTGCTACGTCGTTCCCTTACAAGACAAAACACTTTTAGCCAAATAACTGTTTTGGAAGGAAGGTTGGACCTAAATACTTTGCATCTTACAGTAGAGGGACGTGGACAGGAGTGCTGGGTTTTGAAATGATCATGCAAGATGATTATCCACTGCAGTGCTGCGGTGATGACACCATGTCAGCGTTACTGTGATGACTTTTTTGTCTGAGAAGCACAAAATGAGTCCTGCTGATTGGTAGGATAAGGAACAGAAAGGGTCTGCAGGTTGTCATGGGTTTTTAATTTTATTCCAGAAAAAAAAAAAACCATTAATTTTGAATTTGTCAAATCCTTTCTTTGAAATGTACAAAGGGTGCAGAAATAATCTCCCACAGAGATTTGCCTATTTGTTTGACAGTTAATACTCTAATAACTTGCTGAGGGCTGTTTGACCCTGTAGATACAACTGCAGTTGTCAGCAATTATGGCATCAACTTCCAGAAGGGTGACATCAATCTTAAACAAACATCCAACAGTGAGGTAGAAATGTCTCCACAAACAATGAGGTTCATACGTCCCCATGTAAAGCGAATCCATGTCACCGTTTGAACGCTCACCGCGGACGCGACGTGTTATGACATGCAGCAATGCATCGCCACCCGAGCGCAGAGCAGTAAAAGCATCCTGTTCTTTGTAGGACCCCACCATTAAATGCACTTAACAGACCAACTGTTAGTTGTCACATTAGAGGTACATTTAAGAGTTTATTAAAGCACTTTGCAATCTTAAAATTGTGCCCTGTGAAAGACTAAAGGGATTTTTAAACCTGCATTTTTTTAAATTACTCTGGGGGGAAAAAAAAAAAAAAATCTTCAAGGGTGAGTAGAAAGGAGATGACGGCGCAGGATGCGAACCTCGGCAGCCGTCGGTGGCTTGACTGACGTTAACACATGTTTTGTTCTCTGCTTTGGCCCCTGCTATGAAGCGTCGCTCTGTTAAAGCGTCAGGCCAAAGCGCGGTACTGTGTAACGGTGCTACAGCATACGGGAACAGCACGATGTGGTGGCCCATAATGCACTGCACTTTCTCGGCTCATCTGGGGCCGGTTCGCGACTGGTATAGAAAGTTCTTTTGGAAAGACGGCGAGCGTCTGGTTGAAGCCGAGCGTTTGTTGTTGTTTGTCGTCTTAACGGAGGAAGCCTCTGCGTCCCTCCAACTATGTGCTCCTCACTTTATGGCATTAGAACAAGAACCGAGGAAATTGAGAGGACCGGCTTCTCCCCCTGGTGACCCAGACGGCGAATGACGGCGTTCCCTGGCATCCCCTCACTTTCCAGTCGCTCTTGTTTCCATGTGTGGATGGGGAGGCTGGTGTGAACAGAAATGCTCCGTTGAGGAAAAACAAGAATGGATGGTAGATTCGTGTGTTTCAGGTTCACACCAGCCCTGGTTTGCATCTGCTTTCCAGTGTAGTTAGTTCTCCAAGCATGTTGAGCTGGAGACGGTTGGCTTCCACGAGCTGGTCTACACCCTCCTGGTGGTGGTGGGGGATGAGTTAGCTAGAGGGTGGAATCGGAGATGTCCAACATTGGGGAGAAAACTGAAGTAAATGTGGTACATTTTATGTGTCTTTTCTGTGGTTTTTTTCTTTTTTTTAATGGGAAACTTGAGACAAATGTCCAGGCTACGTTTGCTAACAGCAGGGAAGGGGACTGGTGGTGCCAGGATAACTGCCCACCATTAGTTTTGCATTGTTTGTTAGTATTTGGAGGTTCAGAATTAGATTAATGATGTTTGGGATGAGCAGAAACTGCACTCCTGGGGTTTCTTACAACTCTCTTACAACTGTATTTTCCCTTACAAAGACAAGAGAGAGAGAGAGAGAAAGAGAGAGAGACAGGGCACTTATAACTAATGCTATCTGGCTTAGCTTTCCTTTTGATGACTGCCCCAGTAATGCAGTGTCTTCCCAGCACACGTCCTTGAAGTCCCGGGGTAGAAAGGCGCTCAAATCCCCAGCGGACGAAGTGCACGTCCTGGACGGGGAAAGGCCATCAGTGTGAGGAGAGTTAGAAGAACCATCGCTGAGCGTCTGTGGCGGTACAGACGGGGAAGAAAGGTGGACGTGTTGTTTCACAGCTCTTGCCCCCTAATGATCAGGCTTTTTCCTGGTGTCTGCGCACACAGAAGATCAACTCTGTAATCGGTCATGTCAGGAAATTAGCATATGCTAATTTCCTTTCGTGTTTAGATTAATCATTCAATTTCAGTGCTGCTGTTCCTCATCAGTGGTTGATATTGATGGTGATTTTTTTTTTTTCTTTTTTCCCCTCATTTATTTATTTATTTATTTATTTATTTATTTATTTGCCTGCAGTTTTGCCCGGAGGAAGAGCCAGCGGGATCTGCACCACAACCAGCCCCACCCACTCCGAGAGCCAGTGTCCCGTCCATCACACGCACACATTCCGACCCCCAGCCTCGGCAGGAACACGGGTAGCAGCCTCCCCCCGACTGCAGGCCCCACCCACTCACGGGTAGCAGCCTCCCCCCGACTGCAGGCCCCACCCACTCACAGGTAGCTGCCTCCCCCGACTGCAGGCCCCACCCACTCTTCTCCCCTCTCAGCATGACGCTCGGAATATTGTTGGAATGTTTGTCTGATTTGCAAAATATGAATGCTGAGAGATGTTTATATAGTTTTTCTGTTGTTGGAAGTGTTTCATCTGTCTAGACCATTTTTATTTTAGCTTTTTATTTCCTTTTTTTTAAATTTCCTTTTCTATATTCTTGGTTCCAGGGATTTTTTTCTAGACTAAGAACAGAATTGGAATTTTTTATCCCCATATACTGCCTTCCCAAAGCACGGTAGCATGACATTTTGTCACAGGATGTCTGTAGCCGTTTAGCTAAATACGGCTAGTAACAAATGATCACGCCCAAGTGTTTATGGGACCATCTGTTCTCACTGGATTAGTCCATCGAGGACCTCCTGCTTGCTCAAGATCTGGATGTTGTCACATTTATATGCTATATTACCGTCTCAGCCTAGAGTGCATGACATCGTCTGCTGATGCCTTGATGACATCACAGATGCAGAACCGGTTGTTGCGCTGCTGTGTTTACCCTCTCCGTGGGGGAGCTGTGTGTGTGTGTGTGTGTGTGTGTGTGTGTGTGTGTGCGCGCTCGAGCTTTGGTGTGTGAGGGCGTCCTCATCAGCATCATATGCAGAGGGTTACATTTCGAGTTTGAGCCGCTCGTTTGAGCCGCTCGTTTGAGCCCCATACACTCTGTGAACCCTTGAAGTGTGTGTGTGTGTGTGTGTGTGAGAGAGAGAGAGAGAGAGTGTGTGTGCTGGTAATCGTGTGTGTGTACATGCATGACAGCTACTGTTGAAGAGCTCCTTCACACTGCACGACTTCAAAGTAAGTGTGTGAGGTTTGGGGAGCGGGGGCTGGTGCTAAACAATTACTTCTCCTCTACTACGCTCTTCCTCCATCTCTCTCTCTCTCTTTGTCTCTCTCGTATTTTCTCTCCCCTCCAGCACTGGGGTTCTTCCTCCAAGTTTCCCTCTTTCTCAGTCTGTTCTGCTGCTCCTGGCTTCATGCCCTTGTTAAAGTTCCAACATGAAGCTGCTGTCATTCCCAAACTGGAGCCTTTTCCACTGTGCTTTGTGTGTGTGTGTGTGTGTGTGTGTGTGTGTGTGTGTGTGTGTGTGTGTGTGTGTGTGTGTACGCACATGCTCTCTCACACCCCTGAGCCGTGTTTTTGCATCATTGTCTTGCTCACAGTGGCTTAAGCTCCACTATACTCTTATCGCGTAAAGCAATACTCTGTGAATACTCCAGTACTTCACCTGTAGTATTATTATTATTGTATTGGACTGCTACTAGCTGCGCCGCTCAGTGGAGGATGGGTTCCCTTCTGAGTCTTGATCCTCCCAAGGTTTCTTCCTAATCCTCCCCTATGGAGGTTTTCCTTGCCACTGGCGCCCCTGGCTTGATCATTAGGGACTTGGACCCATGCATTTGTAAAGCTGCTTTGTTGTAAAAAGCGCTATGTAAATAAATTTGACTTTGACTGTACTCCATTACTCCACCAATATGAAAATACCCCACCAGTTGTCCAGTACTCCACCAATACTCAGTTGCACTTCTGGTTCCTGTTTGTGTTTACGGTTTGGGTTTTTTTTGTTTTTGCATAGTGATTTTTTTTTTCTTGTGTGTTATGTTCTTTAGAGCTGGCAGGGGTTTGACCAGCAGGTCTACATCCCTGCCCGTCCCCATAACCACACCCCACCCCCACCCCCATCTGCCGCTCCACGTCTCTTCTTCACACCCCAGAAATATAAGACATGATGTGAAGTTCAGCAGATCAGGACCTGCAGCTGACATGGAAGCTCCACCAGCTCCCACCTCCATCATGCCACACCCCCCCCCCCCAACACCGCATACCTCAGCCTCTGTGGTGCCCCCTCTCCAAAATGCAGCCGTTCGTTTCATTCGGAAGACATGCTGCGCTTTCTGGGGGCTTTTGCAAAAATAAAATAAAATAAGTGCGTGTGTGTTGACCTCTGCATGCTTGCAGAGTGTGTTAAATTATTGGAAATTGCCCCGAGTGCTGTTTGCTGTTAAGAGCTGTGATCTACAGAACATCACGCTCCAGCCTCCCACTACGTTTAATCTCTCACCACATACGACATGCTAATGCTTCTTAATGTGTGTAATTTAGCTGCAGATCGGCTCGGCCCTGCACACCCATGTGGGTAGAGACAGTAGCCAAATGGAGGCAGGTGTTTCCTTTGGTTATTTGTGGGCCCCGCCCAGTTTCTGGCTCCTTTTGTCTTGATCTAAGATCAGCCTTCTCTTATCCAGAGCCCAGTCATAAAAATACGAACGAAACAAAGTAAGCTGATTTCAGATCAGACTGACAGAGCGAAGTTGGTCAATTCTCAGTGGATCCTGCAGATGCAGATGGGTGGAGGCTGGTGTAGATTGATTGAGCCTGCAGCCTGGCGCTCAGAGGTGATATGAATGGGGTAATCGGTGTGAACAGGAGGACCAGCTGGGCTAATGAAATGGGACCAGTCTCTAATTGGGGTGCAATTCTAGACATCTTGTCTGGCTGGTCTCCCACCCGTCCCTTTTTCTCTTGGTATACGTTTCCTAGATACCCTCCTCCACCTTCCTGTGCTAACCTTTCTACCTCGTTACTTAACAATCTCCTCTTCCTGGAAATGTGTCAAATTGATTTCGCCTCTCCTGCCTCCTTCCATGCCGCTCTGCCAGAGTCTTTTGCGGCCCTGGAAGCAAGCGAGGCTGACATCGCTGCATGTCCAGACGGCCGGCGTGGGAGTTCCCCAAGGCTCTATGCTGGGGCTCATGAGGATTTATCGACCGCGCTCTCAGACCGCGGCTCTGGAATGAGCCGACGCTTTCGCTTCATCTCCCGAGACATGCTCAGAGTGTGTTTTGTGCTTTTATTGCCTGGCTATTTTTGGCACAGGGCTTGTGCCCAAACACACCGACGTTTGAACAAAACAAACAAAAAAAAACTTGCAGTAGCATGGTTTCATTTTCTAAAAGCACTGCGTCTTCCCAGCCTGCCTGCGAGCGTGAGGACATTATGCTTTTATAAAGTATTCTAGCCCCATAGTTTACCGCATTTACACTGTCCGAATGTTTCGGCTTGCTGTGTACATCACTTGATTTCTCTTGGCCTCATTTGCAATTGGTTACATAGTTGGGGTGATGGTTAATTAATCTTTCCAAAGTGCAAACAGCTTCCTTGTATTCCCTGTCCAGGGAATTTGATTAAGATCTTTGCTAATTTGTTTGTTTATGGGAGATGTGATTTTTTTTTTTCCCCCACAAAATTAGTAGGCAGAGGAGAGTTTTATATTGGATTTTGTTTTACACTGAAACAAGTTCTGTATGTGAAATAAAAGATATACAAGACCTTGAATTTTCATTTGGTATGAAATGTGCTATATAAATAACCTTGCCTTCAGCATACGCTAGCTAAATGTGACCCATACAGTAATGATTATAAATACGCAAACTTTACCAGAGGTGGGCTTGTCAAATCTCAGTACCGAGCTCTTTGTGGAGTCCTGTTTACCCCGTTTGTCCTGCATCGCTTCCCAAGGCTCCAGAGCAGGCCTGGGTTCCTTCCGAGCCACACCTCGCATGAGCCGCTCTGTTGTCAGCACCTCATCACGCGGTCCGCTCTGTTCTCAGCCCTGGCTATGAATAGAGAGGAGTGCGGCGGGTGACGGTGATGACGGTCAGTTCACGGTTCTCTGTCGTTTTCTTACTACGTAGAGCTACATGTTTTAGTTTAGTCTTTTCTTCTAATCAAGTGTTAATAATCTCTTGTGCTTTCCCTTCCTCCCTATGGTAACAAGGACAATTTTTCATCACTGCCTTGCGCAACTTTATAGTGATATATAAATTCTACTGCAAGTAATATCAACTTGCAGTAGAACTCGCAAGTACACAAGTACATAACCCTGCTTAAATCTTAATCTCAGCACGCAGGTGTGAGATCGCACATTGGCCGCTCTTCTCTAAATCGTTCCCGGCGTGTTCTCCTTCGGGGCGCATGCCTTTGAGACTGTCCGTGCACCTGTACGACCGTATAGCTCACGCGCCAGCAGCCGTGCGTCCGACCAGGGCTTTCCGAAAAGTCTTTGGCGTCTTCCAAAACAGATTTGCCGTGAAAAGTCACAAGGAAATCAACAATTTTTTGACCCGCCTTCTTTGGGTGGATTTTTTTTTTTTTTTAAAAAGTAACCTCATTTCAACTGATGTGGAGTTCCTCTGCTCGGAAGAGCCTTTTTTCTGTGGGTTTTTGAAGCCTGCAGGTTTGACTGAAGGTACTTGAATAATTGAACTGAGAGAGAGGGCCGACCTTCTTGACTGTCCGCTTCTCCCGTGAAGTTTGTCTTGCGTTACTTGCTGTAGCACGTAAGCCTGTTGGCATTCCGGGGGTGTCCACCTTTCTCCTTTTAGAGAGGAATGTTGTCCATGTTGGGGCTAACCCCCCCCCCCCCTCGCGGCAAATAGATTCACCCAGAAGGAGGCTTGCCAAACACAGGCTCCCCCCAAGGGTCATATCAGAGTGGCACTGCAGATAAATAAATGATCAGCCTGAAAACATCAAAGCCTGTGTACTGTGGCTGGCTTCAAAGGGAGTGTGCACCTGTATATACCCTCCTATTGAGAGTACTGTGTGTGTGTGTGTGTGTGTGTGTGTGTGTGTGTGTGTGTGTGTGTGTGCGTGCTTTTCGATGTGTGTACGCATCTTTTGGCCTACCATTTCTAGTGGGAGCAAAGTTTACCCGATCTGCCAAGTAATTCTAATCAATCATTTGCCTCCTGTCCAGCATAGCCAAACCCCCTCCCCTCGCCTCTCTGTCAGTCACACTCTCCGCAGGTGTGTAACTGAGTGAGCATTTGTGTTTGTTTGTGTGTGTGTGACTAACACTTCCTCTTCCCTGATCTGTTCTGTTTCTGGAAAACATCACCATATGGAAGATCTCTAATAAAGTGCCTCACCTTTCCACGTTCAGTGCCGATCTAATCACACTTCACCATCTCTTCTATTGGAGCTGAAAGTCAATTCTACCTTCCTTTTTAACATTTCTCGTTTTTTCTCTCCCCTTCTCTTTTTCTCCCTCTTCCTTTCTCCCCGTCTCTCCTCCCCTCTGCAGCTTTCTCCTCAGGGCCCCTCTCCTCACTGGTTGTCTGTCCTGGGGAATGTTCTTTCTCTAACCACTCCTGCTCTACTAACCAATAGGTGTGCATGAAGCTGACCTCCACTTGAACTGTAACGACCACACGAGTTCTCATCACTGTTATTCCTCTCAAACAGTCATTTTCATCGTAGCCCCGGCTTGTGTGGGGAGAGCGAGCGAACAAATAATGCTGCTTGCTCTGCGCTTAGCATGGCGATGGTCACCACGGCGACGCAGACCATGGCATGGCTGTCTTGTGCTGTGTTCCGGTGTGGCATGCGCTCGGCGTGACCCGAAAATCGTTGTTTGTGCGCGCGAGTGTCCAGGCGTTTGCAGCCGTTCTGCAGAAACGCAATCCGTCACCCAGCGTCATGTGTGCGACTTTTACCATGCATTGCACGTTGTGCGTGTCCTTCCCGTCAGTAGCATGAGGAGCACGATGTCTTTTGCGTGGCTCGAAGTGTTGCTGTGGATACGTAGTAACTGGCTCTAAGTTGGGTCTTTCTGTCCCGGTTTCCCCATGACCTGCCCCGCCCCCTTTTGCCTGGCCCCGCCCCCTCCCTGGCCAGCGTGAGTTCGAGCGGCGCGTGTGCAGGCCATGGAGGACTACGACACGCGCTCGGCCGCCAGCATCCTGGCCTCGGTGAAGGAGCAGGAGGCGCGCTTCGAGCGGCTGACTCGCGCCCTGGAGGAGGAGCGCCGACACGCCCCCCTGCGGCTGGAGCGCGACCACCCGCCCTGGCAGCAGGTGGTGACGCAGGTAAGCCGGAGCCACCGGCCTCTCGCCTCCTCCGCTCCAGCCACGCCCCACTCCATTCCAGCCATGCCCGCAGTGGGGAGGGGGGGGAGAGAGGGTTTTCTGTGGGTGGTCTTGCCTCGAATCTTGCCTTTGTTCTCCAACACCGCTGGATTAGGCTGGTTGGGTTCTGCTGAGTCATTCCTGCAGTGTGTTGCCATGACTCATCTGCTTTGCCCCCACCCCTACCTCCCCACCCACCCCCACCGGTCCCAGGCCCCTGCCATCCTTTCTCATGTGTTCCGTACTCATATCTGTATGTCTTTTGGGGGAAGCTCTGCAGGAGCTCCCATGACCCCCCCCGGTTTCCACTCATGCCAGGCATGTGGGGGCTGGTCTTTGCCTCTATTGAAATGTCACTAATGGTGGCATTCCATTGGCTCTGCATCCTGTCTCCTTTTACATGCCAGGAGCAATGCCCCAGGCATTGGCTTCCACATTCATTAACATTCCAAGGTCAGGAGTTACACGCTGCAGATATGCATGCATCAGGCTTCCGTGATGCATACACAAACACGCACAGAGTGTACACTCTTATTCCACCCTCACTTTTTGTTGGTACATCTGCCACTTCAACATCATGCCACACATGGGCCATGTTTGTTCGTTGGGAAGCTGCTGTGATGGTCAAACCCCGCCTAAAATTCGGGATGGGAGTTCCTCAAGGCTCTGCTATAGGTCCTCTTCCCTTCACGGGCTCCGATTAGCCTGAAAGTTTGCCGCAGACACAGGGCTTTATCAAGCCCCTGCCCTCACGGAGCTACGACTGATGGGTTGTTGCCAGCGTCGTCAGCTGACACACGTGGAGTCGTGAGTTTGGCAGCGGAACGAGCCGCTCACCAGGATCCTCGCTCAGCTCCGGCTCGACCGGGCTCCAGTGTTCTGCAGGTAGAGTTGAGACGTGAATCGCTGAATCAGCGACTTACTGAATTGGTAGCTGTGAGTAGTCCAGATGACTCACCTCCCTCGGCTGGCTGGAGCTTTAAATGGAAATGCTTGCCAATTTCCCATTGACGGAACAGTGCGGACTTTCCTCGTGAAAGAGACGTAATTCTCATTCAAGTGAGATTCCCATTCTTAAAATAACAGTTCACCCAAAACCAGCGGAAGAAACCGGTGCCGGTAACTACAAATGGGAGTATGTGTACTTATAGCTTATTTGAATAATGCTAACAGGTTTATATGTTGATCATTTGTGTTAATCGTTGTTGAGAGCTGTTGCTTTAATGAGGAATTTCTTTAATACATAAAAGATTGACAGCATCTTGGATTATAGATTTGCAGTCTCATTCGCTCGTGTTCATTGTGAATGATAAATGAAACTGAAGCTGAAGCGTTGAAGATGGGCCCCACCTCCCGTCTCAATTTCCGTCTCCGGCGTGAGTGGACATCCTGCTAAAGTGTCCCTGACACTCTGAGGACTGGTAATCCTGGCTTGGACTTTCAAAACAGAGTTTCAACTGGGTTCGCGAGTTGGAGCCACCACATCCAACGTGTTCATGGGTTCATCACAGAACGTGGAACCAGTGGAACCATCCCAGAGATGGAAGGTTGTGTTGTGAGGGCAGAAAGTGGTATGGGTGTGAACGGCGGTAAATGTTTAAAAGGCCCGTGAAAGTTTGGGAGTACACTGACCCCCTTCACTGGATCGTTGTTACCCATGAAACATATGGATGTACGGCCAGGCACGCAAACCCCCACCCCCACCACCAGTCTGCTGGTGTTTCTGCCCCCGCTCCACCTTTGCCCCAACCCCCTTGCCTCATAAATCACTCCCCTAACAATGACTCCTTCACCAGACGTGCATCCAGATGCACACGCCCTCAGCATCATGTCCCCCCCCAGTTCACTGGGGAACTCGCACCTCCTGTGAAATGTATAAACTGCTCGCGATGTTTGTTTTAGCAGTCACACCTCATGCTCTTTGTCCGTCATGTCTCCCTCCGCGCACACACACACACACACACACACACACACAAAAAGCACACAATCAGAACAGCACATAACCTTCTTCGCCAGACAAAAGATTTCATTGCTGATGAGGGATGTGTGACCTTTGGTGACCTTTAGATCAGTGCACATTATATTCTATTCGTTTATTTATTTATTTTGAGAATTCAGCTCTTATTGTTCTTGGGGTGAAGCAAATGCTAACTGTGAATAGTTTATCAGCCTCATCCACAAACTCCTCTCGCTTTCTCCCACTGAGTCATCCCTAGTCCAGCATTGCTCATAGACCTACTCTCATCAAACTCAGAGGACAGCAGGAAGGGGCAGTGTCCTACTATGGACGGTTTCTCTTTGGAGCCATGCCAGCCTCCAGCACCACCACCACCACCAGCACCACCACCAGCCCCCCAGGTGATCTCCGGCACGAACCTGGCGGTGAGCCAGAACCCCATGGTTATTTCATCACGAGTCGTTAAACCACTTGGCAGTGTTAAAGCATCCAGAACCCCCCCAGGCTGCAAAGCAGAGGCTCGGTCCGAAACCTGCCAGGCTCGACCCGACGCGCGTCCCAGGACGACCCGAGGCAGGAGCACCGCGGCTGATTCTCGGATCATCTCAAAATGTCTAATGCCACCTACGGTTGTTAGCTTCAGCGTTCGCTGATGTTTGCAGGGGTGTTTTGTTTTTATGAAACTCGTGCGCCCAACCCACCCCTGAAATTAAATCTATTCATCAAATAAAGCCGTTCATCACAGGAGCGTCAGCCGCGACTGACGGAGAGCAGGGTTGCCAAGAGCGACGAGGGTGCATGGAACGCAAGTTCAGCCAGTGGTATATGGGTGCCTGCTCGATGCTGAAGGGTGTTCAGGAACTTTTCGTCGAAATGAGCAGTGTGTTTGTCCTGAAGGCTTAAAGGGAGCAGGTGATTTCGCAGTATAGATCGAACTGTGTGTGTGAGATGGGGAGTCTCATTGCCAGCCTCCTGTGCCAAGCAGTAAGTCTCTCGAAAAGAAGAAAAAAAACAAAACAACTAAATGCTTTCAGGTTTTTAATTGGACACATATCACACCTTGTTTGTGTCTGGTCTGTGGCAACCTAATAAACTGACTGTCTAATAAACTTTGTGGATAATTGTGTGTGTTTGTGTGACACAGAGAGAGAGAGAGAGAGAGACCCTTATTCTCCCAATCTTGCTTGTCCTCAGTTTGATTTGGGCCTGGTGCAGTTTGATTGGTGCAGCATTGCTGTGTGAAGCAGGGCGCATTAGTGAGGCGGAGTGCTCCGATTGGTGCAGCATTGCTGTGTGAAGCAGGGCGCATTAGTGAGGCGGAGTGCTCCGATTGGTGCAGACTGGCTGGAGCAGATAATGAGGGCAGGGATGAGCGGAGGCTTGGTTCAGAGCAAGGAAAGGGTTTGCTGACAGACAGCTCTGTGTGTGTGTGTGTGTGTGTGTGTGTGTGTGTGTGTGTGTGTGTGTGTGTGTGTGAGAGAGAGAGAGAGAGAGA
>JAOXYF010000028.1:16183516-16197372 GCA_028565775.1 Sternarchorhynchus goeldii | reverse complement strand
GGGGGGGGTTAATATGATTAAGCTCCTCCTCTTCCTGCTTGACAAAATGCCATGCCTGTAATTATGACTCATTGTTTAAAGCACTCTCTAATGACTGCTGTGGTGTTCTGTCCGAATGGTGCGCCGCAAATAGGTTTTACAGGTCTGCTTTTACTCTGCTGGATGAGAGCCGTCTGCCCAGTCATGTGACGCCTCTGTCCCAGTTTGCCGTGGTCTGTCCTGGCCACGAGCTGCTTTTCGACTGCCCCTATTTTTGCTTTGTTCAGCTTTGGCGCTTGCTCACCTGCGTAAGGCCGAGTCCCTGAACCCCAGCGCAACAGACCAATTATGTTTCAGCCCAGCCAAAGCGCCCCCCTGCGTCCGAGCCAGACAGACCCGATGTGCCTTTTGCGGCGTACGAGCCTGCCATGTTGGCTCCGGAGCTTCAGGTACCCATTTCCAAGTAGTTTTAAGTTGGAAAGCCTTGGCAAATGAGGCAGGCAGATTTGAGGCAGAGCCCCTGGCAGGCTGTGACCTTGCAGGCTGGCTCCAGCACCATCAGGCCTCCCCTACCAATACCAGTGTGGTAAGGACAGTACTGTCACCGGTGAGCTCTTATTTGAGAAACTGAACAACTATTGTTATTAACATTGTTATTAAGTTATTTGAATGGTGACACTAAATGGTTTAAACAAGCGGGCCTGTAGTTAAGGGCCTGTAGTATAATGACCTCATATAAAGGTCATCAGAGTCAGTTGCTCCACTTTTCAAGAGGTCATTGTCCTAGAGATTCTGCTCTGACCCCTCCAGATTAGGCATGGCAGTGTGTGTTAAAGAAGACTTTATTCATTATGTCCCGAAATTACATATTATTAAGAGCCATTCGTGCAGAAAGTAGTTTAATTCAAGCTCCAGCGCTTCAACCTTTTCCAAGCTGACATTTGGCCCTTTAACCTCCTGGTCTGTGTTTGGGGTCAAATCCTACTTGTTGGAAATGCTGTCGCATCCAGCCTGTTGGAGGTAGATGGTAGTACTGTTGACGTGCTGGTCCTGACTCTCCTAAGCATGTGACCCGTGTATGAAGCGTCTCGGGACTGAGCCTGGACATCATGACGTTTGCTTCCAGTGGGTTTCCTAAATCCATATTCCTTCATTTACAAACAAACGACGTGTTCCCAAATGCTTATTGAAGTGACTACTGTTGTTTAATAGGCTGGAAGCAGAGAAAAAAAATCAGAAAAGCTGGCCAAAGCTCAATGGTTTAGTTTGATTAGAAGACGTTTTATCAAAGAACAAAATGAACTTGGAAAGGGTTACTTCTGGTGCCTTTCCAACAGACGTTGAACTTGAGGCAAGTTTTTTGTTAAAAAACTCCAGAACAAGGTAGCAACTTTGTCTTTGCTGGCTTTGAAACTTTGTAAACACAGCAAAAGAAGCTTTCTCTGAAAAATGGCATTGTTTCTTGATGGAGTAGGTCTCATCTGGATGTCTAACACAACTGATTGGCTGCACTAACTGTCAATCATCCTGAAAGGTCACCCCGGCTATTTTATGAATAATATTTAATGAACTGAAAGGGAATTTCCTACAATGTTACAGATGTAAATACTTGAGGCTGCCAGGCTGCAGTTGAATCTCGTTGGATGTTTGTTTCACTTCAGCTCCTCACATCTTCCTTCCCCTCGCAGGTGACCAAGATGGTGAAGACAGTGACCACACGCACGGTGCGGCAGGTCCCGCTGGGGCCGGACGGGCTGCCCCTGCCCGAGGGCTCGTCCCCACTGGGCAGCTACACGGACTCCATCGACCGGCGCTTCCTGAAGAACGGCGAACGCTACGGAGCGCCTCCGCAGGCCACCGCCACCCTCCCGCGCGGCTACGGCGGCTACGCCGATGCCTACGGCGATCCGGGCGACGGCCCGTACCGCCCCTACGGCCTTCACGACGGGCCCGACGCCTACGGCAGCCTGTCGCGCGGCGTCACCTACCGCCCCTACCGACCGTACGGGCCGGCAGGAGGAGGAGGCGGCAGAGGCTACCGGATGGAGAACAGCTACACCTTGCCCATCCGCAAGGACGACTACGGGCACGTGGCGCAGCCGCAGGTGCCCATGGGCGGGGGCGTGGGGTCTGGGGGAACCGAGATGAGCCGCTCGCAGCCCGAGCGCTTCCAGGCGGAACCGTACGGTCTGGAGGATGACCGCCGCAGCCTCGGGCCAGACGACGATGAACCCTACGACCTGGAGCCTGACTACTCCACCGCAGGGCGCCGCACGTTGCCCAATGCCACGCGAACCCTCCGTGAACCCCTGCGCAACGGACCGCGCCTCAGGTGAGATGGACCCGGCCGCGATCCTGACCTGGTGATCCTGACCTGATCTTGGCGTGATCCTGATCCTGGTGATCCTGACCTGATCTTGCCGTGATCCTGGTCTGATCCGTTTGGTGCTGCTCTCCTTCTGAATGAGTGAAGAACGAAGCCCTTGAACCCTACGTGATTGACGTGACCTTTGAACCCTATGTGATGCCTCTGGGCAGATGCATCTTTCAAAGGTCCCGCCTCTTTAGAAGGACATGCTCAAGTAACAGATGCTGTGAGTGAGAGAGATGCAGAGAGAGACAGTGAGAGAGAGACTGACTGAGAGGGAGAAGGAAGTGGAGGATTGAGATACTTAAGATTGTAGCATCTGTTCTTAAACTTGTGCTTTTGTCTGCTTTTTACAACTGTCCCACTGATCCTCCTTATCGCCGCTATGGTAACCCTCACCCTGACAACTGGGTGCTCGGGCTTCCCGAAATGGGGGTGGAGCCCAGTCAGTCGTCCCTGACTGCACAGCCATCTTTTAGTTAAAGAGCTTTTCTTTTTTACCAGTGGTCTGTGACACACGTGGTAATTGGACCTCCAGACCTGAAAGAGCCAGAATCAGTGTTGAACATCAGTGGTAGTGAGCTTTTGCTTACACCATCAGACTAGTGAATCCAGTCTAGAAAAACACACACACACACACTCTCTCCCTCCCTCCAGGACAAGCCACTGATGGCTATATCTCTACTGGTGTACTATGAGGGAGAAGGTTGTCACAATTTAGAAAAACAGTCTTCTGCTCTCTCTCTCTCCCTCCCTTCCCCCTTTCTCTCTCTCTTCTCCCATACTCGCTCTCTCTTTCTCTCTCCCTCTCTTCCCCTTTCTCTGTTTTCCTCTCTCTCTCTCTCTCTCTCTCTCTCTCCTGATTCCCCTGTGATGTTCTTCCATATTTGTCTCCAGTAAGTTAACCTGTTTTCCCCGTACTCTTCCTCCCCACCTTTTCTGCTTCTTCCCAGCCTTTATTAGCACTTCCGTAATAACGGGCCCAAACCGAAAATCTTCGTAATGAACGTGGAAATCCAGGCGTTATAATCCAGGCGTTATAATTATGGCTCATCACAAAGCCGTGCTCTGGGAACCCGTTAATTACTCTCGCGCTGAAATTGAGACGTACATCCGGGAACTGGAGCCGTGGCGCTGAGGGAGACCGCGTCCTCGAGCTGCTTTGAGACCAGCGTGAGGGTTAGCGGCGCGAGGGTTGCGTTTCGCCCGCCTGCTCGCGCAATTTTCGCCATGGTAGCTCAAGTTTCTCCCTGACCCTTCACACCTCCGTCACAACGTGTCTTTGCCACACTCTCTCTACTTCTTTTTTTTTAATTCTTCTTATTCAATCTCGCTCTTTTTCTTTCTCTCTCCTTGTGGAGCAGTAGTCATAGTTGTGATTATTGGCTTCTGTCGTTCCCCTCCCGATAACGGGGGGGCGTGGCCAATCCACCTCTGACGGCTCCTCTCTCTTTGGCGTACGCCTTCGCACCTGCCTGCCGCAGGGTTGTCACAGAGACGACCCCCTTGGGCTCCGCCCCCCCCTCCATGTGCTTAATATGACAGGGTGGTCATGCTAAGTTTTATTTCTGTATTTCTATACCTGAAGAAATCCTGAAAATTCTAGAAAAGCTTAAATAGTGCTAAAAAAGATGGAGATAAATTTATGTAGAATTAATGTATCTTTTTAGCTGAAATGGTGGGTTTAAGTTATAAGTCTGGTAGTTTGTAGTGTTTTATTTCTCTGTGTATGAGAGAAAAGAGAAACTTGGTAAAATAAGCCTGCCATTCTAAACTAACTACAGATTCCACCTTCAGACTGAATGAATAAATCTGGATGAAAAAAGCTGTTTATTCTGTTGGAAATCATGTGAAAAGTGTAACGTCTGTGGAAACGTTCGCAGCCCAGATACGGCTCGATGTCTGCCGTGGGACGGGATGTGCGGGAATACTAATCAAAACAAGGTGTTTGTTCAACAGAAATGCTGTTTGGAGGAGTGAAGAAGAGGCAGTGTTCTTGCTTCTTTCCTAGCTTAGCCTCCGTGGTGGCGCCCGTAGTTCTCTCTCGTTCGGGAGCAGCTCAGCCATGTGTGAAGAGCTCTCTGCATAAGGGGTGGAGAGAAGTTGTTTGATTCCTGTGAGATTTGCGTCCTTATAAGGATTCGTTTGGGGCCTGATATGTATCAAAAAAAGGAGAGAGTTCAACACTGGGTGAAAAAAGGGAAAACATAACAGTACAAAGGCCTGAAGGATGTATAGATGATGTTTAGCCACTAGTGTGTTTCTGAACACACACACACACACACGCGTATATCAGTGACCTCCTCGTTTGAGTGGGATGTAGCAGTTTCTGTAATCATCATCTGAGAGTCATGTCTGGCCTTAAAGTCTGTACCCGTGAACAAACACACACACACACACACACACACACAATGGCACCAATTTAAATGCAAATCGTGACATTCCCATCCCTCAGCCTGCTTGACTTTTGCATCCATCTCAACTGTCTCTCAATAATTTCAATTTACAAAGCCCTTATTCTCTGTGTGTGTGTATGTGTGTGTGTGTGTGTGTGAGGGAGGTAGAAGGTTAGTGATAGAGAGATGATGGCTTTAAAGTAGTTATGGTAATGACATCATTTGCTCGGCTCTTTGACACTCTTTCTCTCCTCATATCCAGTTGCAATCTGCCTCTGAAGCCGCCATTACCCATCATGCCCTTCTGGCTTGCCTGTACATAAACACTACTGACTATGGCAAGCTGTAGTCTCAATGTCCTTTAGAAACATTTATGCCTGCTACACATGCACACACTCCCACATACACGCCCCCACACACACACACGCCAGCCCACACACCCATACACACACCCTGTAGAGGTGACTCAGCCAAAGACATTTGCATTCCTCCTGTCTGGAGATTACATGGCCATACTTTACTTCAGGCCGTACTTTTATCTTCAGGCTAATTTTCAGAACCTCCATTTCTGCCCGGCGTTGAAGCTACGCTCCGTCTAGCCGACCAGCCTCCCAGACGTTGGTCTGCGGTCCGAATGGCAACAGACTCACTTTACAGACCTTTTGTGTGGCTTTTACAGACTCTTGCTGAGGGAGTTAACCAGCATGCATCAAAGTGACTGCTCAAAGTGTAGGGCCATAAAATCAAACACACTCGCTTAACCACTCATCACAGAAATGAAGAAAACTTCTGTATAATTTATTAGGTTCCATGTTCAATTCTCATGATTCATTTGTTATTTAAATGAGATGTTAATAAATATCATGATTAATCCATTAATAATGAGAAAATGTAGAGAATAAAAAGCCTGGCTGGCTGTGAGAGCGAGGGACCCGTGTGTGAGGGAAGCTCCAGATTCAATGCGTGTGACCTTTTTTGGGTGGCACAGTGGAATGAGTCTCATCCTTAATCCCACGAGTGCTTAATCCTGATGATGGACATTAATTCCACAAGGGCTTAGTCTTCAAGATGGACATTAATTCCATGAGGGCTTAGTCCTGAGGCTGGACATCCTTAATTCCATGAGGGCTTAGTCCTGAGGCTGGACATCCTTAATCCCACTAGGTCTTAGTCCTGAGGCTGGACATCCTTAATCCCACTAGGTTTTAGTCCTGAGGCTGGACATCCTTAATCCCACAAGGGCTCAGTCCTGACGCTGGACAGGGATTGGACGGGGATTGATGGACGGAGGCAGATGCACTCACCCCCCTTAAACTTGACTCCAAACACCCTTTATTTTTTTAACCTCTTGTTAAAAGTTAGAAGCTGCTTGGCAAATTACTTTTAGTTTCCTGACCTCTGTGACATCCCAAATTAAAAGTATCTGGAACCCCATATCCAGAACCCCTTCATCTAATGTCCAAACTACGAAAGCCTACATTTTCCCACAGTGATGGATGATGGTTAGATCTAGCCGTGTAGTGTTCATGTTGATAGCAACACTGATGGCATGGCCATTCATGCTCCTGTCATTTCTGGCATTCTGTAGGGTCCACCTGTTGTTTGGCCCGGGGGTGTTTATGCCTATAGCCCCGCCCCCTGTGCAACTCCGTGTAATAGCTGGTGCTGTGAGATCATGTGCGCTGTAACAGATCTGGCCTGACGAGGGGGTCGTGTTCAGTGGCAACATTCCACAATTAATCTTTACTCAACTCGGCATGTAATGGGAAACGGGCGTTAATGCCAGATTTGCTGGAAACCGTGTTTGAATGTGTGGAATGGTTTTAAGCACATGCACACGTGTGTATACACACATGCATGCACACTCCTGTTCTCACACACACGACTGCCCACCAACACTCACACCCACCCACAGAGCACCTGGTAATCTACTCCGACATGCTCCTCCCACCCGGTAATCTACTCCGACATGCTCCTCCCACCCGGTAATCTAATCCGACATGCTCCTCCCACCTGAGGTTTATAAGGACCGCAGTAGCCTCTCTAAAAGTGTGTGAAGCCTTCACACCTTACCAGCACCCTGTCTACCTTAAGCCCTAAACCCCCCATTATGTTAACTAATCTGCAACACACACACACACACACACACACACACACACACACACACAATCCCCCGCAAGAACCACCTGAGAACTTCAGTGCTGAGAAGCACAGGACGTGGTGTTGTAGACGCCCCTCAAACTGCCCCCTCCTGCCCCCTCCAGCTGTCCTGCTTCCCAGAGCTTCTGGGTTTTTTTTTGTTTTTTTTGTTTTTTTTGTTTTTTTTTTGCTGGAGCACTTTGTTTTCTCGTTTATTTAACAAACGCTGACGTCTTCAGAAGCCCGGCAGTACTGTCGTCAGCATCCTGCTCGGGTGTTGCCGTGGCGACTTCTTTGACAGCCTCCCTTTCTGGCAGGTGGCAAAACGCATTCAGGCAGTTGTGATCGCCGTGGCAACGGGCACTTCGGCTCTGACAGCCACCTTGCGGCGGGACGTCGGCGCCAAGGTGGCCATCGGGGTCCAGTTTGGATCGTGTGGAACGTTGAGTCTCATGTTCGTACCCGTCGTCGATCAGGGTCCTGCCGTCGGTAGGGGGCCCCGCCCCACAACCACCCTCCCCCTGGGCATCAGATCCCCAGGAGTTGAGCCAAATAGTGTAATGTCCAAACAGGTGGTCAAAGGACAAGCATTCCCCTGCCAGTGGGATTGCAGTGCAATCTATCTGTGATTGATTAATCAGCCTGTAGGGGCCAGTTGGGATCACGGAACAGTGAGCGACCCCTGAGGGCAGACAGAGATAGATAGATAGAGAGAGAGAGAGACATCTTCGAGGAACCATTCTGCAGTGCTGTCTTCCTGTATTGTCTACTTTCAATTACCGTCGTCTGCTGTTGTACTTTCTGTTGTCATTCTTCTCTCTCTCTGTCTCGGACTGTCTCTGAATCTCTCCCTCTCTCTCTGTCCCTCTCTCTCCCTCTCTCTACCTCTCTCTTTCCCTCTCTCTCTCTCTCTCTCTCTCTCCCCCTCTCTCCCTCTCTCTAGACACTAGGATAAGGAGAACGGTGTGCTTTGTGCTGCCATGCTCCATTAATAAGAAAGTGCTGGCTGTTCCTCTTATCGACGGGAGCAGTTTTTTCGGAAGCTTCTTTGACAGTGTGGTTAATAGCAGTCCAGAGTTCTTCTGCGCCTGACTGTGTTTCTTACTCCTCTCTTCTCTCAATCACTCATTTTCTCTCTCTCTCTCACTCTCTCTCTCACTCTATCGCTCTGTGACATGTGCTTCCTCTTCACATTATTTTGCTTTCACACATTTCTCTTAGCTCTCATCTCTCCACTTGACGTGTCCGTCTTTTCAGTCGTTTCCTCTTTCCATCACTATCCTCCACAGCATCCAGTCTTTCTCTCTCTCTCTCTCTCTCTCTCTCTCTCTCTCTCTGGTTTTCTGTCTCTTAGCCTGACATGAAGTTCACCAAAATGTAATCTTGACATCATGTTAAACACTAGCCTAACAATGTCTCTCTCTCTCTCTCTCTCTCTCTGGCTCAAACAGAGGCTACGACGATTCCGTTGAGGCGGAGCTTATCGATGAGCGCCACGCCTACGCGCCGGGCGTGTACTCCGCCCCCCTGGCGCAGCCCGAGCGGGGCAGCACGGCCAGCCTGGAGCACGTGGTGGGTCGCCGCTCGCCCTCCGTCGATAGCATGCGCAAGGACCCCCGCTGGCGCGACCCCGACCTGCCGGAGGTCATCGCCATGCTGTGCCACCCCATCGACCCGGTCAAGTCCAACGCCGCCGCCTACCTGCAGCACCTGTGTTACGAAAACGACAAGGTGAAGCGCGAGGTGCGGCGGCTGAAGGGCGTGCCGGCCCTGGTGGGCCTGCTGGACCACCCCAAGGCCGAGGTGCACCGCAAGGCCTGCGGCGCCCTGCGCAACATCTCCTACGGCCGCGACAACGACAACAAGGTGGCCATCAAGAACTGCGACGGAATCCCCGCCCTCATCCGCCTGCTGAGGAAGACCAACGACATGGAGGTCCGAGAGCTCGTCACAGGTGCGTCGCCTGAAATGCTCTGCTAGGACGCCGCGAGAACGACCCCTACGGACCTGTTTGTGATCGTTACTGTAATCCCTCCGTATTACGGTTGTGGAGTGGTCCGTTACAGCTCTCCATGTTGATCTCCCACCCTCTCAATCTCATGATATTTGGGGATGGATTACTTTGATGTACTGATCCTGAATCAGTTTTACTGAGCTCACAGTCCCGTTAATGCAAGGTTATACTGGAATGATGGAAAATGATTTGGGTTCAGCTTAAATCACTGGCTCGTGAAATGCCAGTGATTTTAAGATTGAATCTCTGGTCTGGGCTCAGCTGTTTGGGTTGAGCAAAGCTGTGGAATGCTGCATTTGACTTAAATATCACAGTGGGGGCGTGTGCAATCCATGGTCAGAACTTTAATCCACTTGCATGACCGTCGTAGCGTTTGGTCACCTGCACGCCTTCAGCTGAACCCCAGGAGCACGGGGCTGTACGTTGCCGCGGGCAATGTGTCTTCAGCCGGTGGACTCAACGAAGCGGCTCTTTGGTGGTGTTTTTTTTCCAGGTCGCGACGGTTCTGCTGCTCCTGCATCCTGTGATCTAAAAGAACAGAGGAGGGAGGCAGGCAGCGGCCGTCCGGGGTTCCACGCTGTTCTTAGGCTGACCCAGGGTTGGTGAGGCTTATGCAAGGTGTGGCTCGGGGTGGGCGGGGCCTCCCCCGGCCGCCTCCTCCTCTCCGGCTGACTGCTTCGTCAGCGACTGGCCCGGTCACGCTAAAAATAGCCCGATCCCCGTCTCCGGGCAACCGGCCCCCGGTCCTGAGCCCCCAATGAAAGCACGAGCATCAAGTAGCCGGGCACAGCGTGCCACAATTACACATAATTGTAGGTTTTTTAAAAATAGGCCAAGGCTGTTGGCTGGCACAGTGAGAGCATTTCATTCTGTTCACTGAAACTTTCCCTTCCATGACGACAGAGATTTAAGAGCGTCCATGTAGTGGCCATGTTCAGTAGGAAGGTCGTCATTTCTCATGAAGTGGTGATAGAGGATGTCGATCACCCTTCCGAATATGAAAAATATTATCAAAAAAAAACTCCTGGGGACGAAAGAGGAACAAAGAGGCAGGAGAAAGAGAACCAAAGTGGAGAGAGAGCTGGGGGTGACTGTGAGCTCAACAGCGTGTGCAAATACACATGGGCGCACACACACACACCCACACACACACACGCACACTGTTTCCTTTAGGAACTTCTTTCAGCAGCCGCAGTGAAGTGGGAGCTACCCCGGCGTCACCGCTGGAGAACAAACCAAACACGCGTGGTGTTCGGGGGAGTCAGGGCTTCCAAAACGGCCTCGTGTGTCAGCGGCTCCTTTGGTAGTGTTTAAGTTCACCTCTCCTTACACTACAGAGTTTCAGTCAGTAGTGGCAGGAGCCGGCAGGAGGCTGACCTTACCCAACGTGAACGCGTGAACGCGCCTGGCGGCGGTTTTAGCATCGCCTCCGAGAGCTCCTTGGCCGTGGGGGTCACCGGAGGTCACCGGGGGTCACCGGGGGTCATCTCTTCACAACGCTGCATCATCTTCTGACCCGTCTGCCAAAATATCGAATATCGCGTTTCAGTACCGCTTAAACCGCGGCTTACGCTGGTGGAAAAATGCCACTCGATTTGTCTTCTTTAATGTGGTAACAAGCGATGGGTTGGAGTAATTCAGATTGTATCCACTGTATCGCCTGGCTGGCATCGTCAGGAAAGCTTAGTCGTCTTGTTCCGTTGACTCGGTTACACCAGTATGGACGCCTTTCATTTCCTCAGGCATGAGCAGTAGCGCGGTGGAGATGGGAGGTTGGGCGGACCGCACAGAGAACCAGTGGGCCTGGAGTGGCCCCTGAAGGACCATTAAGTGTGTGTGTGTGAGGTGGGTGTTCCAGCTGTGCTTATGCGCTCAGTGTGTGGAAGCCTTTAAAAAGGAGAAAGTGCTAGAGTAAAAAAGAGAGAGATCTAATGGTTCAGAGCAGCAGTAGCTGAAATTATAACAGCCATGGTGTACCGCCTGTCTAATGTGTACACACACACACACACACACACACACACACAGGCAATGTGGTTATACTGGAATTCTGGAAGAGAAGGAACCCCTCTCCACTTTCATTCTACTCCCTCTCTCTCTCTCTCTCTCTCTCTCTCTCTCTCTCTCTCTCTCTCTCTCTCTCTTTTTCTCTCTCTCTGATTGATGGCATGGGGAGCAGCTGTAAGTGAAAGGCCCATAAGAGCAGCATGTGTCTCTGGCTCCCTCTGAAATCCAATCAGCTGGCAGGACTGCAGGGGCGAGCAAGAAGCACACACACACACACACACACACACACACACACACACACTCGCACACCCGTGCAGAACCTCTCCAGGCCACAGCATGCTTATTTTATTGCCCCCTTCTGGATTGGATTAGTAAGGAACGACGGCAGCCGGCCACTGGGCAGCGGGGGGTGGGGCTGGGTGGGCGGAGCCAGGGGTGGGCAATGGGCGGGACCTGAGGTCTACGCGTCATCGTCAGTTGTGAGGCGATCTGCGGAGGAGGGGGCGTGCGCGAGCATACAGGGCAGAAGCATGAGATCGGGCTTTCTGAGTCAGAAAGGAACACAGTTCTACAGTGCTCTGTTGCCTTTCACGTCGGTGTGTGAGCACATTTCGTTGCATCCCAGCGCGAGCTCCGCTTTAACCCCGCCCCCTGGCCCGCCCTCCAGCCCGCCCACCCGGCTCTGAGCAAGGCTGCACTGCGCTACTCCACTGGTGAACGCGATCGCCTCCTGAGTCTTGGCTTCGTCACCCTAACCCTAATCCTAGCATCCAAGCATGCGATCACTCCCAGATGGCCCGGGTCTGGACCCCTCACCATCCGCACCGCGTTCAAGCCGCTAACTGGAATGCCTGATTACCACACGTCATTAACCAAGCCTACGTGGGGCTGTTAAAAGCGCCGCGTGCGGTAGGGGGTGACGGGGACAGGTTTATACAGTCTCCAGTTCTGTTGCACCACTGGTCATTAAATACAGCACCAGAGGGCCAGCGGGATCCTAAACATGACCCTTTCAGAAAGAGTCGTGATAAATACTGACCAAGCGAATGAACCTAGGGAATTGTGAAAATGGTTCGTGTCGGATCCGTCAGGAAACGGCTTGGGCTGAGTTTGGCGGGCTAGTTTGGAGATGTAGGGTATACAGGTGCAGTTATCGAGACAGGTGGTTTTGTTTGTAGTTGAGAGGGTCCTGCCCCTCAGCAGGGGGTGATGGGAGGTGTAGTGTTTTTACACTGCGAGTCATTCCCAACCTTGTGGACACAGCTGGATTGGAGTCGGGGAGAAAATGCTGAGCGAACGGAAAGGGGAGCAGTGATGATAGAAACAGGCCGGTTCCCACTGCAGACAGACTGGAATCGGTACAAATGACGATTGTGTGTGTGTGTGTGTTTGCCTGTCTAGCTGTCTGTCTCCATGAATGCAAGTGTGTGTGTGTATGTGTCTGCTTCTCTTGTGTATGTGCGAGTGTGGTTGTGTGTGTGTGTGTGTGTGTGTGTGTGTGTGTGCGAGTGTGTACATATGCATACCTATCTAGTGTCCACCCCTCTCTTCCCAGAATTCCCCAGGCTCTGAAGTGCTATGTGGAATTTTTCCAGGTTAAAAAAGGCAAAGTTAAGACAGAGTGGGTGTGGGTGGGTGTAGGTGGGTGTAGGTGTAGGTGGGTGTAGGTGTGGGTGGGTGGGTGTGGGTGGGTGTAGGTGGGTGTAGGTGTGGGTGGGTGTAGGTGTAGGTGGGTGTGGGTGGGTGTGGGTGATGGCGAAGCCTTGTATGTTGCTCTCCGCTTGTTTGACATGTTCTGTGGTATCCCACGCTGCACCTCTGCTGGGGGGGGTGTTTACACAGCACCTGGGGTTTGCTGGCTCTCCCCAAGTATCTCTGTGCTTCTCTTCTCCTCCAGTCAGAGTGGCAGGTGGATCTGAGAGGGGTGCCACAACCACGAATCATAGATGCATTTTGATTTGTTCAAGCTTTATTATTTATTTGTTATTTATATACACAGGAATTAAATTATGATCGACAAACTATGGGTATTAGAAGGTTCAAGACACAATCAAATGTATGTATTTATATATAGTACGTGTGTGTATATAGAATTTTTCAATTCTTCTGCGTCTCTCTCTCTCTCTCTCTCTCTCTCTCTCTCTCTCTCCTTCCCTTAGGAACCCTATGGAACCTGTCTTCCTACGAACCCCTGAAGATGGTGGTGATCAACCACGGTCTGCAGACCATGACCAATGAGGTCATCATCCCGCACTCAGGCTGGGACCCTGAGCCAGACGAGGACTCAAAGCCTCGTGACGCAGAGTGGACCACCGTCTTCAAGAACACATCGGGATGCCTGCGGTAAGGGCACGCCCTTTGACCTCGTATCCACAGGGAGTTTAACAAGCATCACTCAGCCTGTCCTCCTGAAGCTGGCATAACTGAAAACCGTAATGAAGAATCTTATCGGTGTGCTCCCATCTGCTCTGTCCACGGAACACAGACTATTTCCTCTAATTACCTCACTCTGTGTCCAGGGACTCTTGAATATCTTCCGGTGCTCTATAATGACTCTCACGTCTGTCCTCGTTTGTATTCTGAGAACCCAGGGGAGACCTGAACGGGCTCCTTCAGGGAGCGCTGGGGCGGTGGGAGCCATCAGCCGACCCCCGGGGGCCCGATGCCTCCTGCTGCCTGGGTGCCTGTCCCCGTCTGGCCGGGAGACTTTTGTAAAGACGCTACGGTGTGTTTTGCGGAGAGGATCAGAAAGGAGCCCCGTTATTGAAGGAGCTCCCAGCTCAGGAGTCCAGCCATGTGTAGGGGTCGCGGAGGAGAACAAAACGTGTTGCATTTTAGGAGGGCTTGTTTCTTCTAAGCTGCAATTGATGAGAAAAGGGCAAGAAAAATTATCAATGTAGACAGGAATTCTTCTATTGGAAAATTGGCAAATACGACTTATCTAAGGCAACCAGCC
>JAOXYF010000028.1:16154481-16179435 GCA_028565775.1 Sternarchorhynchus goeldii | reverse complement strand
AGTCAGGGGTGGGTGAGGTGGAGAAGCAGGTGGAGGTGGAGGAGCAGTCAGGGGTGGGTGAGGTGGAGAAGCAGGTGGAGGTGGAGGAGCAGTCAGGGGTGGGTGAGGTGGAGAAGCAGGTGCAGGTGAAGGAGCAGTCAGGGGTGGGTGAGGTGGAGAAGCAGGTGCAGGTGAAGGAGCAAGCAGAGGCTTCCTTCTCAGAAGACTTGAACAAGCTCGTTTTGCAGCGACGGAGGGACAGTGCTTCATCTACCAGAAATCCTACAATACTTAATTAAAGCAGAGATGATCCAGATGACTTCCCCAAAGCAGAGAGTGCCCCCTTCTCCTCTCCCTTTCTCCAACCCTCCACCATGCCGGGGACTTTAACTAGCTATGCTGAATGCCGTTATACTGTCCTCCCTCCCTAATAACTTAAGCACAATGTCTGAGTCGAGTCATTAGTCTTCAGCAGACCCCATCTGGTAGAAGCTGTGCTGCTTCACCACAGTCTCCTTATCAGTGGACTTGCTTCCACGTCTCTCTTTATTTCTCATTCATTTCTCTTTCATTTCTCTTGGTACGACCAACTCCTAGGAACTTTATCCGCAAAGCTCGCACTCGAGTCGCGCGGCTGAGTGGAGGACGGGCTCTCCCAAGCGCCGCTCTGCCAAGACGCTCCATTTGATTTAAGGACCTGCTTCAGCAACCAAAACAGTTTTATTGCTGGTGCATTTTCTGTTGCGCCCCCCGGCTGTCTGTGGGTGGATTATTGAAGGCAGGTCTGTGTGGTGTAGCGGAAGACCCCCCCCCCCCCTTTATTTTTTTCGCTGGGGACAAGTCCTGACCATGTTCTGAGTGTGTCTCCACTGCGTGATTAACACTGGAGACAGTAGGGACAGTAGTGTCTCCATGTTCTGAAATATCTGAGCTTGTGCCCTCTGGGGTTTTTTTTTTTATGTAAAGACTGCTTGCACAGGAAACCAGGAAATGCAAATTTTACTTTATTTATTTATTAATAATTTTAGTGCATAAATCTAAACGTATTACATCGACGACAGAAACAGAAAATGTTCATGCTCATATTTTGTCGTACGATGCAGAGATAACAAACTGAGCACATCAAAATAAATGGAAAACAGTAGTTATAAATATATTTTAAACCGTAGTGCTGTTCGTTCTTTTACAGTTTGACGGTGATGGGCTTGACAAATGCAGCCGTAAACCCTTTCATGAATCTCCTCCTTTCAGTTGTAGCGCTGATTTTCTTTTCAGTTAACACACACTCCAGTACTTGATTTCTTAAAGGAAACTCAAACTTTAAATTTAGGACATTTAGCAGGCAATAAATATCTAGAGAGACTTACAAAAGTGCTTTGTCATGTACTCATAAAATATATCCTGAGTCAGTATAGTAGGTCAAAGATACCGTTGAACTACAATATCGCTAAATGCAAGGAATCCAGCTGATACCTTGAAGAAATGCACAGTGAGGACAGATGCATCATACAGTGACTGCAATAACCAAGTAATCCAAACAATAAGTACTTGTTTCTTCAGTTCCTCAACAGTGTTTCCATAGGTGCAAGACTAGTGGTCATTTAAGTACTCCAGAAATAAATGAGTGTTTATTCTGCGTTTGAGACAGTGAGGGACATTTGAGGGCCGACTGGACTGAAAGCAGTACCTGGTCCACGTTCTTGTCCCCAGCACTTTTCAGAGCAACATTCCTCTGCCGAGCCTGTCACAGTGACAGTGGGCTGTCCTTAGGGGACCAGATTAGCCCTGTGTATGCTGTGTATGACCTTGTTTTCTCTTCCAGTGGGAGAATATTTGTGTGGGGGGGTTTTTTTAAAGAAAAGTTACAAAATGGTTGACTAATTGGTTCAACAAGCGAGCCATGAGGTTGAGCACTGGGTGAGCGTTTATCCAGCCCTTGGCATTTGCACTGCTTTCTGGTGACTGCAGGAGGTACCCCGTGTTTTAGATGTAGTGAATTTCGATCGGGGGTAGAAATTAATTTAGCTTGAACGTGGGTATTCTTATGTGTTTGGAAAAACATCATGCCAAACTTTGCTTGATTGTTTGCTTCTCTGGATGTCATCAGGCTTTTGAGTGGCCCCTCTTCTCTCCCTGCTAATCAGGAGGAGAGCTATAACATTTAAACATTGTGTGAATGGGAATTTACGGTTTAATTGTACCCAGCAGGTTTTGTTTTCCTCCTTAGCAGAGCTTCCACTTGAATGCATTTTTAATCCTAAGCAATTGTGTCCCCCATAGTCATCTGTCTTGTATGGCCTTAATGTGAGACGCAGTGAACTTCCCCGAGGTCTTCTGGTGATTGGTAGTTTTAGTCTGCTTTCTGCTTCCTACTCTGGCTCTCAGGTCGGATCACCCTGCACCAGCAGGTCCAGGCTTGGATGTAGGCCCCATTTAGTGAAGCTGTCCAGAACCAGGTCACCCACACAGAGCCACAGTTGGTTTGCTGAGCTGTTTGCTTTGGGACAATGTGCTGCACATTTTATTGGTGTAGGTGATAAATGTCATTGGGTTTGAATCTTTTTGAATAACAGTGGGCTACAACCTTGATCAACTCCACTATCCTTAGAAGAGAAACTGGCCCTTCATCACCAGTCACCAGTCTTTCCTGCACTTATGTACATGGGTTTGATAATGGTGTGTTTTACCACATACAGCACTTTCAAGAAGTTTGTGCTAAACAGAACTGAATCTTTCTCTTTTCTTTTTCCCCATCATCCATCACTCCGATAGCTCCGTCAGGCCCCTCCTCTCTCCTTCCATTCTCACTGCCTTCCACTGCCGTTATTTCTCACTCTTTCATGTCAGAGGTTTTTGCGCTGGTGACATCAAGCCAAGCTGCATCACACATCACTAAGCAATCAGTCACTGCAGTATGGAGATAAATGGCACATCTGTGTTGGATGGAACGGCGGACACTAAAAGAAAGCTTTCACCAATTGGGATGGGCTTCTCTTCTTCTTCTCCCCAAATTACACCATCAACTTATTTACGGTTTGCCGTTATTTATTAACGACACAGATCAGTGTATCTGCTAGAGGGGGCATTTAGGTTCTGGTTCAGTGCAGCTGAGATCAGCGTGAGCTTTGGGAAACGAGTCCAGATCTACGAGGCGTATCTGAATCCCGCCCCTGACTTGGCGGTTCAGAGCCCATACATTTTTTTGGATTCAGAAAGCCGTACAGATGCAGAGATATGCTGCTGAATGTCCGCCACACTTCGTTTAGGTGATGTATCAAGATTTCCCTTTAAACGTTCCCACACGACTTATTCCACTGCAGTTAAGACATAAATACACAGCATCTTGGGGGAAGTTGTGGGTGGGTGTGGGTGTGTGAGGGTGTGTGAGGATGTGGGTGTGTGAGAGAGACTAGATTAAGTCTTAATTTCCCTGTGGATGCCAGCTGCTGCAGTGACGACAGATTGGTAAAATCATCCTGCCTTGCCTTGATTGCCAATCACACACACACACACACACACACACACTCAATGTCAGCAGTGCAGCTTCAGTGCAAACAGCCATAAGCCTCAGTATTGCATGATCCTGAGAGGTTTGATAAGAAAACAGGAGATCTGCTATTTGTCTGCGAGTGAGCCAGATTAAAAGAGCCAGATTTCTACTGATCTAAGACCAGTTTCGTCTGATCTTTTTTGTATGTTCGCCCTGTTCAGGCCTTCGCAGTGCTGCCATGACATCTGAGTCCAGAGCAGCTTCACACTCCCACTCTGACTGGCTAGTTGCTTAATCTATTAATCGATTGGCTTGTAGAAAGTATTGGCAACACACTCTCCCCCAGGTTCCATAACGGGGCTTCTGTCTGGGTAGATGTAGCCCCGCAAGCAGCATCCTCTATCAGCACAAAGAACCTGTGTGTGTGTGTGTGTGTGTGTGTGTGTGTGGTAGGGGGTGGGGTTGAGTGCTGTATCCAGTCTAATGACTGGTGTAATGCACGATGCCCATCGTTAATCGCATGTAATTGTTTGTGAAAACGAGCCCCTAGTGTGCTGGCGTAATGAGAGCAGGTGCACCAGCCTCACCACGTGGCACAGCTGCGGCACGTCGGGCGTGCCACCCGTGCCCGGCACTGGCCGCCCGCGGAGGCCGCGCGTTCGCTAGAGAGCTAGCGCTTCTCCCAGAGAGGCTTACTGCCCTCTGCTCTTAATGAACTGCTGCCTTTTGTCTGTTAGCAATAGCATTAGCTTTGTTTGGGTGAAATATTGCTTCATAGATGGGATTTGTATCACTCAGCCTTTGTAAAGCAAATGTGTTCGTTTCACTGTATCAGCATAAACATACAGTACATAGATACCTACATCAACACACACACACACACACACACACACACACACACACACACACACACAGCAGAGCAGTAAGAGGATGTGGTCATGGTTGAGTTTCATGTTTAGTTTTCACTGAGGGTTGCCCAGGCTTTGCAGATCCACACTATCAAACCCATTTATTCCAGCTAATGGACGACTCGATCCGTTCGGACCGAAGCCGGTGTGGCGAGCTTACAGGTCATCTACTGTCCGTCCGACACCACCCACAGGCTTCTGTCCGTCCGACACCACCCACAGGCTACTGTCCGTCCGACACCACCCACAGGCTACTGTCCGTCCGACAGCTCCAGTTCAATGAGACCCCAATGGAGCAGACGCGTCGTTAGGAGCAGAGTTAATAGTGTTTCATTCCAGGCAGTTACCCATCATACACACTCTCTCTCTCACACACACACACACACACACTCACAGACAGACAGACAGACGGACAACAGCTGGTAAAGGTGAAAACATGATTCTTTTGCTCTCAACCATGAAGGTGTCACTATGGGCTTGTTAACAACCATGCTGTACGGTATGCTACTGTGGAGAGGCGTGTGTGTGTGTGTGTGTGTGTGTGTGAGGAGAGAGAGCTAAAGCAAGTGGGTGAGAGGGCTAGGAATAGAGTGATACAGGTAGGAGAGAGAGAAAAGTGAAATGAAGAGTGTTAAGGATGGAGTGGGGTAGAGAGATGGAGTACACACACCTCAGTTGTAACTTCATTTATAAAACTATTTGATTTGGCAAAATACCTTGTATTGTCATTCCAATTGATGGAGAGATGAGGATTGATGGAGAGAGATTGGTAGAGAGAAAGAGAGAGAGGGAGAGAGGAAGAGTCATATGGGGCAGGGGAGGGATGGGCAGAGATGGAGCAACAGGGAGGGGTGGACGGATGTAGGAAGGAGACGCGGGGTATGGGAGGAGAGGGGAGAACGGTGTGGCAGGGTAGATATGGTGGAGGAGTGAGTGTCTGTAAATCCTCCAGCGTGTAACAGGTGATGGAGACCTGGCACCGTGGTGCTATGGGCGAATAACAAACGAACCGTTCCAGGCCACTAGAGGAGAGGAGCAAGGGATTGTGGGAGGGGCTTGAGGTAGCCACGGCGATTATTCACCCGGCGAGTACAGGAGAGACCTGCGTGGGAAGAATAGGCTGCAAGAGCGTTCCCTCGAGGGGTGTGTCCCCGGCAAGCCGGCCGATTGTGGCCCAGTCCAGTGCCATGGCAACGCCCTCCCTCACTACGCATCCTTACACACTGTAGATGATACACACACAAGCGCTTAATGCTTGTTCTGATGTGGTGGGCCTGCTGGTCCCACGCAGATCACACCCCCTTACTGGGATGTTTGGAATATCTGCCTCTCTCTCATTCTCTCGTTCCTTCATATAGAAGGTGCTTCACGTTCTGAGCACATAATGCTGTCCTAACTTTCCCTCTCCACCACAAGCATACATCTAGCTTCCTGAAGCTGTGCGTGCATGCGTGTGTGTGTGTGTGTGTGTGTGTGTGTGTGTGTGCATGTGCAGGTGTGTGTCTGTGTGTGTGTGTGTGCATGTGCAGGTGTGTGTCTGTGTGTGTGTGTGTGCATGTGCAGGTGTGTGTGTGTGTGTGTGCGCGTGTGCATATGCGTGTATGTGCATGTGCAGGTGTGTGTTTGTGTGTGCATGTGCAGGTGTGTGTGTGTGTGTGTGTGTGTGTGTGTGTGTGCGCGTGTGCATATGCGTGTATGTGCATGTGCAGGTGTGTGTTTGTGTGTGTAAGTAAAAGCAGTAAAGTCCAGGAGTCCAGTGATGTTTGGCTGCTCACAAAGTACCACCTGATGGTCCCGTGTGCCAGAGTGGGAGTCTGGCCGCCGTGGGCTGGAACCGGAAAGGCTGTTCCGATCTTTCCCATGATGCAGTTTCACAGGCTGCGCGCTGCGGTAGCTGTCAGGGGTCTTTCTCCTCTGGAATAAAAAGTGTAGCCGGTACAGTCACCCCTCTCAGTCTGTCTGTGTGTCCGTCCATCTGTCTCTTCCGTTTCTTGTCTTTCTCAGTGAACAGATTTCTTAATGCGACTGGACTGTTGTTGCCGTGGTGATGTTGACTGCTATTTTTTGGGGGGTGGGTTACTCGATGCTGGTCTCCTTTTCAGTCACACTCTCTCTCTCTCTATTTACTTGGTCTCTCTCTCATTTACACAAACACACATGCACACACACATGCACATGCTCCCTAAGCAAAGGTGGAGCTTGGGGGGCTTAGTGTGATTGGAAGAACAAAGACAAAACCCGAAGCTAATCTAGCATTTAGATCCTTGAGCCATTTGCTTTATCTCTTTTACAAAGCCTGCCACACACACACACACACACACACACACACACACACACACACAATGTTTCACTGAGGGGGTTTGACTTCCTAAAATGAAATTACACTGCATTACATTAAAATCTTGAACACATTTACATTTACAGAAACACATTCCTCTCCAACCAGCAGCCCGTTCCAAACACACAGACAAACAGGCAGAGACGCTGGATGTTTACGTCCAGACCACGTTGCAGGGAGACTTCAGCTGGCTGGGCCCCAAAAACTCCACAGCGGATCTTTTTGAGAGGAGAGACAGCAAAAAGGGAAGAGAAACGAATGCAGAAAGAAAATCGGGGGAAACGGAGTCCTCGTTCCAGAAGCGCGCGGCGTTTCCTGACAGCCGTGCTGCTCTTCTGACGGGTCCGACGGCAGGTGCGGGATGGCAGGCGGTCGGGACCTCGGCGAGGAGCCAGCCTCGGCCGGCCCTCCCGCCAGTAACCCGCGGCGACCTGAGAAAGCCCGGCTGAGGGGGCGAAAGACGGGCGTCTTTGTTTGGCCATCCAACGCTGTCTTTGGAGCGCTGGATTCCTTTGAAGCTTCGGAGAAGGGTGTGTGTGTGTGCGCACGCGTGCGGGTGGGCGTGCATGTGTGTGTATGTCTGCTGCCTCTGATGCTCGCAAAACAAAAACTGTCCCGCTGACTTCGGGACTTCCTGTCATGCTGCGTCCCAACCTCCTGCGCGCGTGCGCACACACACACACACACACACACACACACACAAATCTTTGGCTATGCCAAGCTCTAGCAATGGACACACACACACACTCCTGCTGCTCTTCAGTGAACTCCGTCGTCTGTCCATTCCCTTTGTTGTGACTCTTTTGAGATGATGCCCCTCTCCAGATATTAAAAGCATGGGAGGTGGTCGTCAGCGGTGATGAACGTACAGACCCCGCCCCCCACCCCACCCCCTGCTGCTCGGGGTGCCAGCCCACAGCAGAAAACGCAGCAAGTGACACAAAAGTGACTTGATTCATGCCCACTTCCCCATCAGATCAGATCGTTTCAGTTAATTGCAGGCAGTAAGGAGGACGCTTAAAGCCAGTTAGACTGATGAGCGGTTCAGTGCCCTCTTTAACGCTCCGCTTTGCTTGCTGGACGACATCGGGCACCACAATAACAGGACAAACGGTAAACAAAATGAGAAAAGTCTGTCCATACAATAGATTATAAACAGGTGCCTGATATCTAGTAGAAGTGTAAAACTGGTCTTCACTGTAATGACTTTGTACATCAGATGCAGTCTGTAACAGGTCCTAGCTTGTATCTTTAGTTTGATCATCATGGCAGTTTTACTGTCTGTGGTTCATCCTCAGTAGAGGTGAGAGATTTTCTCAGCAGAAGAAGGCCATCAGGATGGATCAGGCAGATGCACACATCACAAGTGAGGAATTTTGATCTCTGGTATCTCCTGGAACCTCAGCTGTAGCATGAGAATCAAAACCATATGGGGGGAGAAGGAGACAACAAAACATTAGGTGTGCTCTTTTAATGCAACCGATGTGGAAAATGTACACTTGTGCAGAGAGCGAGCAGAGAACCTGGGAGGATTAACTATGAGAGCATAACTAAAAAGGGGAGCATGAGCAGGTGACACAGACTTGTGGGAGCCCTGCGACGTAAAGCGTCCAGCCAATCACTGTCATTTGAGTGAAAGGGGAGGGCAACAGCATCCAGGCATCCCACTTTTACCAAAACACTTCAGTTGTCCATGTATCCCCTGGCTGTGCACCTTCAGATACCAAAAACCGTTAACAAAATGCCTGAGACTGAGACTGTATCTGGTTCTCGAACAGTAGCTGGAAAGTTATTCCATAACTGTGGGGCTTTGTAAGAGAAAGATCTCCCACCATCTGTAGTTTTCATATTCTGAGGTACCACAAAGAACCAGCACTTTTTGATCGAAGTACGCGAGGTGTTTCATAAGAGACATAAGTTCACTCATGTACTGTGGAGCAAGACTATTTACTGCTTTATAACTAAGTAGTGATATTTTATAATCAAAATTTGATTGACTGGGGGGAAAAAAATTGACTGGGAGCCAATGCAGTGAGGATATACTAGGAGTGATATGTTTGTTATACTAGGAGTGATACTCTAGCTGCTGAATTCTGGATTAACTGAAGCTTGTTTATGTTCCTACTGGAACATCCAGATAGCAAGACATTGCAATAATCCAACCTAGTGGTAACAAAATCATGAACTAGTATTTCTGCATCACGTAGCAACATTTATATTTCTTATCTTGGCAATGTTCCTGAGGTGAAAGAAGGCTATTCTAGTGATATTATCTACATGGACTTTAAGTGAAACTCTGGAGCCGGTAATCACACCCAAGGCCTTTTACTTCTGTACTTGACGTAACTGCAAGACCATCCAGAGTTACTTTGTAATCAGAAAGATTCCTTCTATCTGTCTGTGGTCCAAGTATTTCAGAAGTCTTATCATAATTTAGTAAAGGATTCTTGTGTTCGTGTGTGTGTGTCTGTGTCCATGTACTTGTGTGTTATTTATTCCGCACCACACCTGGTTCGGCTCATTATCAAACTCCTTTTTAGTTCAATGAGCTAAACATGTGGAGACACTAAACCGAGAGAGAAAATGGTGTTACGGAGTCTGCCATCCTCACTGTGGTGGATCATATACTTTGTTTTCCTCAGTAACGTTTCCTGCCTCTCTGTGTCAAAAACTCTCAGGATGACTAATTATATTAATTAGCTTGAAGAGCCTGTTCAGTGTGTCTGATTTTAGTGCACTTGCCAATTATATGACTGTATTAGAACCACATGCTGACATGTAGATAAATATGCACGTGTATGTGTCATTGTAACCAAGTTCCCTCAGCTCAGGGCAGGGGCCACATCACACCAGATGCCAATTATTTGTAGTGATAGTAACGAGTCAGCGAATCACCTGTCAGCTTTTAACTGTGAAGGCATGAGACTGAAAAAAACACCGGGGAATCGGCTGGGTATTCTGGCGTGTGATTGGCTAATGCAGTTGGGGCGAGGATGAGGGGAGGGAACTTTATCCTTGACTTTATAGCCACATAGCTGTAGCTCGACTGAAGCCTTGAGGATGGCAAGAAAGGGGAAAATGTTCTCAAATATTCAAGCCTTCATCTCTGTGTGTGAAATGGCTTTCTCCATTTTTCGTAGGCTCTTTGTCAGCAGACTGCCCACCCAAACAACCCCAAAACAGACAGTCTGAGACAGGGGTGGAGATAGACGTGGACATGGAGATTGGGGTCCACCATGCGCTTGCCGCTAAGGTGGGGTGGATTTGACAGGCCAGGATAATTGGTTCTCAAGTTTCTGGTTTACACAGGAGAGGAAGAGATCGGGGTGGAGATGGAGGTGCAGATTAGGGTGGAGGTTGAGATGGAGATTGGGGTGGAGATGGAGATGTGCTGCAACAGACATGGTATCTACAGCTCCATGCAGTAGTTTGGCCATGCAGCAGTTTGATACTTGTTTTAGATCTTTAGGTTTAGATCTTCTCACTTTATGAAGAACTGTTTTTGTGTTCATGAGAGAGAGAAGGAGATATTATATTAACAAATGGGTTCAGAGACAGAGGGTTTTGTTACCTGGAATCATGACGGATCAATATCCTCTGTGCATTGAAATCTACTCCCATAAGAGCTCTGGTGGCAGTGAGCAGGCCACCACTAACTGCTGAATTAACACCTTTTGTTTTTGTTGATTTGTTTGTTTACTTTTGTGCTGTCATATTTGGTTAAAGCATACACGAGTAAACACACACACACACACACACACACACACAACCCTAACCCTGCCCCGCCCCATCCTCCGCTAACCCTGTCCCCCCCATCCACTAGCTGGATCCACTCACCACCCAGTTTATTAGAAAACATCTGTCTTGGTCCAGCACTTTGCTACTATATTGTCATGTTATCAGCCATCTTGTACTCCACTGTCCAAGTGTTTTGGCTGCTGGACCATCCTCAGCACAGCAGTTGGCATGCAGCACGACAACCAGAGTATGGCATGCAGAGCATAATATCCCAACCATGGCAACCAGAGCATGGAAACCAGAGCATGGATGTACGGGAGTATTGCATGGCTGTGGTTGTTGGTATGAGGTTTTAAGGCACAGCAGTGTTGGGGGAGATGATTGGGGAGGTAGCATTACTGTGAAGTGGAGATTGATCCCAGAGTTGGAAACTGAGCATTGTAGAACTTTATGCATTGCAAAGGGCAGAGACTCTTCACTAAACACCTGCAAGGTGGTTCTAAACATAAACGTTCCCCAGATCATCTCTGTTGCTGCTCCACTAACTGAGTAGGTTACTATGTGGGGAGCACACACTGATCCCAGGTCTGTCTTAATGGGCGTCTTCTGCCTTTTCTTTCATTCCATGAATGATGTTTTCAATTCTCTTGAGGCAGTCAAGCCTAGCGTCTGTAGTTGGATTGTTTAGCAGATTGTTTGAGGAGGTTGTCTGAGAAGCACGAGTGATGTTGGGTTTTATTTTAAATTCCTTTACGCATTCCTAAGTATTCAGGAGAGGAAGTGTATGTATGTGGCCTCAGGAATTTCCTCTCCTCTTGGTCTATTGACTTTGGAATTATGGTGTTTGCATGAATGTTATTCCTTTTACATTTCTCTCAGGGGGAGGGCAGGTGTGGTGTGGTGCGTTCTCATCTCACCTCCTCTCTTCTCCCATTTTTCTTCAGGGTTCGAGCTCCTTTACCAGCCAGAGGTGGTGCGCCTTTACCTGTCCTTGCTGACGGAGAGCCAGAACTACAACACCTTGGAGGCAGCGGCTGGGGCACTGCAGAACCTCAGTGCAGGACAGTGGACTGTAAGTCCCACGCACGCACGCACGCACAATACATGAATGTGCACTTACATTCTTACTGAAAATTCACTGGAGTATTTTGGCTTTTTCCCATCAGTCATATTCCACTAGGTCTCTCCTGCCCTGAGCTTGCCATGGTTCTGGGTGGCTTTGACAGATGTCAGCCGTATTACACACCGTAATGGCAGACTTGCAAGTGAATACAGAGCTGATAGCTAACATAGCTAACATCTCTTTCAATGCTAATGTTAGGCTAGTAACATCCACAACAGGACTGTCATCTTTCTAGCAGGGTAACAGGACTAACATTAGGGTAACAGGACTGTCGTCATTCTACCAGGGTAACAGGACCGTTATCATTCTGACAGGCTAAGAGGGAACGCCGTGCTTTGTACTTTGTACATTTTTGTGCGAGAGTCATCCACGCTCCATCTCCAGTCCCCAGGGCTTGCAGCTCACATGCCTTATCTGACATGACACTGATCAAGCGTTCCGTAACACGGACACGCTCAAAGCCCAAGCGTTCCGTAACACGGACACACTCCAGTAGGGAATGCAGTCATTCCACCCCTCAGCAGCTCCATGCACGGCCTGATGCCCGTACAGGCATGACGATCAGGAACCAGTGGAGAGGGGGTGTGTGTGTGTGTGTGTGTGTGTGTGTGTGTGTGGGAGAGAGAGGGAAAGAGATGTTGACTTTTGGGCATACATAATGTTGGATCCTCCAGTGAGCACACTCTTCCAGATTGCGACGCAGCTCTCTGTTGGACCCCCATCCACTAACACATGCGACCCCCTGCGTCTGGGGTGCTCATGGAGCCTAAGAGGATTTCAGAGTGTGCGTGCGTGTGTGCATCTCTCCCCATGCAAATGTGCTCACATGCCTGCTGTGGCTGGGGATTAGGACTCCTAAAGCTCGCTACCTCCCCCTAGTGCTTTCAGAAAGGCATTGCAGCCGTATAATTACATCTCAAGGGCACAATGCCAGTTGAGTAGACACTGACTTTTATCCCGTTCAGTGATATTTTAAAAATCAAGGAGAAGGTGTTGGAGGTAAATGTAAATGACCTTCATTATTTTTCGAACCCCATGAAGCGTTTCTTTCTGTAAAGTCTTCAAACGCTTCAAAGGCTTCAAACGCCGTTTTT
Source organism: Sternarchorhynchus goeldii (assembly GCA_028565775.1). Taxonomy (NCBI): domain Eukaryota; kingdom Metazoa; phylum Chordata; class Actinopteri; order Gymnotiformes; family Apteronotidae; genus Sternarchorhynchus; species Sternarchorhynchus goeldii. The sequence continues at coordinate 16,166,765 of JAOXYF010000028.1, read as the reverse complement.
CATCGTCCATCATTCTTCTGAAAACCTCTCCTCACTGGACTGTGTGCCTCTTCCATTCCCTGACACACAGTGGTCCAACTACATCCGCGCCACCGTGCGCAAGGAGAAGGGCCTGCCCATCCTGGTGGAGCTGCTCCGCTCAGACTCGGACAAGGTGGTGCGTGCCGTAGCCATCGCTCTGAGGAACCTGTCCATCGACCGCCGCAACAAAGACCTCATAGGTAAGAGAGTCACCCCGCCCTTTCTCTAACAAAGGGCTAACTTCCTCCCTTTCTTTGAAGAGCCTCACTTGCCCATAAGCTATGCAGCTGTACTGTCGCCACCTAGTGGCAGGAGCTGGTATTACTAGTGCAGATAGGACCCCCCCATACCACCAGGCTGCCTGGCCATGACCAGGGCAACTTGGTGCTGAGCAGAAGCTTAGGATCAGGGTTAGTCATGCGCACTTTCCCAGTGCCCCCTTATTGAAACCCGCTATGGTAGAGCCAACCAGCCAGAGACTGGCACCTGGGTTGCTGTTGACGTGGATTTCCAACACAACCACTCAGAAGGGCAAGCAGGGGCATGGCGCATTCCTGCCAGAGGAGAGTTGGCTGATTACTCCAAGGAGCAGGCTGCCATGTTCTCCATAAAACCTCTTCTGTTTGAGATGCATTTTTCTTTCTGCACAATAACAATCATGTTTAAGTAATAAAATGCTATATAATTTACAGAGTAGGAGCAATAGTTTTAAATAGCTTAGGCTTGGTGGGTTCCTGCTCGAGTTCTGGAATGTTCTAGTTCGGTGACTTTATGGCTGCTCCTCTGAAGCGCTGTGTGATCCTTGCCTGTGTATACACCCACCATGCCTGTCCAGGGAGTTATGCCATGCGGGACCTGGTCAGCAACCTGCCCAGTGGGCAGCAACGACCCGCCAAGAACCTGGAGGAGGACACGGTGGTGGCCATCCTCAACACCATCCACGAGATTGTGACGGACAGCTCGGAGAACGCCCGTTCGCTCGTCTCGGCGCAGGCCATCGACAAGCTGGTGGCCATCAATCGCACCAGGTAAGGGCACTGACTTAGGCTTCCTTCGAACTGCACGTTGAACGGCTGAGGGTCAAACCCGGACCGGTCTTGCAACATAAACGTACTGGAAGCCTAAATGTATCTTCTGCTTCGGTAAAAAGATATACAAGAACGATACTGCTCACTGTTTATCATCACCTTGCTGTCCTGTTTTGTATGGTGCACTTCAAGAGCAGGACATCCTTCCCCATAGCTGTTTTACACGTGTTTGCTGTGCTGCACATATTGACAAACAGGCTTATTGTTTACAGTAAACATGAAGGATGCATTAATGAGAAGAGTCATCATTGAAGGCGTAGAAGTGCAAGCGGCTCAGGAAATGCTGTGTGCTGTTCCAGTCTGGCACTTCTAGCTCTAGGTTCTCTGGATTTATGTTGGATTTATACTCTTACATATTAGACGGGAAAGGAGCCAAGAAAGAGCCTACTTTGAGGCTGTGCTAGAAACAGTGAGAGCTGCACTGAGTAATGTCATCGTCTCGAGGGGATTCCGACCAGCTTCTTTCGACTTACCCAGTGATTTTTGAACATACGTTTTTGTGCTCCACTTACATAGCAAAACCCTTGCATGTGTCTAGAAGGACAAAAACGTCTCTGATCATCCTCTCTCCAGTAGATTCTCCCTTATGATCTTATGCCATGTTTCATTTCTATTATTTACATCCATATAACTGCTAAAGGCACAATTTGGTTGTAATTTGTTCTTCATAGAACATCGGTAGGATTATATTACATTTTTTTTTTTCCATCTCAGCAGGAGATGAATCTTTTGACACGAGAAAGTTCTGACTGCTTAATTTTGGATCACAGGAGGAGCTAATGGAATGAAAACGTGCCGTAGAGGTGCCATAGAGGTGCCGTAACTCCAGGAGCCCCCTTCCATTTGGCACCCAAGTTTTCACAACACGGCTCTCCTCCCTGCTGTGTTTCTGATTACTTTAACCCACTGTACCGTCTGGTTTCTGGTTCTGCTACCCAATAAATCTGTGTTAGATACAGCAGGGATCACCTTGAAATTAGAATGGGGTATAAGACGGTGATTCCATGTGGAACTGGATTCTTTCTAACATTATATTTTTTATAACTATTAACCCAATGGTTTCCAATCACCCAGGAACCAGATTTATGCCATTGGATTTCGCAACTGACCTGAACGTCATTACCCTGCATTTCTGCCCACAACAGCCAGGCGTCAAGAGAGACCAAGGCAGCTTCCCACATTCTGCAGACCGTCTGGAGCTACAAAGAGCTGAGGAACACCTTGATCAAGGATGGCTGGAACAAAACCCACTTTCAGGTGCAGTAAATCTCAGATGAAGTTATTTGTTAGCTACTTCCTAACTCTAAGAGCTACTCGCAAGCAGAATAATCCCAAACTTCCCTGCACAGTGAACAGTGCTTTGTGCATCTCTGACAGCTTTCCTGAGTGGGTCGTGTGAGTTTTTAGTGGCAATGAGCTCTACGCAGAAGGGGCATATGCAGTCTTCGAAAAGATTCAAACATGTTCTGCTAAAGCTTTCAAGTGTGTTCTGCTGAAAATATAGAGCATGTTTGCCTAAACGTACAAAACTTCTTTTTACAAGGACACGTCCCAGGCTTATTGCTGGCTCTATGAATTATTAACTGGTACAGGAAGTGGCACGTTTCTCCCTGCCAGCCCAAACTCCCTCCTGCCCCAGACGTGGGTGAGGAATTGGGAGCTGCAGAGATTCGGACACTGTTTTGCTCAAATGTGCCACTGCCATTCAGCTGAGCTTCTGCTTTCTCCTCTGTCCACAGCCCCCAGCGAGTGGAGCTACCAAAGGCTCGAAGAGTGGCAAGCCGGGCTACGATGACACCACTTTGCCCCTTATGGAGAAGAACCAAGGTCAGTACTAGTCCATCTGGGCTGGGGGTGGGTGCTGTAAGCACTGTTTTGTGTGTCAGAGGGATATTGAACTCAAGAATCCAAATACAGTTACTTTCTTCCTCAAGACCACCAAGGTCCTCCACAGGTTTTAGCATGACATGAGCTTTAGAGAGATGCAGGCCTTTTGATTTATAAGATACGACAGTAGATCAATGGGCTTCATTTCCGAAAGTCATCTCTCCTTCGCGCGCCAAAATTCTCTTGCGTTTTTTTCTTAGCTCCGCATCGCTAACACCTCACCAGTTTGCCAAAGGTGTCCATCCAGCATATATAGCTGCCCTTCTCCATTACCTGAGAGCTATCCTGAATGAGAAAGATATGGCTGGGCGATATGGTGCCAACAGACCAAGTAAAAGGGGTTTGGGTTTAAGATGTTTATTTTTTTTATTAAGGAATAGGAATTCCTTAAAATTGGCACCAGTTTGAATCTGTGCATGTGGTAACAAGATGAGAGAACAAGATGTCGGCTACTTTGCAGGAGACAGGGGCTGTGGCACTGGTGCTATGATTCCCATGGATGAGCTGGGTCCAGGTAAGAGAGCCCGCATGCCACCTAGAGAGCTGCACGGGAGTGCTGATAGTGGGATCACCGTGGATTAGGGGTACTAAATTAAAAGTATTCCCACAGTGACGGTCGGAATGGGGATAAGCTTTACTCCGTTCGTGTGGGAATGGTAATAAAATGTCAGTTAATATCATGGTAATGGGGTGAGTGCGAACTTCAGTTTCTGTAATGTGGAATTCATCCGACTCTGATTTTGCCTACTTACTTAGGAGTAGTTGTGATTGGCTGTCAAAAGCGTGTCAATCATTTTAGAAAGTCTTGGGTCATCTGGACATAATGTCCAGCCCTGAGCATTGCACTTTGACAAAAGTGCCTGTGTCAGTCTAGTACTGTATTCTACTACGAGTTGAATGTATGTGTTAGCAGCATACATATTAGGACCTTGATTTATTTTGATGCAGGAGTGCATATTGAACTAGTGTTGTCCCATTCATGGGGATGAGGAGGAGATGGTACTGGATAACATGGGTACTGTGTCGGTACAGTGTTGAAGCGTGGGGATGGGTGGGGTGGAGTGGTGTTAGGTATGACGGTAGGATGGTGTTAGGGATGACGGTGGGGTGGTGTTGGGGATGATGGAGGATGGGTGGGGCGGAGTGGTGTTAGGGATGACGGTGGGTGATGTTAGGGATGACGGTGGGTGATGTTAGGGATGACGGTGGGTGATGTTAGGGATGACGGTGGAGTGGTGTTAGGGATGATGGAGGATGGATGGGGTGGAGTGGTGTTAGGGATGATGGAGGATGGGTGGGGTGGAGTGGTGTTAGGGATGATGGAGGATGGGTATGATGAGGGGAGAATTTCATCCCCCTGCAGCTCTCTAATGTCGACTGAAGATATCGGTCTTGTCTTTGTGGGAATGCAAACTTTAACCTCCTAACACGCTATTACCATGGCAACTGTCTCCATATCATCGGGGGTTTTTCCTCCAGAATGGTAATGACCATGACATGAACTTAAGACAACCTCTCTATTTCACTAATCATCACATATGCAGACACACAAAATTGGTGTGATTTTTTTGTTGTTGTTGTTGTTTTCTTTTTTTTCTCCTAACGATTTTTGCATTCATGTCCTTGGTTCTAATGCTGTCTGTGAAATTCCACTTTTCAACATGGCACTTTCCACAAGCTCTGTGAAGCCTCTGACGGTTCCCCTGACTGTTTTCTTAGACTGCTGTCTACTGGCTCAGAGCTCTATACCCGAAGAGTCAGCAGGGAGCAGTACAAAGTTGATAGTCTTTGTTCTTCACACTCATGTGAAACATTGTGGTCTCTGAGGGTGAAAAAAGCCTTTCTTCCCATGCCAGTTGTCTGGGAGTCTCCTCTTGCCTAGTGAAGTGTGTTGAGATGAACTTCAGTGGTTAAACTGAGAGTTGGGTATAGAGACAGCAGCAATAGAAATCTCAGTAGGTTCAATAATATCTTCAGTATTAGCTTCAGATGGAGCTTTAGTGTGAGCCTCAAGAGTTTTAGAAATGACTTCAGAAGGAACTTCAGTAGTTACTTCAGGCAGAGGTTCACATTGAGCCTCAGGAGTTGTAGTAGTGACTTCAGTAGGACCTTCTGTAGTTACTTCAGACAGGGCTTTAGACTGAGCCTCATGAGTTTTAGTAGTGCCTTCAGCAGTGTCTTAAGTAGTTTCTTCAGTAGGAACTTCAGATGTAACGTCTACTACTGCTGTAACGCTTTAGTAATAACCTCAGAAGGACTTTCAGTATGAGCTTCAAAGTTTTAGTTGTGACTTGAACAGGAACTTCAGTAGTAACTTCAGTAGGGGCCTGAAGAGCAGTGACTTTAATAGGAGCTTTGCCAGTAACATCAATATCTTCAGTCATAACTGCTTAAATGTCACTAGCAGCTACTTTAGCTGGAAGGGGAGAAATGGCAGAAGTTGCTGTTGTAGTTTATGGTAGTGGCGACTATAAACCAAAATATCTGTCCTCACGGCCACTGTAGGGCATATGGCGGGCGTGGGTTGGTAGAGGGGACACGCACAAGCTTGAGGCCGCCCGGCTCACCCTTCCAACATGCTGCCTCCCATCCCACAATGCCCTGGGGCTCTGGGCAATCCCGACTGACAGTAATTGGACGGCAGGTGGGCTGGTGGGAGCTGGGGCGGTGCGTGACCAGGAAGGACGGTGTTGCAGACCAGAGAGAAATCGACTACAGAGAGAGAGAGAGAGGGGTGGGATGACTCAAACACTGACTCAGTATTGGCAATACACACGTCCGCCATGTCACCAAAGTCTTAGGTCTTGCATGTACATCTGAGCCCCCTCGAGGGTCCGTGCTTAGCGCATTAACACTGCGACACCCAGCCGGTGGTCTCAGCTATGCTGTCCTTCACAGATGGTTACTCCACTATCGACCAAAGGGACAAGGATGGGCAGTACAGAATGGGCCATGTCTCGTCGGACCTGATGGAGCACGAGCCGCTGAAGGTAAGCTCCTGCTCCGCTCACCTGCGAGACCCTGCCAGGAAGAGCCATTTAGTCGAGGACCAGCCCGGATGCTGAAAGTGTGCAGTCGTGACCCGCACCGAGGGTAGGGGTGGTGCGGGACACAGTGCTTGTAAGCTGCAGCTAGAGAAGCCCCCCCCCCCCCACTCCTCAGTCCACAACACCTCTGACTTGTGGGCTAAGTCTGAAGCGGAGGGTAATGGAGCGTTGGGGGTTGGGGGGGTTGGTTTTTTTCATGCAGAGCTGAAAGCCACACCTCCATTCAGGGTAGGGCATCAAAATTCACTCACCTCAGGCGTTGTAATATTAGTATGCAGGGTCACACTGATAACTCACCACTGCTCGATAGTTATTAATTATTGAGAGCAACTCGGAAAGACGTCAAGCTTTAGTTTTCCCCCTGCTGGGTTCATTAAGCGTTCACTGAAGCTGAGAATATCAAAGCCAGATTCCCTTTATTTCACAGTTGTAGGTTTTATACTTTCAGTTCAGTATTTTTACTGGACTGGCAGGTTTCTCTGTCGGGGAAACCAGCCAGTTGCTGTCCGGTGAGATCAAAGGCAATGTGTTCTGTACGGTTCACCCAACAAAAGGGCACCCCCTTGTGTTCGTGTGAAGCACTACGACCACTGCGCAGCCCCTGCTTCCACTCCCACAGTATAACCAGCTCTAGTAGAGGTTTTAATTCCCAAAACTGTTCTCTATTTGCCCATTCTGATTTGCATGAATTCGCATTGGTTACCGACATTTATTTTGTTCCCTGTATCACTCTTCTCTCCCTGCCTTTGAATGCTTTCTAATCATCAGGACTAACTCAGTGCTTTCACAGACTATTGCCCCCTGCCTCTCTCTCTCTCTCTCTCTCTCTCTCTCTCTCTCTCTCTCTGTTTGTTAAAAGCATTTGTTTACTGCTGTTTTCTTAACCCTTTTCCTGTTACCGCAGAGTGACACGAATAGGAAACACTATATCAGGAGCAACAGGCCAACAGTCAGTCTAGTGGAAGCGTGTGAGGTCAAGCCTCAGCCTGTTGACTCCTGGGTGTAAATGCATGCATGGTAGGTCCCGCGTGTTCGCTCCCTGACTTGTCTGTCGTCTGTGACCCCGGGGCCACCCACAGGGGGCCCATCCTGTCCGCTCCGCCTGGGGCCGCGGGGCTTTTGGGCTGGTGCCAGAACCCAGAGAGATGGGGATGCCCGCCTCGAGCGCAGATTTGCATGTCCGGATTGGATCCCACAGCTCTCTGGGATAACTGCAGCATACGGCCCTTCGCTTCCATTGTCTTGTTCCTTCATCCCGCTTCTGTCCTGCGGACACTCTACCGTCTTCTCCACCTCCTCACCCAATTCCCCCACCCCCCTTCCATACACCTCATCCTGCCTTATTCGCGCCTGCACCTCTTCGTGTTTAGTGTGTGGTGAGCTGGCTCTGGGGTATCTGCTGGGTCATTCACAGTGGCTCCCCTCTAGTATGATTCATCCTTTCCTTACCAACCTGTTAAAGGCTTGAAGGTAAGTTACAATGTTCTGGTCAAAATCAGCGCTTCATTAATTGCAGCTATAGTTAATGTGTGTGTGTGTGTGTGTGTTGCGCTCACATCAGCTTCATAAAAGACCATCCGCTTCCCACTCTCATTTTGTGGTACCACACTCCAGGATTCCGCTCTGGCGCACATAAATCAATGAAGCCATTATGACATAATCCTGTACGGGAAGCATAATGCATTGTTGCCTGTCTTTGGCCATGCGGAATGTCATCTTCGTACGGGACCCTCCCCCCGGAGCATTGGTGTTGTCTGACGCCATTTCTGTGCTCCCCCCCCCCTCCAGGCCTAGACGGCCCCAGCACCTCATCGCAGCCAGACACGGATCTCACAAGACTCACGTCACCACTGCCATCTTCTCAAGGACTCGCCCCAGGCGACGAGGACTCATCAGCAGACCTATTTACAAGAGAGAGAGAGAGAGATGGAGAGAGAGAGAGAGAACCCACCATACTTTCAATGGGCAGCCAGCTACCTTTGCTTTTCTCTGCGAGACAAAAAGGAGACGTAAGGTGTTTTCAGCGAGAAGACTTGTGTTTCTCGCACGCGTACATTCCCACTGAGCAGGACCCTCGCAGGACCCTCGCAGGAACGAAGAGCACGCCAACCGAAAGCTCAGCTACACTGTTGTGGATGGAGGGACAGGTGGAGATGTGTTTGCATGCATGGATGGATGGATGGATGGATGGATGGATGGATGAGTGTAGGAAGCAAAGAGAAGTGGTGGACTTGGATGTGTTTTGAAAAGAAATGGAGAATGGGGTGGAATGTTTTTGTTGTTGTTGTCCTATTTTGACTTCAGAAAAATGTGATGGTTCCCAATTGACAATTTTGGTTGTTATAATACAATTCAGTTTTGGTAGTGTGAGTTTTTGTTTTGTTTTTTGTCTTGATTTTTGTTTTCCTGTATTTTGTTCGGTTTTTGATCTGAAGGTCTGTGATGGTTTGCTAGAGTATGTGTAAATGAAAGGAAAAGGGATTTTGAAGGGACTTTGAAGCACTCTGAATCCTCAGAGGGGGCGGAGCAGCATCCTCGTGCCACCTCCTCTGTATCTTGGCTCCACCCACCAGTGCCGCATACTTCATCACACTGTGCTCACATCTCCTCGAGGAGATATTTTTGTAATTTAAGGAAATGACCCGCCCCAGAATTCTAACGTTGCTGATGGTAACAGAGGCCTCTTGGGGTGGTGTTAGCATAACCTCATTTGCGTAATGCTAATTGTTGATCGTTATTTGTTATTAACGGAGAAAACGTTTTCGCTCAGTGTATTACTTTAAGGGATGGTGCTAGTCTCGTAGTGAAATGGGCTGCCCCTGTTGCCACCGGAGAGTTTGGAGCTTTGACATTGACTGGTTTTGGGTCGGGCTGAGGTGACAAAACCCCATATGCTTGGTCAAAGCTACTGTTTGGACTGGAATGTCGGTTTACATAAAGCAGTGAAATAGTAGGTTTGAGTACTCAAACCTTGAGATTTTCTGTGAGGAAGATGTAAAGGAAAGGTCTGTTTGGATGAGGGTCACTCACTTCTGGTGTCTAAAGGAGACATTTTCAACCATTTTATATTTTTGTTGTTTTTCTAAATGTATATTAGGATCATAAAGAAGAAAACAAACACAGACACAAAAATATATATAAAAAAATCTTGTATTGGTCTTTATACGTGGCTAGGTGTGTATCCATGACGAGTCCGGATGGCATGCAATGGATAAAGCATCGCTTGTTTGTAAAAATGAGTTAATCTCATAATTTAACAGTGTGTGTTAAAAGGCTGCAGAGTAATGCTTAATGTCTATTTATAGCCTATATTTTCAAAGTTTGAAAAAGGAAAAAAATGTTTTTCTTTGCGGTCCTTTTTATCTATCGGAACACATTTTGTACACACATCCATGTTGGTTGCCAGATTGGCCCACGAGATGATGACTTTTTGCCAGACAGGGTGGTGGGTGTGGTAGGGTGTTGGGGGTGGGGTGAAGGTTGGGGCAGGGTTACAGATATTGAGCAGAGCTGAGCGTTAGGAATCTTCTTTTCAGTCCAATGTGGCCTCTAGCTTTGGTCCCACACCTGTGACATATAACTGCGGCAAAAGCATGATGACAATGTAAAAATCATGTCTGTATTTCTTATTTCTCTCTGTCCTGTAAACTGGGGTGTGAGGCATTTCTGTTCTGAAGAGGGAATACAGTTTGATTGCCACTTAACAGAAGGTCAGCTTGTGGAGAATGCTGGAAATGGAGTAATGGCCCTTTCCAGTTACCAGTTTACATCTTCTGAGGAATGACTGAATATGGAAAGTGGGTGAGGGTATAATTACAGTCTGAGGGTGTAATTACACTTTGATGCTCACTTTTAACCGCTTGGGGAATGTGGTGAAATATTCTGGAAACCCGAAGAAGGTTCCAGAAGGTGCCATGAGCCAAGCTGGGCAAGGGGCCTATCCGAGCTGTGTTCTCGCAGTGCTGTTGTCACGTGACACGCTAATGACAGCTTTTATTTCTCTTTTTTTGCAGTGTAATAATAGAGCTTTGTAATAACAAAAATAATGGTAGCTTTGTGCATTAACTTTAATTTTGAAAGATGAAGTATACTGTCCCCCGCGGCCAGAAGGTCCTCGTGTGTTCGTGGATAATGTCATGTATGTCTTTTCTTAACTGCCTTTTTGCAGGACACAACCAAAGCATTTTGGTATTGTACAGTGTATTACGAAGTTGGATCCACGAGTGTGATTAGTGTAAGATTGTATATTTATAGAAACATTTTTAAAAGATTAAATTGGGTGGGCAGGGTGGGGCGGGAGGAAAAATGGAATCATGAACGACCTACCTTTTGGAGATATCACTAATTCAAAGTGTCAAAAATACAGTAAATGTGCAACTTGGTAGCAAACGTGTTTGTAACTCTCATATGTGCCTTAACCCTTCTCTGTGTTAGATCGAGGAATAACTGTTTTATATTGATCAGTCCTTCTCCTTCCCCCTCTGCAGGTCTCCAGAACAGGCCCTGGTCTTTCTCTTTACGTCTTTCTTTCTCTCTCTCCCTCTCTTTGCCTCTCTGTGTGCTTTCCACAACAGCACGCATTTTCTTTCCCTTTATTTGCCCTCATCGCTTCCCTTCCTCTCTATCTCTCCACCCTTTACTTCTCCCTTCACTTACTCCATGTCTTCAGTGTAGTCTAGACAGGTGGTGGGTTTGGCCTTGTATTACATTGTATTATATACTTTAAAAGACTAGACACCTTTAACAGGTGTGATTCTGTTGAGGAGGAAGCTCTTCCTACTTTCGTAGTGTCGGAGAACAATACCACAGTGGCGGAATGGATTATGTTCATTTTACTAATACCTGGAGGGACATACTGCACTTGTTAGAATCCATTGGAAAATATCGATTTGTAGAGTATCACTTTGGTGTGTTTTCAATAAATCATGCCTGGAAAGAAGATGTCTGTATACCGTTTATTATTATTGTTGTTGTTATTATTATAAATACTTTAATTAAGATTTGTGTGAGAGTAGTAATCTGTAGCTTTACTTTGTAAAATTGTAGTTTCTTTAAGTATATTTAAACACCTTTAATATGGGAGACATTTAATGCTGTGCTTTGTATGAAGGCCAACGCAGTATGATAGAAATACACACAGCACATTGTCTTTCACATACAGTCCTCGGGGGCCAAGTTTCCACACTCTACAGACAAGAGCAGGGGCAGGGTTTCAGCTCAGTCCTTGCATGACTCTGCCCCTGAAAGAGTACGAGGGCAGGGTTTGGGCTCAGCGCCGAGATTCTGCGAGGGTATGGGCGGCCCCCGAGATGGCCTGCGTGACGATGGACAGGTGTTTGTGCGCCTGGGCCCAGTCCTCCTTCTCCACTGCATCAGCTACTCCTGGGAACGTGGTCACGCCCGATGACCTGGACGCCCAGATCACATGCCTGGAGGAAGCGAACACGGTGTCGGCATACCTGCTACTCTGCATTCATTACTGCCTGAAGGTCTGTCCATGTCCAGACCTGGAGGACCACAGCACTGCACAGTTTAATGTTGTACTCTAGTATGTTTAGTTCAACTCCTGCAATAATGACCAAACAGGAACAGTGAATGGACAAACTCAGAATACGACTAACATTTAGCTAAACATTCTTCAACACCATGACTGAGTATGGAACCATTGACGAGTTGTGCTGAAGCCTTTTCTGCCTCGGTTCTTCGAATGCTACCTGTATCCGTATTTGTCTGGGAACGCCAGAGGGTCCAGGAAAGCTCGGTCCAGGAGCATAAGCTGGTCGTTTATCATGCGGGCTCTCATGGGCCTGCCAGACAGAAACAGCAACTCGTTTCTGTGCTGTTCGAATGTAGGGGTAAATAATTGATGGGGCCCTGATCCGTTGTCTAAACTTACGTCTCGTTTGTGAGGTCCAAACTGTGGATGGCCTGGTCCAGGCTTGAGGCAGCCATCCGGAATGACTTTACTGCTGCTTTTAAGGGTTCTGGGGTACAACAAGACTTTACAATAGTAGCAGCACTGGTACGGCCCAGCAATGTTGAGTAGCGGCAAATGGCAGACAACTAAATGTTACTGTAATGCTACAAAGCCTCTGAAAAGACGGAGTATCCATGGAGGTAGTGATTGTATAAAATGATTATGAACCTAATGAGATGGCCATGGTGTGGTATGAAGATGTACTCATGGACATGAAAATGGTAGTGTAATGCAGTACCCATGGGGATGGCAGTCCTACAGTGT
>JAOXYF010000028.1:16139189-16154381 GCA_028565775.1 Sternarchorhynchus goeldii | reverse complement strand
AGTGATGTACCCATGGAGATCGTAATCCTACAGTGTAGTGATGTACCCATGGAGATCGTAATCCTACAGTGTAGTGATGTACCCATGGAGATCGTAATCCTACAGTGTAGTGACGTACCCATGGAGATGCCGTTGGCCTGAAGCCGAGCTTCAAACGCCTCCATGGCAGTGCTGAGGAACTGCTCGAGACTCTCAGCGTAGTCGCTGCAGTTGAAAGGCAGGAGAAGGCCATCAGCCAGACGCATCAACACGTTCCCTGCCGTCCTCGCGACTGTCTGGTGACTAGTGAATCCTACAACAACAGACACATATTGGGATCAGGAGAAATAAAGGGAGTGACTTTAACGTGTGGTGGGTGGATAGGGTTGGAGGAGCAGCAGACCAGGGTCGATGTATCTGGAAGCGTAGTCGAACGTGTCGTACGCCGTGTGGTACGCAGGATAGATACGGGCTCTGGTTTTGCTCTGAAACAAACAGAAATTATTGTACTGTATACTGCAATATACTGTATATGATTATACTGATTGCAAAGCATAAACAGTACAGAGTTAAAACCAAGCAGACCAGTGGTACCTCAACTTCAGCCTCTGGAGTTTATTTACAACTATATACAATACAGAGCTAAAGTCTTAGATTTGTTTTAACAATGGTATAATAACCATATGTAATTATTTATCACTGTTTAGGAAGATAATAATCTGAAAATACAGGGAAAGTGTACACACAAAAAATTATTTAGAATAAATGGCTTCTATGGGCCTTCAAGTCAATAAATTTAGTGTGACCTCCTTTGGCACTAAGCACATCTTGAACTCTTGTGGAGACTGTCCCGAAGACTGTCCTGAAGACTGTCCTGAGGTTTTCTGGAATATCTTCTGGTATATTATACCAGGCTTTAAGAGACTTTGAGAGAGACAGTTTACTGCTATTGCTCAAGTGTAAGGGCAGGTCACACTGAATACTTGCCACTGTGGCCTGTAGTCTAAAGGGGACAGAGGCTTCATACCCGATCATAGGTGTAAGACAAGTCCAGAGAGGTTATTCCCAGGTAATGGACAAAGGAAGCATAGTCACTTCCTGCTCCTGTCATGTATCCCACACTGTGGGAAAAAGTTAATGACTCCATCAATCAGAAATCAACATATGATGTGGTTCTGTGAATATGACGGTCATACCCTGTATTTCCAGTGATTTTAGGGCATTAAAATGGTCGACAGTTTGTTTGAAGTCTAAATTTAATGATTTCAGCTGCTTGTGAGTTTAGAAGTTTAGCTTCTAGGGTATTTTGCCATCACATAAACACAGTGGTGTGTGCAGATGGAAACGGATCTGAACAGCCATACTTCGGGATTGGTCCATAAGCCGCACTGGTTCTGTTGGAATGTCGAATCCAGTTATCATACACAGATATGGAGTCTGAGCCAGGAATGTTCACCTGGGAATGCATCAGGTTAGACTTTTCAGTTTGGTTTATCAGGGATGAAGATCGATTATTGACAGAAAGTGAAAATGTGAATCTACTGTGGCTCAGGTGACGGTCGTGGCCAGGGGCTCACCTGTTTGGATGCTGTAAAGATAACGTTCTGTACCGTTGGAGACCCTGAGGCTCGCAGAGTAGCGTTAGCTTCAGGAGGAGACCAGGAGAACGTTGTTACCACTCATGACTTTACATTATGTTGCTTGACCATTATTCAAAGAGTGATTTTATTAAAAGAGTTTTTGCTATTTGAAAACGTTTTTTTTTTAGAGCACCACCCATATTAATAGTCTTTCTTGCTGTTTTCTGTTGTCTAGCTCATGATTCTACACTGGATACTCTGTGCGTCAGTCATTGCTGTACAGAATCAAGAATCCAAATGAACTCCAGTCTGCCCTTCTCTCACAGGTAATGGATGCAAGGATGAACTAATGGATTACCGAGAAATCCAGCAGATCCTTTATTGCATTCTACATACTGCTGTTTTACAACCTAGCTCAGACAGGGATTAGTAGTTGAGGAAATATGTATGCTAGCAGCTATTCTCTGTATCAGGGATTCAAACCAGATATCCACCAGTTTCCACAGAACATCCTTTAAAGCAGCAGTCTATGAAAATGAAGTGCAGAACAGGTAGAGTTTACCAAACACGGAGATGTCCACGTTTATGTAGGCCACGGTTCGCTGACTGAGTTTGCTCACGTACTCCTGCACATGTTCGACAACACAAATCCAAGTGTTATTTGTGACAAGTCCAAGCGTTATCAGGCGCCATGGCGACCTGACTGCTCTCACCTCTGCGTATTCAGCAGATCCAATCAGACCGAATTCCTCCGCTCCCCAGCTGGCGAATATTATGGTGCGCCGCGGCCTCCATTTGCCTTGCAGATAGAATGAGGAATTGCACTCGGAAGACGGAAAGCAGCCGTTTGTACTTTTGCAGAGAGAAAGAGGATTTGACCTTTCCAGAATGAAACCTGCCATTTATACCTTTATACATAATCCATCAACCCACAGTCACCCAAACCTAGAAGTAAGTATTACTGACTGTCATTCTGTAACCCACTTGGTAGAGCAAGGTGCTAACAGCACTAATGCCATGTTTGTTTGTCATGGAGTGCTTTCACTGTTGTACTGATCAACCAAGACTGTATCCAACAATGGAGGAAATTATTGGAGACCAGTTAGCTCACCTGCCTTGACCTTTTGACCCAGGACCCTGGTGATCTCTAACATGACGGCCGTGCCACTGCTGGGGTCGATAGCTCCGTGCACCCAGCTGTCTCTGTGATTCCCGTAGATCACGTACCGATCTGAACGAGTCAGCGTGTAACTCATAAGTGTACGGGTTGACCCTCTGCTGAAACCTCATGTGAGGGGAAGAAGGCCTGAACGTACCTGGCTCCACACTCCCCCAGATCACCCCCATCACGTTGGCGGAGTCCCGCAGCTCGCCGTGGTTGTAGAGGTCCATCTTTACATCCCTGGTGGGCGGAGTTAGAACAGCTGCATGCATGCATGTTCCATTTTCCCCACCCCTTGCAGAGAAACCCTAGTTTGGCATATCCCACCCTTAGCTCAGGTGGTCTCTGAGGGCTTCATTACTGAGATCAGTATAATTCATTTCATAAGTTATTCACATACCAAAATACCCCTGCAGTGCAACATCCCCCTCTATAGGTGGCACTTGTCAGTGCTGCCATTCAAAGGAGGAGAGGACACCCGGGGAGATCCACATACCCGTCTTTAAAGGCAGACGTGCTGGCGAATCCTGGGCTGCCAAAGTTGTACGTGCAGGGGAAGGAACCCTGCCACTGCCCCAGAGCAGCAGACCCACCAAGCTCACTGTCGCACACAGTTTATTAGGCCTATCAGTGCACATGTCGCTACTGGTATCACAGAGATATGATTGAAAAAAAGTTCACCTAAGGTTGCCATTTACCCACCAAGACATAAGTTTTTCATTAGCATCATAAATGGAGTTATTCCCAGTAGTCATTAATTCTGTGTTAATATGCAAGAGATACAGATTGCAATAAAGTAATGAATCAGATTTGAATGATGATAAATACTGTTAGCTTTGTGCTAAAGGTTGTGTGTTTGTTGTTTTGTGTTTGTTGCATTCCCTGCTTCTTCCACAACATTATTGTGCTGTGCTTTCGGCTTTTGGGGTCCTGTGTACTGTGCTGCTATACTGTTGTTAACACTACGGTCCAGAAGAAAATGTACACAAGGAAACGGCGTTTAACTCACCATATTAATGCCTGAGCATCTTCAAACCCTATTGGCTGTATTGGAATAGGCGGAATGCCAGTGATGTCCTCCACTGGAATTCTGTATGTTCCATCTAAAAACAGGGAGTTTCACGGATCAAGTTCCCTGCAGTGTCTGAAATAATCGGCAGGGTGAAAAGAGGAACTTATGTCAAAGGGTTACTTTTGGCAGCAAGGTACGGGGTTAGAGGGTCTCCAAATTGATTCATGAAACTTCCTCTCTCCACGCCGGAGGGTGGGAGGTACCAGGAGTGGGGGTACGTCTCATTCTCATCTGACATCACACCGTCATTGATGTCATAGGGGTCTGTATAGACAAGTACTCCAATGACCCCAAATGGGGCAGCATTAATCGCCTGTTAATGGGTCATTGAAAGACATTCAGTGAAAATAACCAGTAAGCTACCACCGCCCATATTAAAGGAATATTACAGTGCTAAACCTCAAAAAAAACATTGCTGTCAACATCCTGGACTATTAAGAATGATTTTTACAGTGATTATCTTATGGTGAGTCCTGACAATAAACACTCTTCACTGCTTGTAAATTGCATAATTTATCTGCTGTTGTAAACAACTGAGTATAAAAGACCATTTGCCTTTTGAATAATTATTGGTCGTGGGTTGTGATGTTTAGTGAACACAGATCAGCTTCATAATGAAACGTTTCATCTTCTGAAATGTTTTTAACATAAGGTTAAAATGGCACAACTGAAACTGTATCTAAAGGGTTAAACAACCCTAGGTAAAAGCTCTCAGGCCACTAGCTCTCAAATACAGAAATATATGACGAGACACTGCATTTATATTTTGCAGTTGTTCACAATAGTTTCTTTAACGTACAATTCTGTCCTTTGAAAATTTACATCACTGTTGCACCTTCTGTAAGTTTAAAACCAAAGATTTTGACAAATTAAACAACTATATTAACAAATAGTTGTTTATTTTGTTCTTTTTATTCACCTTAATGGTCAACAAAACCTGGCTTTACACTGGAGCATTCATTTAAATTGATCTCTGGATAGAACATGATAAGAATTAGCTCTAAATCAAGTTCTAAAACAGACAGCCTGTGTAGGATTGACTCTCACTATAACCCATGCATGTCAGCAGTGAAATGGAAAATCTGAGAAAAAGAAAATAGCGTTTGAATACTAATGACTCAGCAGGTCACATGAATCATGTTTTCAAATAGCAACAGCTCAGATGATTGCAGTGAGGAACAGCTCAAACGCTCAATAGCTCAAATGTTTTTTGAGCTGTTACTGACGTGTTGCTAGTAATCTCTTATGATCACCTGTCCATAAGGACTTTTTTCTTCAGTTGTTCTCAGTTATCTCTCCCCAGTTCAGCCTGCAGCTCATCTTACTTTATCAGCTCGTCCTGCACCTCCATATCTCACAATGGCAATCGTTCCATTCAAGTCCAGCGTTGCATTCAGAGTCTCGTAATCGCTCACTTTCCCCTGGTTGGCGTACACCAGCTTCCCCTGAACACCACACACAAAGGAGCCAGGCAATATATATATATATACATACATACATACATCCCGAAGTACATACACACACACATATATATGAAGGTCTCATCACTGTACTGGGCAGCAATCTGTGATAGTCATGTGTGATAATCATATGCTTGGCAGAATGAACACAGCAGTACTTTATTTCAATCTCAATAACATCATGGCATAATGTGAACTACCTACAGGTTATGGCAGCTTTATTGCTCCAACAGTGTGAATTACAGCTCAGTTGTGAAAGCCTTGAAGGTCACGGCACATAAACCTGGCAATACTGTCACTCCATAAAGCACAGATGTCTATTAAGGGACTTTTATTTTATTAGCCTGTTATCTCCTGTTGAATTACACAGAAGAGAGATGTGCAGAAATAAGGAGATCTCAGCAAACAACTTTGAGGAGAAACAGAAACAGAGTTCAGCACATAAAACAACTTGGAGGAGAAGCATGGAGAAATGGAGAGAGTTTAGCAAAAAAAAAAAAGCCACTGAGACGAGAGACAGAGTAGAGTTCATCAAATAAAACCACTTACAGGAGAGACAAGGGGGATTAAAGACGAAATAAAACAACCAGAGGAGAGACGAGAAGAAATTTGATGGTTTGATAAAAAAAATGAATCAGGTAACTTAAGAGGAGGGATACTGTGTGTGTGTGTGTGTGTGTACAGGCACCTTAACATGTCCGGCAGGTCCGTAGGCTGCGTATGGCTGCACCACTTCAGGATCATTCTGCTCTGGCTGGTACGCCCTCTCCTTCTCCCTCACGGTGTACACCACGGCACCAGCAGTGTCCACTGTACCACATTCACAACAGTCCGACTACTGCCATCATTCTGCATTACTACCCATGCGAATCTGAGGACCCCGTGTATATCCATCCACACCAGCATTCCTAGGCCCAGTACTGGAGTCAGACGGGGTTCACTGTTCAGTTCCCTCCAGTTGATTTCCTAAGGCCTACAGTGAGGTTTGCAACAGGATGTTGTTTTGGTTCTGAATGCCAACACTTCATACTGGGATTAAAGCCATTACTAAGGATTAGGAAAGCAGAATATCAGTTTAAATTAAAATATATTTATATAAGTACTGGGTAAGATGGGCTTTTCATTTCTATGAAACTATGAAATGGTGATGAGACTCTGTGATGGAGAAGGAGCCTGCAGGAGTACTGGCAGTGCAACACCAAGCTCACCCACGGAGATGGTGTTGGGCAAATCTTTGTTGGGGAAGGACAGGTAGATCCTGTAGTCTCCTCCCTCCACACATCGTCCAGGCCGGTGTCCTTGTCCTGCCATCTCTTCAGCATGTACTGAACCGTGGCTTCATCCCCAGCTGTGGTGGCCATGTGGGGGACCCGAGTTAGATCCCTGTGGGGGAAGGAGACCTTACCATTGACATTTTGGAGCATTTAGCAGACACTCTACTATGCCGTTAGCTCAAGGAAATGTATCCTAGCCTGTAAGTAGGACAGAGTTCAATGTACATTTGAACTTGAACACCATTCTTAAATGTCCAGTAACAGACCAAACCGGCACATGAGTTAGTACATGACTATGTGATTCTCCAGAAAGGTTTCCAGAAGTAGAACATTTGGGTTCTGTACAAAGTTCTTACCAGGATTTCCTTCAAGTTGTCTGTATTTTTGAATGAACTCAAGCTCAAGGGTTTTCTATTTCTGATGATTTCTGAGATATTCCTCTTGGATCTGATTCATATAAACCTCAGTTAAATACATTGAATTAAGTACATTGAATTTCACAAATGTGACATCAGCTTTCACTTCTCAAACCCATTGTGTGAGGTCATTAATCACATATTCCACTGGCAGGGTCTCCTGAGCAAATTCTCTGTGGTGAGTCTTGGATAGATGCAGAGCTCACAGCTTACCTCAGGTTCTCCTGGATCTTCATGTTGTCCACCTCAGCAATGAATTCTTGGATGAGGTGCTCATCCACATCTCGAGTCAGCTCGCTCATCCAGCCGGGCGCCGAGCTACCCTTCTCGATGCCAAAGTGCCCAATCAGGATCCCCACAGCGAAGACGGCCAGGCCACCGAATCCACAAAGCAGCACCGTCTTCAGCATCTCCGAGGTTCTTCGCAGCTCCCTAAAGCCGTTAACCACGTCCACCACAGGCACGGCTTTTTCTCCTTCTGAACACTAGCCCTGATCCCAGAGCTGCAGACACCTAAATGGGAAGACACAGTTGGACGACGGTGATGCCAGGAACCATTAAGTACACATGAAAGCTTGATGGTTAAGATCAAGAGGTGGACTGAATTAGTGAGAGAGGGAGGAAGGTAGAGAGAACCAGTGATCCTAGTAAAGCCCTTACCGATAAGAGGAATCCTGTCTGACTATAAAGTTTACTTATTAAAGATTTGGACTTTGGATTTGGACTTCATCCCTCTAAAAAAAGTTTCAGACAGACTGTAAACATACATCACACACTTTTACTTTTTCAGGCAAATGGTTGAACTAATAGACACTGAGGATCATCATCTCCTTTATTTTTTTATGACAGAGGCTTTCCAGACTGAATCAAATTGATTTTATTTGTGTTTTACTGAAATCTGTGACCAGGAAAAGTGCAGATAATTTGATGTTGAGGAATAGAACGTGTGTGTGCACTTTTAACAAGTGGTTCCAGCATATGTCATGGACAACACAATGCATCATCCTGTTCAGCATCCTGTTGAGTATCAATATATCAATATAATGAAAGAGATCTATTTTCATTGACAAAGCAATAAGAGGTGTCCTTTGTTTAGTATTGTGCTTCATAACATATGATTCATTGTACAGTTTAAATACTATTTACTGTATTTAGATTTATAAGCTATTTTTGTTTATTTCTTTGGAATATTGTCAGGAATAGTGTGTATACAAAGAATATTGTAATCATCACAGAATGTGACCCCACTATAACCCCAGGGCAGGTGACTTATCACCTCTTCCTGGGTCAGTGGTCATCGTAATTTGTGACTGCAAAAATGAAATCGTCACATAACTGACCATCCTCACGCAAACAAACAAATACTTACAGTTTTCTCCTTAAGTCATCAACAAGGCTTTTCTCTACTCCAGAAACATGTATGCTCTTTTTTACTGACAAAGTGAAAGGGCTGTTAAGACCTCTGAAATGGTTTTGTTTGTGTCTTGTTCTAATTTTCTGGAGTTACAGAGGAGTTAGATTTTCTGTCTAAATGGCTATCAGAGCTAGTGTCCCCTCTACAACAGCCTGTATGTAAAGCCTGGTAATGCTTACTGGCTGTAAAAAAAAAAGGAGAGATTGTAAGTGACTGGAAAATGATTGGTTGGCTGGCCTGTCTATGATCTTCTTTGGGATGACATATTCTGAGAGTGGTTGTCAAAAGAAATACTAGTGAAGCAACTAACACATTTTTCAGGTGATGTCAATTTACATTTACGGCCAGTATAAAATTCTTGACTTAGATAAGGCTCGACACAGGCACCTCTGTCTGCCGAAACAATTCTGTCAGCCACCATCAGAACATATGGCTTCATTGTGACAATAAACAAACAAGCAAACAAACAAAAACAAAACAAATCTTCTCAGGTAACTTACCATCATTTTACATTTTATCAAAAATCTACAGTGACTGTGGCATACGAGCAAGCTTTGGGAATTTCTTCAGCATGTGTTTTAGGAATATAACAGCCTCTCAGTGTTATTTTTTTATTTAGACTTGAGGATTTATGATTTGTATCTTAAATTCACCAGCAGTAGCAACAACAATAAGGATAATGTGCATCGATCTGACATTTATTATAACCACTTTTACCCCTTTTACCCAGGCATAAAACTTTTGCGTAGACAACATATAAAACACTTGACATGTTTCCCAGTGTTTTTCGCAGTGTTTTTCAGTGGTTTTTTTTTTTCAATGTTCCACTTATTCACTTTGTTTTAGTATCATGATTAGATCGTATACACGTGAATGATTCCACACTCATCACGAAGAAACAACAAAAATGATCAGATAAAACACAATAAATTGCATAACTATGCAGTAGAACTTTATTTTGTCTAATGTAAGATATTACGGACGATTCGAAAATATGAGTTTAAAACTCATATTATGAGTTTAAAAACTAATTCGTTCTTTTCATTTTTTTTACAATAGTTAAAAAGCACAATTAATATGTGTGTACTTGACTTTTATTTTGAAAGATTGGCTGCATTTGCTTTAGCGTGCCCACTTCTTATATGTATTTACACACAACGCACGAAGCTTTCCCTTACATTGTCGTATTTTGTTGACACGGATTCGGATTTAATTGCATGTATCACTGCCTGTTAACTTGGTGTGGCTTTAAGTTTTGCTGCCTGTTTTCCCATCATGCAAATAATTAGTGTTGTTCTATTTTCACTTTCATTATCTTGGATTCAGTGCATTCGCTTGCCTGCACACAGCCGACAAATAGTGAGTAAAATTAAATTAAGTACTTTAACTTAAAAAGTAGTATTGTTTGTAATGTTCAGTTACACTGAAAGCGTCTTTGATCATGCAGCAATATTTTTGATGCAGAAAATAGAGGAGTAGTAGTTACTTAAAACATCGATTGCGTCTACGTGTTCAAGGTACCGCGCTAGCTACTAATAACTTTTGGATTTGTAATTTAATTATAGTTTTGAATGCTGCCTAACTTCGTGCATATTTTATGTAATTTAACGGAGCAGTTTACTGGACCTTCCTGTCTTAAATCCTAAATAAAATGTAGGCAGGACTTCCATATTGCTTGAATGTGAAAGTATAAATATTATATCACAAGTGTCCGTTGACGGTTCAGGAAGCTAATCGCCAGCACAAAGCATATACGTTTGTATTATTCAAGTTTCTGAAGTCTGCATGCATGTATGAGGAAAAGGAGTATATTTTCATTTTCATTCTTCTCTTCCTGGTTTCAGCAGTCCCTGACAGTTTCGAGGTAGGCCATGTCACTCTTGACTCTCCTCGTGGGTTTGTGTGTACCGCTGTCCTGGGCAGCAATAACACACGTTAGCATAGATGATGAGCCTTTGTTCCCAGTAGCAACCAATGGGCAGCCATTCCCCTGGAAGAAGATGCGGCTTCCTCAGGTCGCCTCCCCCCTTCACTATGACCTCTTTATCCACCCCAACCTCACTAGTCTGGACTTCACTGGAAGCGTGAAGATCCAAGTGGAGGTTCACCAAAACACAAACATGCTCGTTCTTCACAGCAAAGATTTCACCATCTCCAAGGTAGCGCTCCTGGGTCCCGCCCCAGGTCAGAGTCGGGCCCTGAGGGTGTTGGAGTATCCCCAGTACCAGCAGATCGCCGTCATCAGTGATCATGAGAAACTGTTGAGAGGTGGGGTGTATGTCATTGAGTTGGACTTTGCAGCCAACCTCTCAGAGAGCTACCATGGGTTTTATAAAAGTATTTACCGCACTGCTGTGGGAGAGCAGAGGTAAGTAGACATAACTTATGTGTACAATAAAGTAAAACACAAAAGAACTTGCCCACAGCTAATTCTCCAACAGATTATTGTTTGATGACGTGGTCTGATGCATGCAAGTGAAGGATTTTTAACTGTGATATGTTATAAATGTGTCTGTCCTAGCAAAGTGATGGTTTCCTAATTACACTTCTGCTTATAGGGTTCTGGCCTCCACTCAGTTCGAACCCACCAGTGCCCGTGCTGCTTTTCCCTGTTTCGATGAGCCCGCCTTCAAAGCCAACTTCTCGATTCGCATTCGCCGGGAGGGTGCGCACATGGCCATCTCCAACATGCCCAAGGTGCATCCCTCATCATGCGCATATAAAGGGGCTCATGATTGTTGATGCTGGCTTAGATCTGCACTCGGGATAATAGGCTTTGTAAGGTGCATCCCTCATCATGCGCATATAAAGGGGCTCATGATTGTTGATGCTGGCTTAGATCTGCACTCGGGACTCGTGAAACAGTGACCTCGATGTTAAAGTGCCTGTCCATATTGGGTGATTCATGTAGGAATCGCAGATTTTTCCCATAATTTGGCTCTTAACTGTACGGTTGTGTTTTGGCTAAGGATCATGAGTTCATGCCCACAAATGTAAACAAAAGACCTGCAGTTGAGTTTGAAATATTTGGATCCTCATGACAAATATTTCAAAATTATTATGCTGTAAAATTGTAAATTGATCAGCCAAAAATATCAAGTTTGTTAAAATTACTTCTTGGGTACCAGGATAAGATGATTCAAAACCACATATGCGGACGACTGAAGAAAACTTTAAATCATAAATGACCTTCTTGTGCTCTGAAATGTAACTATTTTAAACATGGTGGAGGGAGTAGGGTCACTTCTGTGCACCCATTGTTGATCCCACTTGGATATTGGTCTCAAGAAGGCCTTCATAGTTAAAGCCAAACAAGCTGCATTAGAAGAGGAAATTACGAATAGGGAATATCAATGAGAGATATTAATCTCTCAGGATACTCCAGAATCAATGTTGTTTGCGTGTCAGATGAAGGGTCTAAATCCCAATATCTGTACATTGTTTTCTGCCAGCTGAGGACAGTGCAGCTTCCTGGCGGCTTGTTTGAGGACCAGTTTGACGTGACCGTGAAGATGAGCACGTACTTGGTGGCCTTCATCGTGTGTGACTTCCTGTCCATCAGCAAGAGGACTCAGCATGGGGTCCAGGTGGGAACGTTATCCACCAGCATCTCCTCTCAGATGTGCTGTAGTCCAGGTTCACCAACACAGAATCTTTGTCTAGATCAATGTCTAATCTACTACTAAACAACAATTGGTTTCTTTTTATTCTTGCTTTTTTTTTAAATCCTAATCTAAAATTAGGATTACTTTGGTTTTGGAATGCCAATCACAGATAACCCTATTGGCCAGTTTTCCAAAGAATTTTTGCCATTAACAGAATAATTCAAAAATTAAATTAAATTAAACTAAATTAAATAAAAAAAAAATAGTTGTGTAGTTTTTCTTATAATTCTTTGTCAATGCACCTGTGGCTAGATTACCGTGTACAGTGTACCTGAAAAGATAAACCAGGCTGAATTTGCACTGGATGCTGCAGTGAGACTGCTGGACTTCTATGAAGATTACTTTGACATCCCCTACCCTCTACCTAAACAAGGTGAACATCTATCTGCTGAATGTCCTGTCACCACTCTGTTCTGTTCTGACTGTATTGTATTTTGCATTCTGTATAACCCAGTAACCGTGTACCTACGTTAGCCCTCAGGCTACTTTTTTCTATTCTTTCTTCCCTCTCTCTTGTCTGCTTTCTTTCTTTTTCTTTTTTCTCATGTCTTTTCCTCTCTTTCTTTTATTGAACAGTCATTCTGAATGCACTTAGTCAAACACACTTGGTACCAAACCCTAACAAATAAGTAAGCATCTGCAGTATTAGTTCAAATAAGCTCCTCCTTCCCCCCACCCCTGTTCCCGCCCCCTGCTTCAGCGTCTCCTTTCTGTCCTTTGCAGACCTGGCAGCCATCCCTGACTTCCAGTCCGGCGCCATGGAGAACTGGGGGCTGACCACGTACCGCGAGTCCGCCCTGCTCTTCGACCCACACAAGTCCTCGGCCTCCGACAAGCTGGGCATCACCATGACCATAGCGCACGAGCTCGCCCACCAGGTGAGGGTCATGCTGAACATCAACCCATCATCCAGAACACCTTACGCCACAAAGACCCACCTCAGGGCCTGCATTCATTACCTCCTCTTGTACCTTTCATATTAGTTTCAATGTAGATACCAGTTCTTTAGCAGCAGTTCCTTTATAATAGGCTTTGTAATTAACTAAATGATATGCCTAGAGTAAAAGAGAATGAGGTTTCTTTTATATTGTTTGTTCTACTTCAAATGCTTTTAACATAATGTCAAAATTAAGAAATGAATTAATTAATTTGCAATTAAATTGGTAGCATTTTGTATTGTTAGATAATTACTGTACTCCAGAATTATCTACAGTCAGAACTGTGTAAAGTGAGAATGTGGCTGATGGAATAGTGTAAATATTAGAAACAGAGCATCACTGTAATTAACCTGTGCTGCTGGTGAACAGACCTGCTTGTCATTGTTCAGATTATGACTTTTATTTTTATGCTCACATAGAATCTGTGTCAAATACAAATTTGCATCTTAGGACCAGGCATTTTAAATCCGTGTATCAAGATTTTCTTCCCAGACCAGCAGTCTTCAGGAGCCAATTTCTGTCTGTTGTCTGTGGTGCTCCACAGTGGTTTGGTAACCTGGTAACGATGCAGTGGTGGAATGACCTCTGGCTGAACGAGGGCTTTGCAAAGTTCATGGAGTTTGTGTCTGTGAACATCACCAACCCTGAGCTGCAAGTGGTGAGGCATTTTTTTGGGCTATAACACACCTGGACTTTATTGTTTGTTTTACTTGAGTCAGTTGATTGGGAGAGAATCAATCAATCAATGAATGAAAAGCAGGAGATTTAGGAGGTTTTTAGTGCTGGATGTGCTTTAATGAGTTTGGAGCTGCACAGAGTAGAATTCAGACTTCCAATGCTATTGAGGAGAGCACAACCATCAGACAATTGCTGGAGTCATTTAGCGACATCCAGCAGCACGAAGCCCATGGTTTCCAGAAGAAAGCTTCTCTCGTCCATCTGGTTTGTCTCTCTGTGCGCTCCAGGAGGACTATTTCCTGGGAAAGTGCTTTGAGGCTATGGAGGTGGACTCTTTAAGCTCCTCCCACCCTGTGTCCACCCCTGTGGAGAATCCTGCGCAGATCCAGGAAATGTTCGACGATGTGTCTTACGACAAGGTATGGCGACAGATGCGAGCGATATTGTGTTAAAGGCTGTGGAAGCATCTTCAGTATTCTTAGTTGAGAGCGAATATTCGTCAGAGTGAGTCACATGAATTGGATCACATGACATGCAGCACATAACTGACCTCATTCCATTAAAATTATATGGTCTTAGTCCATAGCTGAAGTCTTAGTGTCTCACCTGGATCACTGAGGACCTGAAGTGGTTCAAATAACCACTGGAGCAGGGAATCACTCCCACAGGTAATACTTGTGTACCTGTGACAGAGCATCCGATTATTAAAGAATGTGTAATTTCAGGGCGCCTGTATCCTGCACATGTTGAGGGAGTTCCTCACCCCTGAGATCTTTAAGCTGGGCATCGTTCAATACCTTAAACGCTACAGCTACCAGAACACAGTCAACACACATCTGTGGGAAAGTCTGACCACTGTGAGTACAAGTTTGGGTAAATATATAAAACTGATTAGCAAGTAGCATGAGGATCGGCTCTGCAGAAGAAGGCCTGATGTCAGTGGAGATCCCTGTAACGAGATCACTTTAACAGAAAGTTACATGTTATAGGGTCACTCTCAACTCTCAAGTTAGGCTTTCTCCCTCTCTTTAGGCTTCTCCTTCACCTTAAACACACGTATAATAAAATGGAGAAATTATCGAGAAATGTGACATTTATAAGGTCAAAGGATCAGCCAGTGTGATATCTGATATCTCTCTGCTGGAAAATAATTCTGTGTGTGTTTGTTTCACAGAAGCAGCACTCAGTGGATCAGCTGGATATTAAGGTGATGATGGAGACATGGACGCTACAGGAGGGCTTCCCCCTCATCACAGTGGAGGTCAAAGGTAGAGAGGTTCGCCTTAGTCAGGAGCGATACCTGAAGAGTGATGACCCCTCTCAGACCTCTGGGTAAATGCAGAACCACCTTCTAAGCTTCCAACCTCATTATTCTTGTATTGCTTTAGTTTGCATTCATTGCTTAGGGTTATATTTATAAAGGGGCACTTTTTGATTAACTGGATAACTCAAGGTCATTGACATCCAATAAGAATGTCTTACATTTCCTGCCATTGGACAGTACGAGGTTTATTAGGTATCTGAAAAAATGCGGTGGGGGGGGGGGGGGGGTGC